>CM031241.1:497629978-497713214 GCA_018340775.1 Taxus wallichiana var. yunnanensis
ATTTGGTCACGAGATGCGGAGGAAGAATTTCTCTTCCCTCTTTGTTGACAGAATCTTTGCACCCATGTGAAAGAGGAGGAGGAAGAAGCGAGTGTGGGGCAAGAGGACCAAAGAGATAGAGAACTCATGGCGCCCAAGGTTTTCTGTTGTTACCTCGAGTTGAGATATGAGTGGAGCGCTTGAGCGACGGCAACGGAAGGAATCGCAATGAGTGCTTGGAAGTTCGGTGCTCACCGGACTTCTTTATCCTTATCCATTGGGGCTTCGGGGGGTCTTTGCGAGGGTTGGCACCTCACTTTCTTCACTTTCACTTTGAGAACAATAATGTTCTCAGTCACAGAAAACATTCTGCATGCTTCCTCGGGGGGTCTTTTCCCTGAGGCTCCTTCCTTACTTCTTTGAATTTCTTCCGATACACGGGTGGATGAGGAAGGAGTAGAGACTATAGGTCCTTGAGTTGGCCAGGTAGGAGGGGTTTTGCACAGTGCTTCGATGCGCAGGTGTCGATGCTTCCCTCCTTGGTGCAGGAAGCATCCTTTGAGGAGGATTTCACTAGAGTGCCTCTGAGCTCACTGAGACTTTTCTATCAAACCTTGAGATCTTGGTCCTAACTAAGGCTGGAGCCAAGATTTCAGCAAAATCATCCTTCTCCTTCTTGAACTAATCCAAGTCCTCCGAGGAGAGTGTGTTTGACCACATTGTCATACTCATATGAGTACAGGTCAAATTGTCATCCTAGAGCCCTTCGGGAACTTAGTACAAGCCAGAGTTCTTGAATTAAGCGTCAAGGAAAACTGCCATAATGCCTCCTTGACGGCTTCAAATCATCAATAAAAGTCTGGCATTGATAGTCCTCACTGTATGCGCCTACTATGATGATAGGTGATCTTGATGTTTTGCTCAATAAACTTCTTGGTCAAAGCAAGTTAAGGCCTGAAAAATGGACGATAATGGGAGCTAGGGCCCTTTCTATATTTTGTGCATCGGGGGTTGTTTTGCGGGTGTAATTTCCCAAAGAGATGAGAAGTACAAACCATTATTAATTTTTTCTTGTCTCTGCAGAGTTCTATCTGATTTTCCAATTTCCTGCACACTTCTATCAGAGGCCATTTTTCATTACAGAACATAGGAAGCTTGAGAGGAGTGCTCTCATAACAGCTGAAGCTTTGATATAGGAAAATTTTCACAGATTGGATAAAATAAGCAGCATGTAGTGCGATATCAGACTCATGGCTTCATCAGAAAATCTTCTCATTGTGTCACTCTCAAGAAGCCTGACCATGTACATGGTGAAAGCATCATTCACCCTTCGAAAGTGTGATTCTTGGTTTACAGGGTGAAGCTGAGGCGATAGGCATACGCAGGGGTCATCCTTGTGAGCATCGATGTATGAAAAACCAAACCATTGCCTCGATGATGCTAGAGTATACATCAGGTATGAAGTCATATAGAATTTCTTTGTTTGTTGTACATTTGTGAGTTGCTCTGCTTTAGATTCATACTTAATGATCTCTGAGTTGATATTCTAAGTTCCTCGCACACCATATTGATAAGCGGGCACATCCAAAAATGAAACTCATTTGTAGAGGGTAAACCCATGACCCGAGCTAGTAGGATTATAAAATCCGATAATTCTTCATTGAAATCACTTGCACGGAAAAGAGTCTTGGGCGGAGGGCGAGATGCCCCCTTAAGGAGGTATTTCAGCGAGGACTTGCCCGCCACCCGCGCCTTATACTTTTCACTTTCTGATCAAAAAGGGCATGTGCACTGATTCGAGAGATAACTACGGCATTGTCCATTTTATGGAATCCTTAGTGTGGTGCCCAGTGATGGCGGCAAAGCGTCAACTTTGGTGATGAGCTGCTTCGCCATGCACATTTGTCGACTCACTCGAATCGAGGTTGAAATGAGTCTCGCGTGAGAGCACCATGTCTGCGCATTATGCGAGATAGGGAAACCACCGGTGAAAGCCGGACCCCTTTGTCATGAATCATCGTGCCATTAGTGAGGGGTTCGCGTGCTGTCATCCTTGTCCAAAAATCCCCAAAGTCAAGGTGATGAACTTCACTTTCCGAGATATCGAGGCGGCGGACTTTCAGTGGTGAAATTTGTTCTGACCACGGAATTTGATCTTCATGTTGATAGTAGCTGGGAGAGCAAAGTTGCAAGCTAGACTTGGGATGGAATCGCAAGGGAAATGGATCTGTGCAGAAATTTTGGTTACGAGGTTCGAGTAATAGATAGCATGAAAGCGGTGTCTGTGCGCAACGTATAGGGCGAGTTCATTTATATAGCTAGTTTAGGAGAGAAAAGGCAATAAATGCACATTAAATACACATCTACCAAATTGAAAAGCAAGATATTAAGGTAGAGCGGGAAAAATTAGCACAAATGGCACTTGGTTCATTTGGGACACGAGGAACCTTGGCGCGAAATGCACGCGGTTCGGCCGATTCGGGCAATGCGGGAAAATACACACAAATGCTTTTGGGACATGCGGGATGAAAGTCGTGGAATACCACAATTTGGCGAATCGGATGAAAAGGGAACAACGGGTCGGGTGAACTTGGGACATTTGGGACAAAAGTTGACGGGCCGAAAAGAACGGGGACTTGGTGGCGCCGGCCGATCGGGAACAGAGAGCCCGAATGAACTTGGGACACACGGACAAAAATGTTCGACATGCCGAAAAACACACAAAATGACCCAAAAATGCAGATTTTCCCAATTTCTTGACTTTTCACATTATCGGGACAACGAGAAAAGAGCCTTTGAACCTCAAAATTTTAATTTTCAACTTCTAGCGGGAATTTTGAGTGGACAACACCTACCAAACATATTCCCTTACCCCCTATAGGAAAAATTTAATCACAATGGTCGGTCCTCCTTTGGGAAACATCCTCCTTCAACGACAGCGTTGCATGCAACCCAAAGGAGGGGGAATCATTTAGGTGGATCAAAACCACCCCATATAGATCTATAAACAACGTGGTACCGAATTCTGACACATTATCGGGGCTGAGAATCAAACTTGGGTCTACGATCTGAGTGACCCTTCTGGATGCTATGCAACTAGGGGAAAACTACATAGCAACCTTTCTTGGATGCACTGTAACCGGAGAGGGGCTTATCACAAAATGGTTGGTAGTTCACAACTGTGATTTATAGAACTCCACATAAAGTGGATTTTATAGGGAAGACAATTCTTAGCGAGATGCATTTATGCACACCATACAGGTGGTGTTTTACACAATGGGGAGAAGTTAAAGGTTAGAGGAAGACACCAAACAATTCTCCCTACACTTCTTTCATTTCATTAGAGTGAGATCACACAGAAAAAATCACATGTCAACATCATCTACATGATCCTTTCTACACTCTTTCCTCATCACGGATCGAGGTGCACATGTTTCCTTTTCACATTTTAATTTTTACTCTTTACATAAGTTTTACACATATAAATGCATATTTGACTACTTGTCGGCTTCTCTTTTGTATGGGTATTTATTTAGTCTTGATTACATAATACTATTCATATGATTCCTAAGTAAGAAAAGTATTAATTAACCCATGTTTTTGGCCACCTTTCTTTGCTTTTTTTGTTTCTACTTTTAGCCTTGTACCCTTACTTTATCATTAGTCTATCTTTTTCTCTTCAACATTTTTCATCATGGACACTAGCGCCCTTGCCCGGAGACCGGCGCAAACGATCATGTCCCCTTTGGGAGCCCATGTCCTCTTTATACTTACACTTTTGTGTCCTTTTAGTCGTTTGAGCATCTTATATTTTTAATACACTTTTTGGGTCCTTTATAAATTCAAGCACAAGAATAATATAAATATAAAGTTATGTGATCATAATAAAGGATCAAGCACTAAGCATTAGTTATCATCACTCGAGGTTGATTCATCAAGGCATCTAAGAGCTCCATTACATCCATCTAGCTCCATCACAAGGGATAAAGGTAGTTTGATCATCACACTTATGGGAGGGGAGTTTATTCTATTCCATGCAACATTTACTACATTCCACATCAATACTTGTTTGTTATCCATCACGAACAAAAGCAACCTTGAGCACAATCCACGCACAAAAAATCATTGGGTCCGAGATGAGTATAACGCTTAGTTGTAAGTCTATTGTGGCATCTGAGATAGTTTGAGCCCTCCATCTTTCTTTTTTTGGGATTTGATGTCTATTTGAGGTTTTTAAAGTCTATTCTTCATTACAAGTTTTGGTGACTCTAGCAATCACACTTCATAGGAGGAGAGCATCAACAAACATCTTATGACCCTAATAATTCCAAGTTTGCACACATTTTACACATTCTACAAAGCTACTTTCTCGATTATACAAGTGTGATCCACGCAGCTCAACAAAGAACAACCTGGGAGAAATTTCTTAGGTGCACGTGTGACACATACCAACTACATTGATTCTACAGATGGAGTGCAGCGCCCATGTCTGCCAAAAGTACAAGCTCTAGTGCACTAGAGCTTCAACTAAAACATCTTACCCTTCTTTGCACATTAGGGTTTCATTATTTATTTCTTAATTTCTTATACCATATCATTTAGATTAGGCTCTTATTTTACATATTTAGCTTAATCAATAATACCCCATCGTGCAACAGTAGCCATAAAATATTCCAAAAAAAGTGTTTCCTCTTTCCTCCTCAATGAATTCATCGTGAGGAAAACAATAATTTCTTCCCCCACTCATCGCATACATGATTACTCATCATTCTCAACTCCTTTATTTTAGCACACCTAACTTTTGTAAATCATCAAAAAATAAAATTGCAAAAGAATTTACATATTATTAATGAATGTTGTTTAAGAATTCACAAACCTATAAAAATTCAACTAAGCCTTGTGGGCATGCTAGATTTACAAAAGTACGCAACATCCAAAAACATACCTAATAGAAATAGGAAAAGAAATGCAACAGATAAAAATGAATACAACATCACATGAAAAAATGAATTCAATACAAAAAAATGGTTGTACTTGATTGCTTGAATTTCGATGCTACATCATTTGTGATAAATGCATTGAAATACCAATATTTTCATATTTTCTTCCCCTTTTTCTCTTCTTCCACCACCCACCCACCTTATTACAATATAAAACAACTCAAGTAATGAGCAACTTTTGCTTGTAAAAACAAACAAGGCTTATAATTGGTAGTAAAAGAGAAATGAAAGATAATAATGTGTAAGCATATGTTGGTTCCATGGGTAAGAACCACTACTATGGGTGCACTCTAGGGAATCCTAAGAAGCTCAATATGGGAAACCCTCATCAAAGGTAACCTTATGTCAACATTCCATAATTCCTTAACTCTAGTTGGTGAATTCATTATGAAGCTCACAACTTATGCAATGGTCTAAACATCATTTTTAAGCATGTGATAGAGAAGGCTTCACATTTCTAGCAAAATATGGGAGTTTTAGCAATGATTACATAGATTTCCAAAACTTGCCAAAGTTTGAAACAATTAACTAAGACATCATTTACCCTACTTTGCATCCCCATTAGGGTTTCATAAATATATTTCTTAATTTATTAAGTTTATTTTCTTTATTTCACCATCGTTATTCATTTATTTAAGCTACCATATCATTTAGATAGGCTCTTATTTTACATATCCCCAAAGCTAGATATGGCGAATTTATTCTTCCAACAATTAATCATTAAATTTTGCAGGGAGAAAGAAGCGGATTTTATCTTTGCTTCGCACAAAATTACAGTGTAGAAAGGTTGTTAGGAAGCCCGATGAATTCTTAGAGGGTTTTTAGAATGGGTGGTGCCCCTTGCTGTGTGGAACCTAAATTTGATCCCCAATGGTAGGAACATGAGCTTTGGGAGACCATTAATATGGAGGGCTTCCTTTGATTTTATGATAAAGGGCATGACCAATATATATCCTGGAAAATAATGTCTCCTTTGGAGATAAGAAAAAGATGAATTCATTTCTTTTATTACCGGTCTAAGCATGGAAGGGAGTATATTTTCAGAACAAATTTGGATCGATGAAAAGATGTTCATGGATGATGGAGAAACACTCAACATCAAAAAGGAGGGCATGTTTCTTCTATTCTCCCAGCCATATGATGAGGTGCAAGGATGATGGTTATGTCCTCTTAGGGAGATTCTCCACCGTTATGCAAGATCATCTTGTCCTACTCAACCACTTCTGCATGAGGTGAAGGTTTCCTCATACTACATTCGAAATCAAAAAAGTACATTCTTGAAGTTCGGGGGCATAAGAGAACTATCCCTCCTTGTCAAGGTGTCATTTATCTAATTAGTCATTAATGATGTTTTGGAAATGACATATGCCCTATTGTGGTTTCTCCCCTCCCAAGAAAACTTGTATCCGTTCTAAAAATCCTATGTACAAAGACTTTGTCTTGGATCCACCCCAAAAAGGGTTCTCCATAGTACATAAAAGCTAAGGAAGTTGTGGGCTCTAGTTACAAATTGTGGTTAATGATACCCCCCTCTCGTTTTGATATTGATGTTGGCACCAATTTAGAAAATAAATTTAACATATAGGCTAATAGTTAAGACCCTCGAAGAAAATGTAGAATGCAAGTCTATCATCAAAAAAACCTACAACATCAACATCAAAGAAAATTTTCAATGGAAACCAAGTTTTTAAGGCTGATTGCAAAAATTTTTGATGCCACATCATTTATGATAAATGGAGACTATTTTCAATAATTTTTTTCTTCCCTGGAGGAGATATTTTTGCTATATAATCGAATAATCTATGCAAGTACATATCCAAAATAAATGGTATCCCACCATTCTTGGAAGATGGAGAAACAAGAAACCCAAGTAATGAGAACATCGCCATTACACTGCTGAAACTCTTCGGCTTTAGTCACAAAAAGCAAACATTTGTTAAGTTCCTTGTGGTTATAATTGTTGTTGTATAGATGAAGAATATGTTAAAGATAATAGTTCTCTTTTGTGTAAGTATATCAAAAAAAAATGCTTTTTTAATTTGCTTAAAATTATAAACTTGGGTAAGGTCCCACCAAACCCTTTTACCAATAATAAAAAGATAATAATGTATAACACACCTGAATTTTAACACACCCTCTAATTATGTACTTTATATTTATTGTTTGAAAATTTTGAATCCATTGCAAAAACTAACTTGTGATAGTGTCGAACCATGACATCACACATCCAGAGTGCTTGAAGACCCATGATGAATGGCACATCACCTCCATTAGGCCTTTAATAATAGAGAAGAGTTTCCCTCTCCTCGATATGTCATAAATTGATACTAATGGCACCTTCTTGGTGTTTATGGGAATGAATGCACTTTAATCTTCTCCATGCTTTTAACACATCCTTCATGAAGAAGTCCCTTTTGTTAACCATTTTGGCTAACTATTGGATTCCATTTTTTATACTAGGATTCCATTATTACTATTATTGGAATTCCATTATTAACAATATTGGATTCATATTGTCATTATTGGACTTATTCTAGTTCCAATTTCACTATTATTGGATTCCAATCTTATTATTATTGGATTCCAATATCGTTATTATTGGATTCAATTTGGCTAATATTGGATTCCAATAGCGCTATTATTGGATTCCAATTTCACCACTATTGTAATCCAATTTATAAATCCCGATTTTTGGATTTTAGTTTCACTATTTTAGGATTTCTATTTTTTATTATTTGAATCCCCCACATAAGCCAAGTGCTTATCGCTATCTTACATAAGCCTCATGCTATCGCTATATCTTAATAAGCCTAGTGGTTGCTAACTTACATGATGAAAGTGCATGTTAGGTGAAATCAGCCTAGCAGGGTCAAAGTTACATAAGCCTTTCATGTACCACTAAGTTATAAGTTAAGCCCTTAAGTTACATAAGTCAAAGTTACTAAGCCTCTAAGTTACATAAAAGGATGATAAGCCTAGTGGCCACTATCTTACATAAGTGTATAGGTTGTTAACTTACATAAGCCTAGTGACCACTATCTTACATAAGCGTATAGGTTGTTAACTTACATAAGCCTAGTGGCCACTAATTTACACAAGAGTAGAATCATCTAGGTGAAATAATCCTAGTGGTTGGAAAGTTACACCAGCCTACCGGTAGCAAGTTTCATAAGCCTACCCACCACTAAGCTACATAAGCCTAGCGGCCGCTAAGTTACATAAGCCTAGGCACCACAAAGTTACATCAGCCAGGGGTTAAATTTGATGGCCACTTATGCTTGTCAAACAATTTTTAGATGATGGTAATTTTACAATATTTCCCTTTTAAAAAATACAAAATAGTAGTTATTGAAATACTTCAAATTTATATTTATTTAAATTTTATTTTATATTATATATATATTGATATAATTTTTATATAAATCTATATAAAAAATGACCGTGATATTGTAAATATGCAAGTTACGTGTGATAAAGTCAACTACTTTTATGCTTTTCCATTTTGTAAATCATAAAGAACAACAAAGAGTTAAGAATTACATTAAACAAGTTGTTTTGAGGAAATGGATTTGAAAATGTATTTCCATAGGCAATCAATCCTTGAGAAAATTACATTGAAAATTACATAAGCATTGATCCCTCACAAGGGTATTAATTATTGTTCTTGAATTTGTGCAAGGTATTGTTGGATAGCTTCATGACCCCGATTTGGTATTTTAATTTGATTTCCTTTCCATATTTTTCTTGGACTCCATGCCCAGATGATGTTGTCTATATCAATATCTGATGTGTCCCTTGATTTTTGCCACCATTTCTTTTTCTTTAAGCATTCTGGTACCTTTTTTTTTGTATTTCCTTTTCCTGTGGGTTCCCACTAGTGTACCCTTATCTTTTGAGTGTTTGTGTGAACATCTTGTATTAGTTTTAGTTCTTCCTTGCCCATCCATATAGGTACATTATCATCAGTTGGTCTTACTAGTATCATCTTCCCAACATTCACATCCACTACTGGGTTGAATTCCTCTTGAGGTCTATCACAAAATAGGCCCAACATATATATCCTTATTTGAAAGGACATTTTGACTATAGTAGTTATCCATGTCAAGATGTGGTGCACCCACTATCTGATCATACATTGCACTATCCTGAATTTTTTTGGCCAAAAAAATCTCTCTCTCATCATGTTACAATTGACAAATGGATTCTCTAGGGCACGTAGAACATTTTTCCAATATGTAATCTTTGGAACATAGTATGCTTCTCCACCATCTGTTGAACTCTTTTCCCTAGTGTGTGATGTATGCTGAATGCCTCTCTGCATGTCTTCCATCTCTTTGGGTTCTTTGAAGGGTGCCAATGGAGGATCCCCTTTAGGAAAGAAAGGTTTCCCATCCACTATTTTCCAGATCTCAATTGAGTGTGACCAATGGACTCCATGATTGATGCTTTGAACTCCATGATGGGCTTGTTGTCTTTGACATAGAATTTAAACATCTTTGGTTTGTTGATACCCATGATCTTGTGGTTACCATCTAGCAAGTGTGGTTCCACAAAGGCCTTAAAGTCATAGACTTCCTCGATAAGGTACAAAGTGAATGTGTTGGACTCCTCTTGGCATGTTTTGTAAGTGTCCATTATTTGTGGAAAAGAGAATGTATCCAATTTACACAATGTTGTTGATAATCGGTTGAATGTCCCATCTATGTCTTCATGTGTGTGACCCACTGGAAGGAAACTCACATACATTGTGTTGAAAACCCTTCTAGCTATCAGCATGGATGCAAACGAAAACAATGTGTGATTTTTTTTGTCACTTGCAACATTATCTAGTTGTAAGTAGAGAGTTGGTGGTTGTTTTCTAAATGAACTTGAACATCTACTTATAGTATTAGTTGTATGAGCACCCTCATTTTTTCTTCTTGTATTCCTTGCACTTGTCATATGCATCATTTTGCAAGAGTGCATCATGTAATGGGTGTTTTGATGTCCCACTACTATATAAAAATCACCATATTGATTTGTAAAGGTTCTTCTAGCTTTCGGATACATAGTGCCAATGATGTTATTGTGAAGTTTTTCTCCTCGCTCAAAAAGGGAGACCAAAGTGCCCAAAACCCCCATTTTGTGCCCATGTGTCAACATACCAAGTCAAGGTGATGGGGAGATTAATAACATTGCTTATTGATTTTTCTTTTTTTCCCATCCTTGGTATTGTAGTTTTCATCTTGTCCATTTTTTCATGCACAATGCTCAAATAGCTATTAGGATTTTGTTGTGATTGCACTCTATGTGCATAGTAAGTTACATGACAACTTTGAATGTAATCATTGTGCCATTTTTGGCATTGATCTATTTGTGCCAAGTGTTTTTGGACATGAGGTCATTGCACGTTTGTTCTTAAGCTCTGTGCACTCATCACATTTGGTGAAGAAGTTGTTCTTGGTGATTGAAACATGGGAGAAATGTTCTTGCCATATTTTTTTGAGATTTGATTGTGACGTTGGAGGAAGTCCAATAGTGAAAGGCCACATTACACTTTTGTAGTATGTAAGAAAAAGTATAACATGTAGGAAACAATCTCATTGTTACTTTAGTACCATCTTGTCCCACTGAATGAGACATGTGTGGGGATATATCAAAATTCTTCTCCACCATTTTGGATATCAATGCAATAGTTGCGATAGTGTTTGGCATTTGTTTTTGTTTTCCTGTATTTCCATTTACTTCCCTCCTCTCGCCATTAATCCAAGATTGTTTGTATCTATAATAGGTGCTTTTTGGGATTCCATGACATTGTACCATGCATTCTGACATACATCCCTTCCACATAACTTCAATTTATCTATAGTATGTTCTAAAGTTTGACCTTGATCACAACTGATAGCATTTGTGGTGAATGTATTAAGTACAAATTTTTTGATGGTAGGTTCATTCATACCTAGAGTTAAATTCCAACTGTGATTGAAAGCACTTAGAGATAGATTGGAGAGACATCCTTCCTTGCAGCAAGGTTTTTTCTCAACTTTAGAAAAAATTGTTCTCTTGATTTTTCATCATTTTCCCTTGCCTTTGTGTACTAGATGGAGTAGAATTTACCTTTTGGTGTTTGTAGGTGTTGTAAGGTATTTTTATCAAGTTTTCATTACTACTACATATGGAGGATTCATATGAATTTGGGTATACCAGTTGAGGAAATGGATCTTCAAATGCACTCCACATTTTTTACCGAAACTCTTTTGGAATTTCTTTTAGCCTTACTTCCATAATGGAACCATCTTGATGGGCCAACTAGTTGACAGGCCATTGGATGAGAGATCCTTTTGATATGGAAACCCTTGCAAAAAGGCATAATTAATTTATCAACATGCACCCCAAATGTATTGCCATCTAATTTTTTAAAGTGCACCATGTCTCCTTCACAGACATTTGTAATTGTTTGCTTTTCAAAAAATTTGTGTTCTTTTGAACAAAAATGTATCAACTTGGCAGTAACCCCCTTGAACTTCAAATTGAAGTCATTGTTTGATGTGGTAGTTTGTTTCTTGGAGTTCATAATTTCCATTCACATGAAGTGTAGTTCTTGTTTCTAGATAAACTAAGTTTTTTTGATTGGCTAGAAACTTTGTTTGTTGTTGTAGACTTGGATAACAATCATTGCATGTAGTTATAATATTCTCCACAAAAACACCAAAGTGTGTGGGTCCCAACACCACTCCCGAAATCACATGTTGTTTCTTGTACCAGGGATATAAACCCTTCACTATGTCACCTTCTTTTTGAGGACACTTATGTTTTAGCACCATGTAGGTTGTAGAAAATTCATCCATGTCTTTAGGAGTTGTGAAACAATGGCTATCATTGGTAGAATTCAAACCCTCATCCTCATTAAATGTATCCTTGAGTCACTTCTCATGATGTTTTGAATGCCATCACCCCCACATGTGAAACATTTGAAATCACATGCTTAATCATTTTCTTCCTTTCCCATGGGATAAAGTATCCCTTGTTTTCAATTTCTTCTAGGGTTTCACAATCATCAATTGTGTATGGAAGTCTCACTCTGCCATTGAATACAATACTTATTGTGACAAACAAATAAGCTAGACCCCACGTCTCTACAATGGAGTGTATCTTTGGATGGATAAACTAGTCCCTCCATGCAACTTTCACACCTTTGGATAGTAAATCCACATGTGCTCCATCTTCAAAAATAAAGTTCATTTTCAATTGTATCCACAAATAAAAAGAGAAAATTAGTACTAAGGACACTTAAATCTTTAACATTAGTATGGAGAATTGAAATCACAATGAGAAAATAAAAATATACATCTTATATGAACATCTTTAAAACCTCATTTAATCCAAATCTTTAAACATATAAAAATTGTATTACACCCTTAGATCCCATTTGTGTGTATAATTTTATCCATAAACACATAGTGTAGGGGAAAGATTAAGATTTTTATAATGCACACATTTTATTTTGTGCATTTAAATTTTGTTGAAAAATTATTTCTAAGGGATTTAAAATAGGTACTTTTTAGTACAAGAAAATTAATATTGGCCCTTCTTGTGAATGAAATCACCTTTTCGGGACAACTGATGTGTTACCTTTTTATTGGCTGATTTGTACATGTGACTTGATTTTACTTGTGTTATTGGCTACCTTTTTTCTAAATTCTTAGTATAAAAGTTATAAATGTTGACTTTGATTTTTACAACTAGTGGTACTATACTACACATTACCACTCACATCATTGGCTTGGCTTATGCACAGTCATTGGCTTCTTTCCCTATGGCTTTCAAATAGTTGTATAGCCTAGTGTCATTTGTTGTAATTTTTTTTACACATGCTAAAATTCAAATATTGACTAGAATGGGAGGCCAAAAGTTGGTGATCACACTTCAAATGTGAGTGAGCAAGCAATTCCAAGTTTGAAAACTCACACTTGGACGTGACAATGATAGCTCATCGTAGAGAGAGATTCGTGGCCTCGTACATCTACCAAGTGTGATTCCTCGCATGAATGAAGTGTGATCCTGCACGAGAAGTGTGATCACTCACATGAATGAAGTGATGATCCCTCTCACATGTGAAGTGTGATGATCCCTCACGTGAAGTGTGATCCCTCACATGTCAAGTGTGATCCCTCGCGTCGATGTGTGTGATATCCCTCACATGAAAAAGTACGTGCATTTTCAAGATGAAGTGTGAATTCACACTTGGAATAGTGATCACTCACATATCGAAGGGCATATTTTCACCTGCCATTCTAGTAAAAATTTTCTATAGCCTAGTGGCCTCTTGGACTTAAATTTAGGGCCATTAATATTGTGTCAAAGTAAATCATTCATGTATTTAATTCTCTAATTGTATAGCTATGCTTATTTTATGGTATAGAGTTCAAGTTTAGTCTTTATTTGATTAATGATGGTGGTATATGCTTTGATTCAATTATGTGTATTAATTTTTCTCTATATTTTTATATCTTACGTAATATCTTTTAACAATATAAGTTTATTTTTAATAATTGTATATAATATTGAGTAGAAGTAACACATGCTACATATTAGTTTTTTATTAATAATTCTCAATATTAAAGACTTAATTTCAATTAAATATATGTATGTCAAATTTAAGTTTCAAACAATGTCAAATTTTAGTTTTCATACATTAAAAATTATGTTATAAAAATGTTACCTTAATTTTAGATATCATGTTGTTATGTGTATAATTTTATCCATAAACCACATAGTGTAGGGGAAAGATTAATATTTTTATAATACAATAACAATTACACTTTTTTGTAAGGTCAAATGTTACATAATTAATATTGTGCTTCCCTAAACATTAAATGGCCATTAAACATGTATAATGTAAAATCCGCCACTTGAGAGTATGTTTTTATTTTTTTTCATATTGCATTTAATATTAAGTGGTACAATATTAAATTTTAATCCACACAAACTCTATTACATTTGTATTTAATGCAATAAAATGGAAAATTGTATACTCATTTTGAAGGTGACAACACCAAAACAAGGAGCACATACACAAATGGGGGAAGAACAAAGTTTACAAAAATTAAAAGAGGTAAAGCATTGTTATTTTATTTTGAAGAATTTCAGTTTATACACCCATTTCACAAGTGATTATAAATATTGCATTTGTTAGTAGGTAATTAACCAATTTTCAATGGTTCTCCACATGTTTTGATTATGTGATTTTATAGAGTGCAGGACCCCTTGTATATTTATTTTTAGAAAATGGAAAATGAAATTAAGTTTAGATAAAAGATGGAGTACGTAAATTGTTTCATTTGTGATTGTTTATAGTAACTAATAAATTTGTAGGACATGGAAATATCACCATTTTCCTTGTTTTCACATTTTGAATCCCAAGTTTTCAAATCAACTCCAAGAAACTATGAAGACAATATGGTTTTTTCAACACAACTAAGCAACTTCCATGTAAAGGACTTTGCATGCGTGTAAAACTTAGATGGAAATAGTGTCTCAAATTTGCAAGAGAATACAAGTGGCACACATAAAATTGGGTCCTTGCATTCCACATTCACAAATCGATCTAAATTCTCCATATATTATTGATGATGTTGATGATTCAAAATTAGAAGAAACATTTTCAATAACCCATGCATATGAAAGAGATAGAAATAATGAGGAGCTGATGAAAGAATACAAAAAGAAGAGTTGTGGTCAAAATATGATGTGAAAACATTTATTTCAAAATATGAAGAGGTGTATGAACATTTAAACCGTGGAAAAATCAGAAAGAAACATTGGGATAATATAGTAGATGCTTTGAATCAAGTTTGTGGAAAAAACATTCACTAGGATGCAATGCAAATACAAGATGAACAAGTTGAAGAAAACCCTCAAGAAGGAGAAATAATTGGAAAACACAACATTGGAAAACATTCAACATGGAATTTCTATGAAGATATGGATCACATTACATAGAAAACACACAAGGTTATTGGTTTTAATGGAAAAGAGAGGGTTAATATAACCACTTCTACTTCTGAAAAAGACATGAGAGGAAAATAGAAATCCCTTCTATCAACATTGAAAATTTGGAAGGAGAAAAGATAGAAACCCCTTTGAATAAAAATGGAATTCAGAGAAAAGGTGTGAAGAGAAAAAGAAACTCTTATGGAGATTTGAAAGAGGTAATAAAAATAGCATGCATATATTCAGTCAGACATTGAAATAAATTGAGCAGGGAAGGCTTCAACTTGAGCGTGAAAGAATGGAACAAGAGAGAAAGCTAATGGAGAAAATATTGGATGTACAACTTCAAGTCGCAAGTCTTTTTACCTAGGTAAATTAATTTTTTAACCATAGTAATATAGTATTGCATCATTCATTCCATCTTAAAAGATGGTATACATTGTGTAAGAAAAAATATCATGCATTGGAGTTAGCTAATACTTCTCTATTTTGCATTCTTCCTTTTTATTTTTAGAACAATCCAATGATCAACATCATGGGTGCCACCAAGATCATTGACACACACATCGAAGATATTATTTGTGTAACAAAACAATTTAAAAATGATGTTGGTAAACATGTATATTTTTTGAGGACAATATGATAATTCAATATGTGAGACATCAATTGAACCACATATCATTGGTAGTATAGTCAAAGTATGGAATACTTATATACTCTCTATGTAATTTATAGATGATAATATTTCCAATGAGCATGGTGTTATTTTGTTGATAATGTTGATAATTTTGATATTATTTGTGTGTGGCATATATGGTTAATATTTGTGAGTGCCATTAAACCAAAACAATGTAAAGTTTGTGCGATATTGAAATATGATAATTCAATATGTGAGACATCAATTGAACCACATATCATTGGTAGTATAGTCAAAGTATGGAATACTTATATACTCACTATGTGCTCAACCACCAAACATTAATGCCCCTAAGAGGAGGCAAATCCACCTACAATCTATCAAGTGTTCTGGTTCTTTCATGGTTCTTGCGTAACGTGCGAGAAGGAAAGATGGATAGATTGATCAAATGTGGTTCTCAAGCAATCTGATCACATATTAATGGCATGAAGATGTTTTCCATCAAATCCAAATGTCCAGTTGGTTCTCAAGTCTTGTTTAGTGTGCTTTGGAGAAGGAAAAATGGCGGATCGAATCAAATCGATCTGAAAAGCAATCGATTTCATATTAATGGTAGGAAAGACGTTTTCTAGATTTCCACCCATCAAATCATGCTGAAAGTAATATTTTATGCTTCCATGGCGTAGAGGAGGTCGAGATATTTCCAATGATATAAATTTTGTCAAATTTTGAGCTCTGGATCGAAAGATATGCCCATTTGAATATTTGAATCGAATCCATACAAAAATGGCGAAAACACAATTTTTTTGCAAAACGGATCCGTGGCCCGAAATTGGAATTGTGCCTTTTTAGCAAAAATGCAAATTCAAAAGTCTCTCCTCAAGCCCCAGGCCTCCAATTTTGATATAGGCTCACACGTGTCCCCCGGGCATCACTGGGGATGTGGCTCTCTTTTACAATTTTACTTTATTTTGAGAAAAGTTTAAAATTCTCAAAATGCTCCGACGACCCGCCTCTCCACTTTGACTTTTCAACACATATTCAATACATGGCATTCAAGCGGAGTTACGGCTCACTTTTAACTTTACTCCTTTTTGGAAATAAAACCAAAATCTCTAAAGTGCTCGACGATCCGCCATCCCTTTGACTTTTGAATTAAAAGCTCAACACGTTCCATTTTGCATGGCGGGAATTCTTTATAACTTTATAACTTTATAAATTTTGCCCAAAACAAAGCCAAAAAATTAACAAAAAGTGACAAGTTCATGAATGAAACCGCCTCCCCGCTTCCAACTTAAAAATCACCCACATGTCCTTTTCGCGGGCCTTTGGAATCCTTTTATAACTTTATGCCCTTTTTGGAATAATTTCTTAAAACACAAAAGGGGCCCCCATTCCACCACCACTTTGATTCAACCAATCAAGTTCCTTTGGGCCTCGAGGGAAATTTAACATTTTTGCCAAAATAAGCCAAAAGTGTTAAGTTCACCAAAAGAATCCGCCATGCCTCGCATCCAATCATATGTCCAATGTATCCGTGGATGTTGGGAAAAAAATTTACAGAATAAAAAACATGACTATGCGGAAATAAAAATGCAAGGGGAAATCTACCATTAACACACAAAATTCAAATTTCTCCTGTGGAAAGAAGAATTGCAGACAATAACAAGCTCGATGAGGATCCATGCCCATAGAAAAGGATTTGAAAATTTCATTCGAATGGAGGAAATTTTTTTAAAGCACCAGATGGGAAGAAAGAAAATTTTAAACTATGCAGATTGAGAATTTTGAAAAAGGAGGGGTGAGATTAAAACCGAGCACCAACAACTTCAAATCATGAATTTTCCTATCTCTCTAGACTTTCTTACTGCTTTTAAACATTCTTCAATGGCACCAACTCAAAATTTTCAAAATTTGACTTCAAAATGAGGGGAATTTTGAGGGCGACAACAACTGGCTCTTTCTGGGGATGACTTGGCTTAGATAGAGGAATGAGGCAAGATCAAGAACCATAGAAAACTTCTGGGAAAGTAGACTAGTGCCTTATCCATTGGGAAAATAGAGTCAAAGTGAAAAGCAATACAAAAGACAACAAATAGAAGGGAAACAAACCAAAAAAGGAAAAACCAAAAACAAAACACCGTATATACAAATGACTCCAAATCCCTAGGACTTGAACAACTTCAAATATTTCCCACTATAAGGAAGTGGGAGAGAAGATCCATCCATATAATCCAAGTAGAAAGAATTTTCTCCAGAAAAGTGTTTGATTTTGAAAGGACCAAGCCAAAGAGAATCAAACTTACCATGGCTTCCTCGAGGTTCATGCCTTTTTGTCCCATAACAAAACAATATCTCCCACTTGAAAATATCTGGGTCTTGCTTTCTTGTCAAACAAAGCCTTCACCTTCAATTGATGATAAGATTCTATCAAAAACTTGCATCCTGTCTTCATCCAGCTTCTGGAGATACATGATCCTCTTGTCCAAGGAACTGATGAAACTTGAGTCCTCAATAGCCTTCATTAAGTGTACAAGGCTGGTAATTCCCACTATCGGCATCTTGAGCTTCAACACCATACACCACCTAGAATGGAGACATCCCAATTGCTCTTTTGGGTGTAATTCTATCTTCCCAGAGAGCATCATAGAGCTTCTTGTGCCAATTCCTTTGAGAGTCATTGACAAGCTTCCGAATAATGGTTACTAGATTCTTATTTGTTGATTTTGCTTGTCCATTCCCTTGAGGATAATAGTTTGAAGAATGAGCAAGGGAGATTCCATAACCATAGTAGAAATCCATCATCTCAGAAGAATAAAAATTAGAAGCATTATCAGTTACAATCTTGTTTGGTACCCCAAACCTTATCAAGATGTTCTCCTTGATGAAATTACACACCACCTTAGAAGTAGTGCTTTTGACTGGAATGGCCTCTACCCACTTTGTGAAGTAATCTGTGTAGATTAGCACATGAGTATGTCCAACACTGGAAGGTGGGTTAAGAGTTCCAATGAAATCCAATCCCCATTGTTGAAAAGTCTCATCAATCACTACTAGTTTGAGTGGTAAAGAAACCAACTTAGGTCTCCCAAAAATTCTGACATGCTTCACACTTACCTACCCATTTTGATGCATCTCTAAACAATGTAGGCCAATAGTACCCTACACGAAGGATTTTATGGGCAGTGACAGTAGAAGAGAAATTCCCTCCACAAGCTTGATCATGAAAAGCTGAAAACAACTTCTTATTGCTCTTTGTCCACACACTTAAGGAATCTTCCATCTATGCCTCTTTTGAATAAAGCATTTTCCCATAATACATATTGTGTAGACCTTAGCTTGATAGCTCTCTTTTCCTTGGCACTCAAGTGGGATGGACATTCTCCATAGGTAAGAAAATGTGCAATATCAACATACCATTCATTTGTTGAACTGAGGAAGAGGACAACAGGAACATCAACTTCTTGGATAGATTCTTCAACAACTCCCTCAGCAATAAGTTCACACAAGCCTTTACCTGGACTAGCTTGGTTGGCTTGATATCAAGGTCATATTC
Organism: Taxus wallichiana var. yunnanensis; assembly: GCA_018340775.1. Classification (NCBI taxonomy): domain Eukaryota; kingdom Viridiplantae; phylum Streptophyta; class Pinopsida; order Cupressales; family Taxaceae; genus Taxus; species Taxus wallichiana. Next base: position 497,649,123 of record CM031241.1, read on the forward strand.
TTGGACCTTTAGCTACCCAATTTCCCCTCTTAGTTCCAAACTCCTGTTGTGTAAGAATAGACTTGATGGTTGTATCAGGTACAAGCACAACAAAGTGAGAATTAAGAATATAAAAATGAAACTGCTTAACAACTTTGACCACTGCAAAAGCATGTTTCTCCATCATAGTATATTTAATTCATGAGATTTCAAACATAGCTCATGAAGGCAATTGGAAGTTCATGATCCTCAGAATTTTTTTCTGAGTTAGAACAAATAGCCAAGGTACTCTTTGTAGCATAGCAATAGATGATAAAATCTTTGCTAAAATTAGGCATGCTAAGATGGGAGTTTTAGCAATGGCTTTCTTGATACCTTCAAATGCTTCCTTACCTTTCAGAAGTCCAACCAAAATTTTTTCTTTCCTTTCATCATCTGAGCAATGCTCATAGTCAGCTCTGCAAAATCTGGAATGAATCTCCTCAAGAAATTTATCTTACCAAAGAAAGAGTGCACACCCTTTTTGCTTGTGGGAAGAGGAATCTGCTGGATTGCTTGAACTCTTTCTAGATCAATCTTGATTCCTTCTTTGGAAACAATATGTCCCAACAACTTACCTTCAGTAACACAAAAGACAAACTTCTTAGGATTGAGAGAAACTCCATGTTCTCTGCATTTTTGAAGGACTGTTTCAAGGTGCTGAAAGTGATCTGCTCTAGTTTTGGAAAACATAGTCAAATCATCAAGATACACAACAATGCACTTTCCTTTAGACTGCCAAAATCTAAATCCATTTGCCCTCTGAAAAGTGGCACCAACATTGATAAGGCCAAATGGCATCCTCTTATAGGAAAAGGTGCCCCAAGGAGTAGTGAAAGTAGTTTTGTGTTGATCTGGAGTACTGACTTCCACCTGATTGTATCCAGAGAATCCATCTAGCATAGACAACATTTCAGAGCCTGAGACAACTTGCAAAACTTGATCCATCATGGGGAGAGGATAGTTGTCTTTTAGAGAGGCCTGATTTAAATTCCTGAAATCCACACAGATGGATCTCACCATTCTTCTTCCTCACAGGCACAATGTTGGCAATCCATGTTGAATGATGTATAGGGAAAATGATCTTTGCTTTCAAAACTTTTGGATCTCTGAAAAATGGTATCAGCAATCTTGGGATTGTACTACCTTTCTTTTACTTGAAAGGTTTGATCCCAGGTTTCAGAGGGATATAGTGTTGCATCTCCTTTGGTTGAAAAGCCTTGAGATCATCATATGAATAGGAAAGAACATCAACATACTTTTTCAATAGGTTTGCTGCCTTCCTTCTTTCTTCTTGAGTGCAACATTTCCCAATATTCACCATCTTGGGTTCATCATTGCTTCCAATATTGACCTTCTCATACTCAACAGATTGTTGAGTCCCTTGAGAAGATTTAGATTTGATGGACCTATCATGTTTGTCAAACAGATCTTCTAGACTCACCATCCCTTTGGGAATCTTGTTACCTTTCAACTTGATACAACCATCTTGATCCATTTCTTCCTTGATATCATCCTCATTAGAGGGCACATACTCTCTAGGTAGAGTTTCACTTCCTTCAAAATATAATTGGTCAAAGTTATCCTTAAGCTCCAAGAAAGAGAGAAAGTGTTGATCATCATTGAAAACCTGCCAGTTGCTTGCATTATCTGGTACACTAGGCCTATGAATCATTTCAATGGTAAATTTATCTTGAGAGAAATCTAGATGAGGAATCAACAGAGATCCTGAGACAACTAGAGAATCATCTCTAGTATTATTTTCTCTTGGCACAACTTCAATTGAGAAATCATCAAGGAATTCAATGGAATCCCAAACAAGACTTCTGTAATGTTTCAATCTCCTATTCTTGACTTGGTAAAGATCCCTTACCTATTTCACAATTAACTCTACATCACCATGAGAAAAGAGATTCTTCACTCCCATTCCTTTTGCCACATTCAACCCAAGGATGAGAGCCTCATATTCAGTTGTATTATTTGTATTTTCAAAATGAAGCTTGAAAGAAAATGGATGAATCTTCCCTCGGAGAGATCAACACCACACCAGCTCCAAAACCAGCTGAAGAACAACTTCCATCAAACTCCAAAGTCCAAATGCCATTGGGATCATGAATCACTTCCTTAGGAAGTTTTTCCTCATCTTCTGACATGATCATGTAGTTACCATGCCCTATATCCTCATAGAGTATTTGTGCTTTTGGATCATTAGTCTTTTGCACAATATACTCAGTTTGCTTCTCTGGTAGCAACTTCTTTATCTTTCCATTGATCAGGGATCAAAGCATGTGACCAATCCATCTGAATTTCACCTCCTACCTCCTTACATAGAAATTTCTACTCAGCAACATACCATATGAGGGAGGAATATCAACAACCAAAATAGTGGCTTTAACCCTTTTCTGGAAAAGCAATGAAGGCTACTTGTGCATCTTTAATCCTCCCAACCAAAGGCACTTCTCTACTCTCCATGGAATAGCAGGAACCAAAGGTACATGTTAGAGTCAAGCCCAAAGCATGAGCTACTTTTGCAGGCATTACATTTTCTGATGCTCTGAGTCTATAACACAATTACTGAGTTTATGGCCAGCTATGAGGAGAGTCACATAGAATGGTTTAATTTTCTCATTAGGGGAAGTGACTATGCAGCCACAAGACTTGGTTGAGGTGAGGAAGAGGGAGTGGGAAAAATACCTTTAGAAGTATTGGATGAAGCTTTGGATTTGGAATTGACAAAGTTCACCATTTTAGCAAAAGCTTTTGGATGAGTCTGGTAAAACTCTACCTCTGAGATTTGGATTTTGGTATTTTGAGGTGGTCAATGATATCAAAAGATCCAGAGGTGGATGGGGCATCATTACTAGGAACTTGAGAAACTTTTGATTTATCAGCTTTAGGAATTGAAGGACAAGAAGTTTTGGAAATAGAAGTAGAAGGAGAAGGATTAACATTACTTACCTTTTGTGTGGAGGCAGTGGGAATAGGGGCTCCTCTTCTTGCAACTATTGGAATAGTTATAGGATATTCTTTGGATTTCTTAAAGGTTGCATCACTTTTTCTTTTTTGTTTTTTGCTCCCGAGTCATAACAACATATGAATCACTATTCATATCTATCACCACTTCATCATAGTCATCTTCATCATCCAAACCTTCAGTGGTGAGGAAATGAACTCTAGATCCATCAAGCTCCTCCAGTTCTTCATCAACCTCTTCTTCTGGTTCTTCATAGTATTCATTAACCTCCTCATCATCAGATTCTTGAACTTCACAAGTTGCATTGATTGGAACTTGATGGGTGGGCCTTCAATAGCCAATCTAGTCATGAGAAGAAGGTAACCGGTTCCTAGGCTGAAAATTCTTCCTTGGAATGTCTTGATAAGGAGCATGTTGAGCCAATTATTTTTAATGGAAATGAGATCATTTTCCAACTTTTGCACTAACTGATCTGAGTTGGCTCCAGGAGAGGAAGAAGATGCTTTAGATTTGGAAGGTTCTCTTTCAATTTACCAGACATGATCAGGTCATCCTCAACACTGATAGCCAATCTCTGATCAACATCTAGAGTTGCAAGGTTAGCTCTTCTTAGTGCATAAAACTCACTTTAGGAAACTGAGCATTGAGGAAGAAGCACTTTTGGATTTGATCAACAGGATGAGTGTTTTGTGGAATTTTATGAATCAACTTGTTGAACTTAGCCACAAAATCCCTCATGGGTTCATGTGGTTCCTTTTTGATATGAGATATTTGAGCCAAGAGAGCATGCACATCTTCAAGGTTTGAAACGTTGCTCAAACTGAGTTTTCAGGGTGGCCCAATCAAGTAATGGACCCAACAAGAAGATGATAGAACCAATCAACAACATTGTCTGCAATGTTTCCACAAAGATCCTGATAGAGACATCTTCATGTTCAATCCCAAGAATCCCACATGCAACACTGAAGGCTGCAATGTGTTCATCTGGGTGTACTTTCCCATCACCTCGGAATTTAGGAAAACTTTTCCTACTACTCCTGGGTAACTCATGCAATGGTTGAGGAAGAGAAAGAGGCCCAATCCATTGTCCCCAAGGCAAAGGTGCTACCATTTGTGGGAAGATTTTTGAAGGGGAACTGAAACACCAACAAGTATCAGAGCACGAAGATTAGGACTGAGTTATTCTGGAGGAATGCTATTCTTGGAATTTTTGTCTTTAACAGGAGGTGTGCTCATAGAATGAGTTCTTATATTCCTTCTTGTTGGAAGAAGAGGGAAGTTTTGTTGCTCCAGAGTTGAAAATGAGAATCTTCTACCCCAAGAGATTTCTTCCCACGTGTATACCGTAGAGTCACCAGATCAAAAATGATATTTGAAGTTGTTTTAGAAAGGGATAAGTTGAAACAAATCCCAGCGGAGTCACCAAAAAATGTTGGGTTTTAAAATAGTACTTTTTAAAACCACAGTCAAGGGACAACAAGTCCCTCCTCTTTAATGGGAGAGGTTCCCTTATTGAAAGCAAGCAACAAAACTTATACACAAATGTACAACTTTCAAAGTGAGGAATCCTGATACTTTGAAATGTTTCATGTCAAAATAGATTATCAATACAAAATAAATAGAAGAACTAAGGAGATGGGAGAGGAAGAATCATATCAATACTTTCAGAAATATAGATGGCAGAGTATAACCTTATATGTATTGAACAAAGGAGATGTAGAATAGAATCATTCACTTTCATAATAGATATAATTCCATAGACACAAAGTTCCAGAAATCACACCAACAAGAACACAAAAAGTTTCTTTTTATAAAAGATAGATGATTCATGAATTTCAGAGAAGGAAAGAAGGAATAACAGAGGAAGAAAGAGGAAAAAAACTTATGTATTGATCACTTTCAAATCTATAACATTTACAGAGTACCAGGATCCAACCCCGCAATGAGCCAATGCTCTTACATTTATAGATGAAGAAAAGAGAGGAGAAGAAGAGGAGGAGGGAAATCAGATTTGGAAGCTCAACCACCAAACATTAATGCCCCTGCAAATCCACCTCAATCTATCAAGTCTGGTTCTTCATGGCTGTTTAACGTGCTGGAGAAGGAAAGATGATAGATTGGATCAAATGTGGTTCTCGAAGCAATCTGATCACATATTAATGGCATGAAGATGTTTTCCATCAAATCCAAATATCCAGTTGGTTCTCCAAGTCTGTTTAGTGTTTGGAGAAGGAAAAATGGCGGATCGAATCAAATCTGATCTGGAAAGCAATCAGATTTCACATTAATGGTAGGAAAGATGTTTTTCATATTTCCACCCATCAAATCATGCTAAAAGTAATATTTTATGCTTCCATGGTGTAGAGGAGGTCGAGAGATTTCCAATGATATAAATTTTGTCAAATTTTGAGCTCTGGATCGAAAGATATGCCCATTTGAATATTTGAATCGAATTGTACAAAAATGGCAAAAATGCAATTTTTGCAAAATGGATCCGCGGGCCCGAAATTGGAATTTGCACCTTTTAGCACAAAAAATGCAAAGTTCAAAAGTCTCCCTCAAGCCCCGCAGCCTCGCTTTTGATATAGCTCGACACGTGGCTCCCCCTGGGCATCACCGGGGATGCGACTCTCTTTTATAAATTTACTTTATTTTGAGAAAAGTTTAAAATTCTCAAAATGCTCCGACGACCCGCCTCTCCGCTTTGACTTTTCAACGCATATTCAATACCTGGCTTCAATGGAGTTGCGGCTCATTTTGTAACTTTACTCCTTTTTGGAAATAAAACCAAAATCTTCAAAGTGCTCCGACGATGATCCGCATTCCCGCATTCCTAGTTTGACATTTGATGGGCTTAACACTGAATTTTTTTATGCCTTTGAGCAAAACAAAGCCAAAAAAATTTAAGGCTCACTTTATAACTTTACGCCTTTTGCCATCATTTTTAACAAAACAAAGCAAAAAATTAACAAAAAGTGAAAGTTCATCGAATCACCTCCCCACCTTCAATCTTAAAATCCACGTGTCCTTTTTATGGCCTTAGGCATCCTTTTATAACTTTATGCCCTTTTTGGAATAATTTCTTAAAACACAAAAAAGGGCCACCCTTCCGCCACTTTACTTGATTCCAATCAGTTCCTTGGGCCTCATGGGGCCAATTTAACATTTTTGCCAAAATAACAAAAAGTGTTAAGTTCACCAAAAGAATCCACCATGCCGCATCCAATCAAAGATGTCCACGTATCCGTGGATGCTGGGAAATAAATTGACAAGGAAAACATGACTGCGGGAAATAAAATGCAGGGGAAACCCACCATTCACATCCAAATTCAAATTGCTCCTCATGGAAAGAAGAATGTAAACAATAACAAGCTCGATGTAATCCACGGCCATAGGAAAGGATTGAAAATTTCATTCGAATGGAGGAAACAAATTTTAAAGCACCCAGATGGGAAGAAAGAAGTTTAAACCATGCAGACTGGAGAATTTTAAACAAGGAGGGGTGAGATTAAAAACCGAGCACCAACAACTTCAAAGCATGAATTTTCCTATCTCTCAGACTTCTTACTCTATTTTAAACATTCTTCAATGGCACCAACTCAAAATTTTTGAAATTTGACTTCAAAATGAGGTGTGATGGTTGGAAGTGTCAATTCCATATAATTATAGATTGTCATTTATTAGTATATTTCAAGGACACTTAAATTTTTGAAGCTTCGTGTGAGAACATCGACGTAAGGGGAAAACTAAGTAAGTGTAATAATTCATTGGAAAATATGATCATGATTTGATTGCCAAAATTTTGAGCATGATTTGTTTTCATGAAGGCATCAAAATCAGTATGCATTCTCACCTTTTCTCCTTCAAATTTTTTTGAAATTCTATGAATGTAGAATATTATGTAACCTTTTCAATGAAACCCTATTTTCTCTACTTCCAGTAGTCAAATATGTCTATTCTTTAACGCTCTTTGAAAAACACTTCTCAATTAATAGGGTTTGACATCGTTTTGTCATTCTTTTCCGATCCCTAAATGATTTGCTAAATATGTGTGTACCCTACTTACGAGTAATGTAAAACATGTTATGGGTATTTTTTTCACAAGAGGAATGAGAAATGATTTGTAAAATACTTGAGATGGACATCAATGATTACTAGAAGTGAAAAAATGGGTGTTGCTTTGAAAAGGTTGAGGAAAATAGATTTTGTTCGACTTTGGGTTGTTAATCGTTTAGGATTTTGGATCGTTAGAACATGGATTTCTATAGACATTTATTTTTAAATTAAATTGTAGTAATGAAATAAACATAATAACTTCCAATAGATGAAATAGTAATAGTAACACAAATAATTGTTTTCTTGTTTACAGTAATTGTTTGATTACATAAGGAAATTGTTGGAAATTAAAAATTTAATAACATATATGTGACTGCCAAAGTGAAAATGCAAAGAGTTCCGTCTATGTAGGTTCCTCTTTGAAAACGAGTGAATCGGGGAATTATAAAACCTACTATTTGAGAAGTTAGGCTAAATAAGATTCTAAATAATGTTTCACTTAATTGATAGTTCTGGAAAGACATATACAACATTTAGAGATTAAAATTATAGGCTCTGGTTGTTTTAGTTAAATTAGCTAATGATATATCAACACTAAAAATTATAAGATGTCATGGCTTTTATTTCTTAATGTGACAATAAACATATGGAAATAGTGAGATGTGATATCATGAAAAATTATGAGGTTTAATAACAAGGATATTATACATAGGGTTCGAGAGTATGTATTTTCATACTAACACTACAAAGAGTATGTTCATTATATTTATTAGAATTATACCATGGCCTTTGAGACTTCATTTACTAACTAATTATAGATCACCATCTTTTTGAGATTTCATTTATAATTAAAATGTGGAATTTTTATCTTCCTTTCAATAACTTATAGTAAATAGTATGAGAACTAGTTAAGGCTTGATCCCTCACGAGGGTATCTAGTGCAACACTTGGCTCAAACAAATTCATGGAACAAACTAATGAGAGATAAGCAATGTGTGACCCCTAAAGAAAACATGTAATGCAAATCTTTTCTTAGTTCAATAATAGATGTCCAGTGAATGATGCCTTGCAGAACACTAAGTTAAAAATATTTTGTCAATGTTGATCATAATGATCGCTAAGCTTGTAAATATTTTGTTTTGGCTGACCTTAGATACCGCTAGGAACATAATTTTGTATGTGTTGACTAATCATTTTGATATTTAATGACCTAGGAGATTATACAATTATAATTAATTAAAGAGACATCCATTGAATGGTGTTTTGATAACACTAAGTTCAAAATATTTTATCCGGTGAATGTTATTGACCACTAAGATTTATATAGTTTCTTGTTAATGCATTAATAGTTTTCCTATTAATGATGCCTAGCGACCACTAAGCTATAGGTATATCCTTGGGGCTGATCATAGTAACAGGAAGGATAAGAAGCATATATTTATTTGTTAATGATTCTTATACACTGTTAAGCTCAAAAAAATATGTTACTGGCTGACCCTAGCGACCGCTAGGATAAGAAATAATTATGTCTATACCCCTTAGTAGTGATCGGATTGGCGTTCTTTTGGTCATTGCAATAACTATTGTGCTTTGAAATAAGCCTAGATACGGAGAAGGTTTTAATAGGTCGTTGTGGCTGAACTTAGCAACTACTAAGATCAACACTACGTATATCTTGACCCCCACCAGTTCAAAGAATGTAGAAATTTTCTCATTCTAATAATAGTATCTAGTCCCACCCCCCGATTTTCAAAAATGAACTTTGATGGAGCCTCGAAAGGTAATCATGAGAGGATTATCGGGAGTGGAGTGTCTAATTAGAGATGCAGATGGAAGTTTAGTGATAGTTGGCTCCTTTCCTTTAAAGGAAGGAACATGTAATGATACAAAGGCTCACAATTTTCTCAAGGCCTCAAAATGGAAGTCAAAGTATAGGTTATGAAGCTTTAGGAATTGAAGGTGATGCTCGTGTGGTAATAAAAATATCCGTAAGGGAAAAGCTTTGTCCTGGAAGTTGGATTATTATATCACCAATATTTTGCATTGGTTAAACAAAATCCCTAAGTGGGTTTTAAAACATAATTATAGAGAAGTGAATTGTGACACCGACTTCTTGGCTAACCAAGACATCATTAGGAGAGAAGGTTCAATCAAATCAACGTGCGAACACGTGGGAATATTTTCCAGAGATAATTTATTGGGAAGGGAGAGTGGGGTGTTTTTAATTCATTTTTACCAGTTCTCTAATCATTCTCCATTCGATAGTGTGGTGGATGGAGGTGGTTTATTGTTTTTGTGAGTCAAAAATGGCGTACCCTCACTATGTATTTCCTTTTCTGTAAGGTGAGAATCATGAGATGGAATTCTTTGGGAGTGTTTGTAAGGCACGGAGTCGGATTATCTTTAGGGTGGAGTTGGGGTCTATCTATGATGCCATTTTGAGGATTTTGGGGGACGAATATGTGGGAGATTATGCTAGGGCTCAAGTGAATTGAATAGCCTCTTGGTTTGTGTCCCATCTTCTTAAGTGTGACAAAATGTTGAAGAGGTATGATACATATCTCTTCACTTCATCAAGCCTTAGCACTAGGTCAACTTGGTCAAATCTTGAAGGAATTTGGGAGGGTCAACTACTACCCCATTGTAGTTCGTGAGGGGCTAGAAATGGATGAAGCTATGAGGGTGATAACAGAGCTTTCTTCAAGGAATGAAGTTACGATATGGTTTGCTTTTAGACATCTATGTATATTGTTTAGATGGGATTGATGAAGGTTATAGGCTCAAGAAATCTGGATATACCCAGGGCTTAAGATCTCTCGGCTCATGTTGTCACGAATTCGGGTGGGTGTGGTCGGTTTGTGAAGGAAATGGGCTTTACTTACAACTTGTGGCTGCATACCTCTCATGCTAGTGTCTCCGTGGGTGGGAGGATCTCTCCGAGACCGAGCGGCTCTACCTCTTTGGCTTAGCATCGATGGGTTTTAGTGGTTGGTTTTTTTTCTGTCTAATATCTTCATTGTTGGGTTAGCTCGTCTTGTAACCCTGTTTGTTTTTGTGGTTTCATTTTGCTAGGTTATATGGAAATTGGTAAATATTTTTGTTTGTAATTGGGTGGGATCTTGTCAATCCCTAGGTTCTCGCCCGTCAAAAGCGTTAAATCATCTAAAAATAATAATAGTTGTCCTGCCAATAAAATCATAGATACGACCAATCTCTAAATATTTAGTTGTTGATAAACTTAATGACCACTAGGATATAAACTACGTAATAATTGAAGCCTCAAGAGTTCTTGTATTGACATATTTTTCTCATTACATTAATAATTTTTACTAGAGTGATGCCTAGTGAATGCCATGGTTAAAAAACGTATATCTTGACCCCTCAATGGTGCTTGTATAGTAGTGCTTCGGTCATTCCATTAATAGTAAGTATATGAATGATGTCTAACAACGAGACATATTCATGATCCTGTAATGAACTAATCAGACATAAGTAAATGTTGATCCCTTACGAATACATGTATTACAAATTTTTCTTAAGTCAATGATAGATGTCCATTGAATGGTGTTTTTCTAACCCTAATCTCTAAATATTTTGTCGAGGTGGATGTTATTGACCATTAATATTTTTTTTGTTAATGCATTAGTAGTTTTCCTATTAATGATGCCTAGCGACTGCTAAGCTATAGGTATATCGTTGCGGTTGATCATAGTAACAACTATGATAAGAAGTACGTATTTATTTGTTAATGATTCTTATAAACCATTAAGCTCTAAAAAATATGTTGCGGCTGACCCTAGTGATCACTAGGATCATAAATAATCGTGTCGGTACCCTCGGTAAGTGCAAGGATTGGCGTTCTATTGCTCATTGCAATAATAGTTGTGCTTTGAAATAAGCGTAGATACAACAAATATCTAAATAATTTGTTGTGGTTGAACATAAAACCTCTAAGATCAACACTATGTATATCTTGAAACCCCACCAGTTCAAAGTTTGGAGAAAATTTTCTCATTCTAATAATAGTTTTACCGGTGGATAATACATAGATACAACCAATCTCTAAATATTTTGTTATGGATGAACATAGCCATCACTAGGATCTAAACTACGTAATTCTGAAGTCTCAAGATTTTCTATTGAAAATGTGGATGGTTTTGAGATACAATGAGATAATCCTTCCAAAATATGTTGTGCATGAATTGTCAAGAAAATTTTTACATAGTTTATGAACTTAGCGATCCACAGTTGAATAGATAGTGATTATAATGGAAAATGGTAATGATAGGATCCCAACGGATGCTAAGCTAGACTAGTAATGGAGCTTAGTGGTCACTAAGCATTTTATTTGATATGAAGAGAAATTCTTGATCCCTCTCGATGGAAAGTAGTGCAACAATTGGCTCCACTAGGTAACGTGCAAGGCTAATTTGATACAATTATAGTCATTGACAATTATAATCATTCTAAAGTTGTACAACCAAAGTGATTGCTACGACAAGAGGTAATGAAAGTATTGTAGAGCCGCTAAGCTAGACCATGATTTTTTATTCAATATTTATTTTGAAATTAAGAAATTTTAGTGTTCGCTAGGATTTTTCTTCAATTCAAAAGTGTAGAGAAAGTGGTTAAAACCACAAGAGGTAATGTCAAGAACCTTGAGGCCAATAGGCTAGATAATGATTTTCTAATTTATCTCTCTTTTTAAATTAAGAACCGGAAAATCCTAGTGGTATTTATGTCATTCCTTTCAATTAGTAATGGAGATTTATGGTGTGAAATATTTTCTTTGATACGAATGGATGTGAATTATGGCATACTCCAATGCTTGGATTTCAAATAAAAATCATTAGGTATTTGGGGGCTTACATTATTCTTTGCAAAATGTGTTATGGGACAACTTAACATTTTTTGTTTAAAAAATTCTACTTAGTGACTTTGGACCCATTTTTTTTTTTGTTTCTCGCACACTCTTTGCAAAATTCAAAAAATAAATCTTAATGGGCTTTACACTAATCCATTCATTTGGTGTTGATTACTAACAAGTAATGTTAAAATTATCCATTCATATGTCGACTTAAATCCTCTCTCTCGCTAACATCTATGTTTTCAAAATTTCCTTTCATGCTATCTATGCAATGTGGATGGTTTTCAAACAACAAATAATCCTTCCAAAATATGTTGTTAATTGTCATGAATTTTTTTCATAGTTTCTAAACTTAGCGATCACTAGGATCTAAACTATGTAAGTCTTGAAGCCTCAAGAGTGCTTGTATTGATAGACTTAGATCATTGCATTAATATTTTTACTATCATGATGCCTAGCGAACACCACAACTAAAAATACGTATATCTTGACCCATAAGTTGTTCATGTACAATTGTGCTTTGTTCATTACATTAATAATAAGTATGTGAATAATGCCTAACAATCGCTAAGATCTAAATATTTAGTAATTGTTGACTCTAGCAACCACTAGGATCAACACTTATTTCATTTATTTGGAAATTATTTTCTAAGCTTACCTAATATTCGTTATAAGGGACATATGAATGTTTTCGTAAAATCAATTACGTCATTTGTCTCAAGTATTTGTTTTTGTTGATGATGTATGCAACGTTTGTGGCCCTTAAATTTTTAACATGGTGAGAGAGCGGGAAATATCGATGGTAGATACTTATTTATATTCCAATGATGACAACAAAGTAATAAGAGATACCATGTTCGATCCAACAACCTTAGATGACGAATTTCAACATTACTCAGCTCTATATTCCACAAGATTCGAAAGAAAGTTTTGATGTTGATGTCATGGACATAATGGGTATACCTGTAAGAGCAAGCACTACGGTTCTAAGACATAAGGGCAATAAAAATATTTGGTCTCCATTTAATTGTTGCTAAACTAGAGGTGCTTCCATTTCTGGATTTGTTTACTTCCTATCTATTTCATGCCAAGTCCAAGGATTTGTCATTATTTTCTAAATCAAGGAAAAATAGAATAGGTTTTTTTGTTGGGGATCCATATAAAAGTTATTATTTCTTCAGAGTCGAACTACTTGTACAAATAAAACATAGTCAAGTCCTAGATGGCCAAAAGGAGAGTAAGAGATGTTTTGTAGAGTTGGGAATTTGACCCATTAGATAATATGGATGATTCTTTGTTCCGAAATCCTTATTAAAAGGTTTAGACCAAGAGTCCGCATTGACATGACACTCATGAATAGACTATATGGAAATTCGTTAATCTCTAAGGTGGATGTTTCCTAGATCCGTTACTTTATTTTATTATTGATGAAGCCAAGATTCCCTCCTTAGGTCAAGTGCTCTGTTTCAATTTAGTGACACAAAGAAATAATTTCATCGAACATGGAAAACCATTTTACATGGCTTCCTATCTTCTCGATGTTGTCATTGGTGTTCTCAAATGTCTGGATTTCTATCAAATGGTATCCTTTGAGCCCTTTAAGGGTAAATGAGAAATATTTAGACTTGTATGCCCATCGTTTCAGATCACATATTCAATATATATGCACTTATTTGTATCCTGCTCTTTACCAACAATTACATGAAATGACGCCACCGAGAATATCTGATGCCATCCTCACTTCCATAAGGCATATGGGAGTCGTATTATTCTATCTAGAATATACAATTATCATGATCGAGGGGCTCCTTACACCTCCTTTTCAATTTCCATATTATGTGCAAAAAAATTGGCGACAAAAGGCTGCATATCATATTTGCAATGGTATTGCTTTAAAGTGCAAGGAGAAGAAGATTAAAACACATCCCTCCTTCAGTAGCCTTTATGGGATGCAGAATATTTAAAAGGTGGCCTGATTTTAAGGTTTCCTTGGCCCATAGAAATTCATTTCATCTCCCCGAACACCCTTTAAGGAAATATGACAAAAGGAACAGGGTTTCCGTCACCTTAATTCCCTTAAAGGACGGTTGAATATATTGTATGCTCACATGCATGATGATAATGACTGGGTATGGATTACCAAAACACAAGATAGGCTTGTTCAAAAGTAGAATATAAAGGAGACATGGGCGGTTCCACTCTAAGCATAATTATTAAAAAGGAGACTACGAAGAGAAAACATGCTTTACATTGAGAAAATTCACAAAAACCCTATGCTCCCTTATCTCCACTAAATGAATCTACATCGAGTTTCGAGAAGTCTTGTCTCGAACCAAATAAAGCTCCAGCCATATGCCTGAAGTCCCAAGAGTGTAAACCTCTCAATATTCTCCCTTCACTTCACAACAAGTGAGAAATGAATGGGTAGAGTAATTGTAATTGCCTACAAAGAACATCCAGATTGGGAGACACAAGAAGATCCCTAAATGAACATTGAATTCAATCCAAGGATGAGAACCTTGAAAAGGGTAGCCAAAAAGAAGATGTCAACACAACAAGCCATTGTTTGACATGAAACTTCAGAATACCTCTTCACTCTTACAACAAAAAGGAAATCCAAAGGTTCCCAAGTGCTGCAATATGAGGAAGATCTGCGAATCCTTTATAAGGGCCATAAAAGGAGCAACCATAGAAGTAGTGAGGGGAGTATGTGCTAGAAATAAAGAGCTTAAAACTCAATTAAATTCCACAGTTGCTCTCGAAATAGTTTTTAATGTAGAAGACGCATTGCATGACTTGTAAACCGATATAAATAATTGTATTCATGTAAAGAAGTAGGAAGAAGAGTTCTTGGAAAAAGCTAAAAACTCATTATAGGAATGACATGTAGAAAAAATTAATATATATGGGGCAAGTCATTGAAAAAGCATTTGTAAAGACCCTTCAATTATGACCATGGATTTATATTGGTATATGTTAGACATATACTAATTATACAAAACAAAGACTAAGGGAATAGAATGAACATGTAAGAAAACTTTCTTTGTAGTTTTATGACATTATTTCTAGAGGAAATCATGTTTTCATAGAAGCTTCTTGGTCATGGAAATATTTAGAGGAAAGCTGTACGATGGAAAAGTGACATGCGAGCATGGGAATCTACAAGTAACTCCTCCTCGCACCTTTGACCTCCCAAGGTCGTGCGAGAGCACCAGTGGGGATGGAATATACGTGGGGTATGGACGGACTAGTTACGTAGTCTTATGTCTTCAACACGCACTAATGGAATATGCGAGTCTAAGGAAAAGAAGGCTCTTCTAACCTGAATCGGTGTGATAGATCGTTCGGTGAGGATGGCTACTCGAAGGCTCCAATCAATATCGAGCTCGCGTGAACCGATCTATAGGTTGTGGGATAGGTGGAAAATGACTGGGATTGTTTCATGTATATCTCTAGTACAGGGTCATAAAATGGCAATTGGATATATGGTGGATTCTCTAGGGTTCTATGGGCGATTCTCTGGTCTAGTCTAGAAATCTTTAGCTTGATTAGTCAATTGTTACGTCTAATAAGGATAGTTGTATGATAATATCCGGTGGAAGTGGACAAGACTTAAATACTAACATTCGCAAACCACCATCAATGTATGATTGATTTATAGGCCCGTTGGGTTGTGGGATATGTGGGTCACAACCATAAATTCATGGTTGTTGTGGACCTCCTATGGTCATGTGCGAGAATCAATCTCTTATTCCTAGTATCCACTAGTCGTATGCCTTTTCGGCCTCTATGTTCAAGACTAGGAGTTGGGCAATTTTCTCGAGAATACCTTATAGGTGTTTCAGCAACTTGAATGCGTAAGCTAGTGTCTATATCGATGAGGATATCTCCTACACATGGTCTGTGGAACTAGTGGATCACAACCAAATGTTTTCTCTCTTTCAATTCCTTCCATGACATATGGATATCTATCAAGGTAGCTTTTAATTTGGCTGATTTGACCGAATGTGTGTGCTTTGTCGTCTTCTATATTTAATCCTCTCGGTGTGTGCTAACTTCTTGCAGGTCTATTGTTGTTTTGAAGACCTATATTCTAAGGTCTTGATCTATGTTAGCTAGTGATGTAGGTATATTTGGTTGAGGCACTATTGGTTTAAATATGTATTCCTGGGCTCTCTAGGTCCCGTGATTGTCATACAAAAGATAATACAAACTTAATCTGAAACAAAATAAACTAACTATGCAAGGCATATCTACAACATATATAAATCCTTCTATTTTTGTATTTTTGATGAACCTTTTAATATAATTAAGATAACATCTATTCTAATATATCTACAAAATGATAATTAACCTAATAACATAATTAAAACAAACAAAGTAGCCGAGTGTCGCTACTTTATGCATGCGATTGTGAATCTATTCTAAATAACCAAATAACTCGATCTAATTTAATTGAAAGACTCTCGATCCTACCTCGAAGTGAGGAATGAATCATAGTTTCTCGAAACTATCAATGCCTACAGACTTCCCCGACAATATCGAAAGCAAGATTAAGCGAAATGAAATAATTCACTACTCTATTTTTGCTTGAAATTTTGCGATGAATGATGGCGAATCCAGAAGAGTGCGTGACCTTGTCCCTTCAATGTGATCTCCTCGTTCCTTCATGTTCACATGAATCTAGAAAATTGTGTAATGCTAGCATCACGAAGAAGAAGGTATTCGAACAATGACGGCTTTGGATGTAGACCAAATACAATGCGAGTAGGAGATGGATAGCGCAAGAGAAGAGAGCTTAGCTTATGCAATTCTTAGTGGGATTTATTGCGGGAATACAACACAACTTAAAATTTGTACCAAGAGATTCTATAACTACCTCCTGTGAAGAACATAACTTACTGCAACTCTAATGGATTCCAAACTAAAATGAAACTACCTTACTCTTACCGATTGTATGAAACAACAATGAAACTAAAACAAGGAGATCATGTGGTCTCTAAACAACAAAACAACACTAACTATGCATGCAACAAATGAAACTAATACAATTCTAAGCAAGAAATTGAAAGACTAAACAATGGAATTGAGAAGGTGAGGGGCCATTTGTTTGAAAACAAACTAGCTATTTATAGATTTCACATTCACCCAAAGGTAACTCCAACTAGAACTCTTTTACTATAAACAATGGAGAAACACTATTACAGGGAACCAAAATCATAAATACAAGCAAAAACAGATGAGAAAAGTTGGTAAATGTTGAAAATTCACATAATTCGCGATCAAAGGAATGTGCTTGAGAATGCGTGAAGGACTTACGCCTAAGCGGGCGGCGGTTATAAGACCGCCTCTGGCGAGGTGGCGGTCGTGAGACCGCCTCCCAGTAGTGAGGCGGTTTCATCACCGAAGGTCAAAAAGCCAAGAAAAGTGGGGTAAGGGATAAAACAAAGCAAAGGAACATGGACAAAGCATTTGGGATATTGAAATACACTTGATGGACTTTCCTGGATCCCGAACACCTTGCAAGGTGACTGTATCATCATTGGGGCATGTGTAACATCATTCGGTGGTAAGTACCCTCTACAATTTTGGGTACGTACATATTGCCCCCTCGGAGAAGCGTTTTAGCCATAAAGAGGCATAAAACGGTGGGTTCGAGTATGGTGGTCCCGAAATGGGGAGATAGAATTTATACCGATGCACCGTGTGTTGCAATTTCAGCTTTTGTGGAGTGATTGAGGTAGCATGCCATCCAAGTTTCCACTACCTTAAAATGAAAAGAGGGCTCACGATGAGGAGAGATCACAAGTGTTTTCTTGTTAGCAACCTTTGGTCGAATGTATATACGATTGTTTTGTATTTCCTTGCTCTTTGAGCATTTTGACCATGCCTAGTGCATGATGGCATTGTATACGAAACATGACTTATATATATGTATATTATTTTGGATCTAAATCTCCTTATATCTAGAATTTTGTGAGTCATTTCCCATATGTGTACTAGATGTTTTAGAATTTATATGCTTTTTAGAATGTATGTAATGGAGAACAAGTGACAAAATGTTTTCTTTTTGTATTTCATGATGCTTGATGTATGATGATGTAGACATAATGTGATTTTGAACTTTAGTTTCTACAAGCAATTTTCGGTACTTCATATTGTTTGACAAAACGTGATGTCAAGCTAGTATGATGAGCAGATGAACTTGCTCCACTCCTAACTCCACACAACTAGTGAGATGCGAGGATCACCACCGAGAGCTAGAGAGGGCACAAGCTATGAAATTTGTTGAATGGTAATGATGAGAGATAGAGACAAAGTTTGGTGGAACCAAGTTGGGGACGCTACACACCTATCCTACTCAAGTGACTTCATAGTTTAGAATGTAATTTTCTTTGTATTTTATCCAGGACTTAGATCCGTGAGATGGCTACTTGGTTGACAAAATCTGGTTTTCAGGATTTTGAACTCTTTTGGAATTTTGGACATCTAAGTCACTTTGTTTTGACTCAGATTTCAAAAGTTTTTAGATTATTCACTTATGACTTTCAATTTTTTCTATCAAGTGGACCCCTATACTTGCCCCATGCTACTAGTAGGAAGCATGGGCTTATCACCATGGACAAGGCATAGGCAAGTAAGGGCATTTCCATCCTTTCTCAACCCTACGTCACTAGTAGGAGATCACAAGCTCGACACCAAAGGTTGGTAGGGCAAGGAAATGTGTAAAATAAAATTTTCTATTTTGACTTGTGTTTGACTTACTTATTTGAGCAAAATGTCGGACTTTTCTTATTTCCAAAGAGATATATACGAGATAGATGTGACACCATGAAGCTTCTAGAAGCAGACCATAGGCAAGACACCTATCCTAGAAAGAAACAAGAAATAAGACCAAGCATGCGAGGCCTTGACATGGCTCCGTTAAGACTTAGTCATATCCTGCTTGGGTGATGAAAGATGATTTAGGAACAGTTGATGATGTTATGAAACTTGAAGAGATTTGATTGGAATGTTTTTTCCAATACTTTGAAGTGTGTAATGAATTACTTAAGAATAAGTTCCTTGACAACAAAGTTTTACAAAACAAGTGAACAAAATGAATCTAACTAAATGATTAATGCAAATAAGATATAATTATACAAATGGTGTCTTTGATGACTTATGCGTGAAACCGTTTAAGATGCAAGGAATTTGGATTCACTTAACTCCTCACCCTCTAGTGTACACAAGAGATACGCACCGCATTTCATAGTCTTTCATGACTCGATATGGGCCCAACCACTTGGGTGGAACTTCCTTCCTTCACCGATTTTCTTCTCGATCCGGCTATCTAGCCTTAGAACTAGATCTCCCTCATATATCTCTCATTCGTAGAATTTTTTTGTTGTATTGCCGGCACATCCGGTCAAGCATAGGCTCTATGCCATTGTTTACATTTAACCTTGACTCGTCAAGGCTTTCCGGATGAGAGAGGCGTGCCTCCCTATAGGCTTCTTTGTCCAAAATAACTTGTAATGAGATGCGAGACCGGTATTTAAACTTCAAGTGGGAGAACTGCTTCTTCCCGAATACCAACGAAAAAGGGGTTGCCCCGGTTGGTGTTTTTATTGAGGTTCGATGGGCCCACAAGGCCGGGTATAGTTTTAAGTGCCAATCTCGCTTGTTCTCCTTGACTTTTTGAGGAGAATAGCTTTTAACATTTTGTTTGTCACTTCAGCTTGCCCATTGGCTTAAGGGTAGTAAAGAGATGTCGTGTGATGGTTTATCTTGAACTTGCTACATAACTCATGGACTTCATCATTTTTAAAGGACGTGCCATTTTCCGAGATAATGACTTATGGGACACCGTACCTACTGCGTATAATTTGGTTTAGAATGAATTTGGAAATTACGAACTGCAGCCTTTGTGGTGAGAGGCATGGCCTCCACCCATTTGGTAAAATACATCCATGTGGCTGTAATTATAAAATTATGGCCATCGGTTGATGAGGGAGAGAATTTCCTATCAAGTCAGACCCCATATGGAGAAGGGCCACAGAGTCACTATTGGCTGCTACGGGGATTGTGCCGACATGTGAATCTCATGAGAGAATTCTTGGCACTTGTGGCACTTACGTACAAATTCTTTTGCGTTGTGTTCGAGAGTAGGCTAGAAATATCCCATCCGATGTATTTTAAGAGAAGTGGTGTGACCACCGAAGTGGCCCCACATATCCCACTATGGGATTCATGGAGAATATTCTTGGATTCTTCATGTGTCGACACATCTTAGAAGCATTCCATCAAAGGCTTTACGAAAGAGTACTTTTCTATAACAACATATTTAGCGGTAATGATGCATAACCTCCTTTTCTGTTGTGATGTGGCACCTTTTGGGTATGTGTGGTCCATGATAAAATTGATGATGTTAGTGTACTAGGGACATGTAGAGATGGGGGCTTGGTTTCGATGTAATATATGCATTCATCGAGAAAGTTGAGATCTACCAAGATCACCTCCATCTAGTGAGTCATCGGCTAATCAATCTGCAATGATTTTTCCCTTAACGGATTTTTGGTTTATAAATGTTAATTCAAATTCACCCATTAAGGTTATGAAACATCCAACCTTTTTAGACAAGGACCCTTGTGTGAGGAATGTTCATAAATAGTCTATTTTTACAATGACCCTTGTTTCTTGGTTTAACATATAATGTCTTAAGAATTTTGTTAAAGATTATGGCAAGGCATTCTCTTCTGCACTGTGTGTGTGTGTTTCGTAATCAAGCAACATTTCGGCTAATGAAATAGATTGCACGTTCTCATTTATCATTTTCTTCTTGAGCCAACATGTAGGCTAGTGAGACATCAGTGGCTCGTGAATACAAGATCAAAGGATGATCTCGGTCAGGAGGCATTATCATGGGAGGAGACAACAAGAAGTGTTTAAGCTGCTTTGAAAGCTTCATGATATTCTTTTGTTCAAATAATGCAGCAATCCTTTTTCAAAAATTGTTGATCGGATGTACAACAAAGCTCAAGTCCGGAATGAATCTTCAAATTGCCTTTGAGTTTCCCAAGAAATGATCTTATACCTGCAGTCGTTTGATGGTGGGATCATTTCAAGAATAGCCCATATTTTAGTTGGGTCTACATCAATCCCTTATGATGATATAATGTAACCCATGAGTTTTCCTCTTGTCACACCGAAAACACATTTCTTTGGGTTTAATGTGACACCATATTCAATCAATCATGAGAGAATGACGTGGAGTACTTCTGGGTGATCACAGTGCTTCTTGGCCTTGGCCAACAAATCATCTATGTAGGACTCCATGATCTTATGAATAAGATCATGAAATATGTATGTCATTGCCCGTGGTATGTAGCGCCAACATTCTTGAGACCAAATGGCATGACAACGTAGCAATAAGTTCCCAAGGGGTTATAAACTTGGTCTTGGCTTGGTCTGTTCGGATATTTTGATTTGATTATATCCCGAGAATCCATCCATGAGAGATAAGAGCTCAAATCCATTGTTGCATTAACGTCAACGATGACGTCAATGGATGGTAATGGGAAGTCATCCTTGGGGAAATCTTTATTAATGTCCCGAAAGTCTATGTAAATGCGTATTTTCCCATTCTTCTTGAGAACGGGGACAATATTAGACACCCACTAGTGAATAATCAACTGGCTTGATGAATCCTACTTGGAGGAGTTTCATTACTTCTTCTTTCACCATGAGAGCTACCTTTGGTTTCATTGGTCTTGATTTTTGTTTTATTGGCTTTGCATCTGGTTTGGTGACAAGATTATGTCTTTGTGATATGTGGTGCAATCCCGTCATTTCCTTATAATTAAATGCAAAATTCTTTTGATGCTCTTTGAGGATTTGAGTGTGTATTTCTACCTCTTGGAGTTAACGAAGATCCTAGTTTTAAGATCTTTGGTTCTTCCTCCATTTCGATATTTATATCAATCGTTCCTTCGATTAAAGAAGCATTACCTTCTTCAAACTCAAAGCGGGGCTAGAGGTAGTTCCAAATCTTCTCCATTCTCTACCTCGTAGATATCGAGTTCCTTTTAGGGGGAAGTTCTACCATGGGGTTTCCGAAGTAGGAAGAAGAATGTGGGATTAAGGAAAAATCCACTATGTGGTGAGTGAGATGTAGCTCTACATAGGCGTTTAGGTAGTCAAGAGTGATTTTATCACTGTCAACATGATCTAGGATAGAAAACGCATTCTTGGCTATATGTGTGAGAAGAGGGTTTGTTGGTATTTTCTTCACTAATGGTTCAATACAAAGCGATACTATGAAACTTGTATCTTCCATCTCATTATTTGGAGTGAAACGTGAAGCTAAGGTTGCTATTGAATCAATGAGAAGGTTCTGTTCTCGTGGGATTGCTTCAATTGATATGAAGTTGAATCTTTTTCTTAGATCTAATACTGCTGTTTTATAGAGTTGTAGGTGTTCATCTCTAGTCTCATATACCTCAGAGACTTGGTTTGTGACTAGCTGCGAATCCCCTAGCACTCTAATGTTATCAACACCGATCCTTTTAGCTATGATGAGGCAAGGAGGAGGGCTTCATACTCAGCCCCGTTGTTTGTACATTCAAAATTTAATTTAAAGGCAAAAGATAGGATCTTTCCCTCAGGAGAAGTAAAGATCACACACCGCCTCGGCTCCATAGTGACATCTAGCTCCATCGAAATGGAGGGTCCAATATTTGTTAGAAAGATGCATGTTGAGACATTCTTCGTGTCTCTGCATTTCTTACGCTTTGGTTACTTCGACCATACAAACTTCCTCTGCTGGAAGAGAACTAGCTCTAAGATACATCCCATACCCTGTGGAATCAAACGGTAGGAGAATTGGTAAATCTTGCTCCAGTAATTGATAATTTTGTGGTAGTCCCTAATGATACCATTTCTACAACATTAGCTTCATTTTTGAGTGTTGGGATGTTTGTAATTTCAATTTTTGTAGGTATTATATTTTCTTTTGTTTTTGAGTTGTTTGGTTTGTTGAGTTGATTCGTTGGGAGTTCAAACTCGGAATGGACGCCTAGTCTTTTCTTCAGATCTACTAGGTGTATGTCAAATGGTTTTGGGTCACCTTTTCTACGAATATTTTCCCTAGGTGTAAGAATCTTACTTCTGGAATAACGTAGAAGGGATTGCCTTTATGTGGTGTATCCATGGTCGATCGAGGATCATATTATAATTGGTTTCCCGATCTATAATATAAAATTCGGTGAGGATTGTTTTGGGTCCTAAGGTGACTGGTAATATTATGGTCCCAATTGAAGTGGCCTTGAGGCTATCATAGCCTCTTAGCGTATTTCGTGTTGCGGAACAATTTGTTTCTCCGTATCCTAGCTTTTGAAGAAAATCAAAGGGGACTATGTTAGCTTTGCTGCCCCATCATCAACCATATGTGCTTAACATAATTATTGTAAACCCATACTTGTAAATGTAAGGTGGGTCGCCTCTACGTGTAATTTCAGCATCTATTGGCATTTTTTTATGTCAAATATAAACTCGTATCCCTATCTAGCTGCCTCTGAGAGGTGGATATCAAAGTCTATATGGTTTACCTGCATTTCAAGAGGTGGAGTGATATTAATTAGATGACCAAGACCTAATGCCTCTAATAGAGTAGCTCTGTAAGGCGGGGAATTTTTCAACAAATCCAAAAAGGAAATGTGAGAGAAGGTCTTCGTCAAATCATTAATTAGATCGTAAACACCTCTTGGTTTCACCAATGTTTGTTGGATGCTATCTATTTCTAATGGATAGCTTAGAATTGGTTGAGAAGAGTATTCTCACATTCTTGTTATGGCTTCTACATGTAACTCAATGGTCTAACTCTACTGCGGACCAACTATCTTGGTTCGTGGTTGAGTTCCTAGTGAGGTGCTACGGGTGGATTTAATGAAGTTGAGGCTTCATGATCGTTATTTCCCGTCATGACACCCTTGTTTGTCCCATTTGGGTTCAATTTTGATTTGGGAGTGGGTCATTAAAGATTTTGAGGGGTGCATTTTGAGGGGAGACTGCTCCCGTAAAGGTGTTTGGCGTGGGCATCACATAATTTGTTAAAAACATGTCTATAAAGAGTTGTCTTTGTTTTTCTTGGCAAACGTTGCATGAATTTATTGTAATCACGGCAAGTCCTAGTGTCATGACCTCAAATTTTGTGGAACCCACAATATGAGTTGGGATTATAATTCGAGGTTGTTGGTTTGGAACTTGTGTGGTCTAAAACCCGATTAAAATTGTGATTATTAGGATTGAAATTTTGAGGTTGTTGCCTTTGGTTTTGGTTTTGATATCCAGTTGAGTTTTGATTTGGACTATGTGCCTAGATTTGACGTTGTTGTTGTTGTGTGGTTGTGGTGTGGTTGTGGTGGACGATTAAAATCCACCGCGTTGATTGTCGGGGTAAAATTGTTAATTCATTGATTATTAACCGGTGGTAGGACGTTTATAATGTTCATCTTTCTAGCTTGGTCACTGACTCCATCTATTGTTACCCCGTGGTTCTTGTTAAGGATTTTGGGTCCTTGATTAGTATTCGTGGTATTAGGATAGGTCGTAGTGTTTTGATTAGGGATGATTAATCTCCGTTTGTTCCATATGTCTTATGACCACTATCTATTGCAGCTTGATCTATTTGGAGAGTGCTCTCAGTACTTCATCATAAGTTCTTAGACTTCTTCCTTTATCTCTCTACTAAGAGAATGGAGGAATAAATCGCATAGTTCCATCTGATCCATGTTTGTGAGCACTTGCATTTGAAGAATAGAGGATTGTGCTCCACCTTTGGATGAAGTGAGCAACAGACTCATTGTGTTCTTCTTGATATGCAAGAATTCCTGATCCCTATTCTTAATAACTTTGTTCATGTCAAAAGGCTTTGATGAACTCTAACACGAGTTTTTTGAATGAGTGTATTGAGGCTTCGGGTATTCTATAATACCAATCGAGGGCAATACCCTCTAAGGTTTTGGGAAATATTTTGGCAACAACCACATCCCAAGGAGCGATTCTCGAATGGCCATGGCATAGGCCTTAATATGTGCATTCGGATCTCCCTCCCCTTTATACTTGGGTAAATCGGGAAGAGGTCTTGAAAGCATAACACTTCGTATAGTGAAATATAGAGGATCTTTTCAAATATTCTCATGTAAGTCCCTACCGCATAGGTTTCGACCATCGATGGTGCTGTTGAGGGGGAGGTGGAATGCGTTGTTGATACGATGTAGCATATGTATTGGTAGGGACATAAGGGAATCCCCTGTGGTTGAGCGAACATCCAGAGAGAAGAGAACATGTCTCCCTATGGTGATTTTGAATAAATGTTCAAGTAGGGAGGAGCATTGCTTAGTATGGGTTATTTGGTACTAAGTCGGGAGGTACCATATTTTCAATTGGAGCGGCGTTTGAAAATGCGGTCCTAGTCGGTGTTTGTTGTGAATATTGAGGAGGCATGCCCAATGTGCCGGTTCTGTGAGGAGGTGACTTGGCTAGGGTGTTGTGGAGGGTTGGAAGTTCTTACTTGCCCGAAATGTGAATTTTGATTTGCTTGAGCAAGTTCTAACCCTAACGACTTTCTCTACTAAAGTGAGATGACCTCTATTGGTGAAGACATGGTATTTTTCCTTGGTGGTGTTTGTTGTACACTTTGAGGTTGTATAAACATATGATATCCTACTATGAATTGATCATTACCCTACCAAGCCTCACCGAGGGCATTTCCCATAGGTGGAGGAATGGAGGTGTTTTCTTGGGCAGGATATCGATTTGTATTTACAAACCTCCTATAGGTGGGTACATGCTTTGAGAGTGTTGTTCATTTTTAGCATAATGCTAAATGTTCCTCATCTAGAAATAGGTATGGATCGATGTCTCATTGATTTGTGGTCTAAGCAACACATGAGGAGATGAAGTAGATTCTCCATCAGTGTGAGTATCATATTGTTCGAGGCTCAAGGATTTGTTGTGTTTGAGTGAGTTGATCTCAGATCCTCCATTTGGAAAGAAGAACTAAATCTAATCCTTTGAGGAGGAGTTTGTGTTGACAAGAAATTATTTGAGTAGTTATCACCCCATGTTGAGAGCGAGGGTGATGGTTTCTATTCATTTGTTCGTAATATGCTTCAAGACCTAGAGAGGTCTCGCCATAGGTGTTGTATCCCTACATTTTTGGGGGTATATAAATACCTGCAAAATAATGGGAAAGAGCAGAAGGAGGATGAAAGAGAAAGAATGTTTGTTTATTTCACGTTAGTTTCACCAATTTTGGTGGTGAAGTGATGTGAAGGCTAATGAGTAGATAAGATTAAACGGTTGTTTGTTTCACATTGGGTTCAAAATTTTGTACGATGGAAAAGTGACATGTGAGCATGGGAATCTACAAGTAACTCTTCCTCACACCCGACCTCCAGAGGTCGTGCCGAGAGATAGCCAGCCGGTGGGGATGGAATATACGTGGGGTACGCAATGGACAGGACTAGTTGGGTAGTCTTATGTCTTCAACACGCACTAATGGAATCTGTGAGTCTAAGGAAAAGAAGGCTCTTCTAACCTAAATCGGTGTGATAGATTGTTCGGTGAGGATGGCTGCTCGAAGGCTCCAATCAATATCAAGCTCTACCGTGATCCGATCTATAGGTTGTGGGATACGTGGAAAATGACCTGGGATTGTTTCGTGTATATCTCAGACAGGGTCATAAAATGGCAATTGGATATATGGTGGATTCTCTAGGGTTCTATGGGTGATTCTCTGGTCTAGTCCAGAAATCTTTAGCTTGATTAGTTGTTACGTCTAATAAGGATAGTTGTATGATAATATCCGGTGGAAGTGGAGAAGACCTAAATACTAACATTCGCAAACCGCCATCAACGTCTGATTGATTTATAGGCCCATTGGGTTGTGGGACTGTGGGTCACAACCATAAATTTGTGGTTGTTGTGGACCTCCTATGGTCATGTGCAAAATCAATCTCTTATTCCTAGTATCCAATAGTCGTATGCCTTTTCGGCCTCTATGTTCAGGACTAGGAGTTGGGAAATTTTCTCAGAATACCTTACAGGTGTTCTGGCAACTTGAATGCGTAAGCTAGTGTCTATATCGATGAGGATATCTCCTGCACCTGGCTGTGGAACTAGTGGATCACAACCAAATGTTTTCTCTCTTTGAGTCCTTCCACAGTCATATGGATATCTATCAAGGCAGACTGTAATTTGGCTGATTTGACCAGAATGTGTATGCTTTGTCGTCTTCTATATTTAATCCTCTCAGCTGTGTGCTAACTTCTTGTAGGTCTGTTGTTATTTTGAAGACCTGTATTCTAAGGTCTTGATCTATGTCAGCTAGTGATGTAGGTAGATTTGGTTGAGGCACTATTGGTTCAAATATGTATTCCTTGGGCTCTCTAGGTCCCGTGATTGTCATACAAAAGATAATACAAACTTAACTGAAACAAAATAAACTAATTATGCAACGTATATCTACAACATATATAAATCCTTCTATTTTTGTATTTTTGATGAACCTTTTAATAGAATTAAGATAACAACTATTCTAATATATCTAGAAAATGACAACTAACCTAATAACATAGAATTAAAACAAACAAAGTAGCCGAGTATAGCTACTTATGTCTGTGCAGTTGTGAATCTATTCTAAATAACCAAATAACTGATCTAATTTAATTGAAAGACTCTCGATCCTACCTCAGAAGTGAGGAATGAATCATAGTTTCTCATAAACTATCAATCCCCACAGCTTCCCGACAATATCAAAAGTGAGATTAACTGAAATGAAATAATTCACTACTCTATTTGATATGTTTTAACTAGAACTTTGATAGCTTGAACCTGGATTTTGTAGAAACTTTGGCGAATCCAGTAGTGCGTGACCTTGTCCCCTCAGTGTGATCTCCTCATTCCTTCATGTTCACGTGAATCCAAAAAGTGTGTAATGCTAGCATCAACGGAAGAAGGTATTCAAACAATGGCAGCTTTGGATGTAGACCGAATACAATGCGAGTAGGAGAGGGATAGCGCAAGAGAACGAGTTTGGCTTATGCAATTCCTAGCGGGATTTATTGTGGGAATACAACACAAGTGTACCAAGAGATTCTATAACTACCTCCTATGAAGAACATAACCTGCAACTCTAATGGATTCCAAACTGAAATGAAACTACCTTACTCTAACTGATTGTATGAAACAACAATGAAACTAAAACAAGGAGATCATGTGGCCTCTAAACAGCAAAACAACACTAACTATGCATGCAACAAATGAAACTAATACGATTCTAAGCAAGAAATTGAAAGACTAAACAATGGAATTGAGAAGATGAGGGGCCATTTGTTTGAAAACAAACCAGCTATTTATAGATTTCACATTCACCCAAAGGTAACTCCAACTAGAACTCTTTTACCATTAAACAATGGCGAAACACTATTACGGGGAACCAAAATAATAAATACAAGAAAAAATAGAAGAGAAAAGTTGATAAATATTGAAAATTCACATAAGTCACGATCAAAGGAACGTGTTGGAGAACGTGTGAAGGACCGTCACCCCGAGCGGGGCGGCGGTTATAGGATCGCCTCCTAGCGGGCGGCGGTCATGAGACCGCCTCCTGGTAGGGCGGCGGTTTTGTCACTTGAAGGTCAAAAATCCAAGAAAAGGGGGTAAGGGATAAAAAAGCAAAGGAACATAGACAAAGAATTCGGGATCTTGACATACACTTGACGGACTTTCCTAGATCCCAAACACCTTGCGAGGTGACTCGTATCATCATTGGGGCATGTGTAACATCGTTCGCGGTGCAAGTACCCTACAATTTTGGGTACGTACGGAAACCATGCATTGATTTACGATGAAGATTTCGCGACATCCCTTTAGTAATTCATGGTTAATTTTTAAAGAGGAATAGTTGAGGCTAATGAAGCAAAAACTTCACATGTCATTGAGATTGTTTCTAAATCAAGGAGAAAATACAAAACTAGAGACTCGAAGGAGATTTCTAAAAATTCATGTGGTAGTCAAAAGGATTTGCTTGACAAGTCCAATGTGCTATATAGAAGCTCAATTGTTGACATGAAAAATATATCCATAGATTCTCATATTTGTAAAATATCTATCAAGGAGGCATGACAACGAGATGATGAAATAGGTCTTGAATGAGAGCTAAAATCCTACGAAGCAACATTTGTACACATGGGCTCGGTTCAACAACAACCCATAGTTAAAGATGCAACCATGCCTGTGGTCTTGGATCAACAATACCACTGTAGTTAAGGAAAAACCACAATGAATCATAAACTAGTAGTATGAATCATAAACTATAGTATTTGTAAAATATCTATCAAGGAGGCATGACAACAAGATGATGAAATAGGTCTTGAATGAGAGCTAAAAACCTACGAAGCAACTCTACCCATGGGCTCGGTTCAACAACAACCCATAGTTAAGGAAGCAACCATGCTCGTGGTCTTGGATCAACAACACCCCGTAGTTAAGGAAGAACCACAATGAATCATAAATTGTAGTATGAATCATAAACCGTAGTATTTGTAAAATATCTATCAAGGAGGCATGACAACAAGATGATGAAATAGGTCTTGCTGATGACAGCTAAAAACCTACGAAGCAATCAGTACCCATGGGCTTGGTTCAACAACAACCCATAGTTAAGGAAGTTAAACCATGCCCGTGGTCTTGGATCAACAACACCCCGTAGTTAAGGAAGAACCACAATGAATCATAAATTGTAGTATGTGAGATAGGCGAGAAAACAATGTGATATGTATGACATGTTAATAGATGAATATTTATAATTGATACAATGATCGTGTATATATTCCAAATGCTATACTTATCTAAACATGCATTTGTTGTTTTGATACGCTAAGCTCCAAATTTGTTGTTGTGGCATAAAATACAAATAATATGTTGCGGAAATACCTAGCGCATGGTAGACTCAAAATATCTTTCTCTATTTTTAAAATCGACAGACCACTATGTTCCAACTATTATGATGCGCGCAAAGTGTCTTAAAATCCCATGAGTTCATAATATCCTAGTGATACATGATATATCTTCAAATAATATGTTGCAGTAAAATAAGCTTGCATGGATACCAAGATTAAAATTTCACTCTTTGTTTTGATAAATGTTTGATACATCTAAGAATGAAATATTCTATTGTGGAAGCACCTAGATGCCAGTGTAGCTCAAAACTCTAGCCATATAGAATCTTAATGTAATGTGTTTTAATCATTTAAGATGCTTATGCTCCAAATTATGCGTTAAATACTAATGAATATTAAGTGTAAATTTTTACGTTGAGGCAGTACGTAGAGGCCACTAATTTCATACTACCTTAATTAAATGTGTGAAATCCTAGCGACTACTAAGATCCAAATAATATTTTGTGACAATACCTAGCAGACTCTAATTTTGAAATATCTTACTATATTTTGTTAAATCCTAGCGCTGTTATGTTCCAAATATTATGATGCGGCAATGTCTTAGCAGCGTATCACTTCATGATATCCATTATTAAGAACCAAACACTAAGCTCAGAATTTTTTTTTTTGAGCCATAACCTACCGCCGCTAACCTCACAATATCCTACTTGTTTTTAGTTGAATCCTAAGAACAACATATCTTCAAATAATATGTTACTTGAACATAAGATAGTGGACACTAAGATAAAAACATGTAGCTTAAAAGTTGTTAATTTTATTTGTTAAAGTACACCGCCAACAACTTACCCAAACATTATGAGTACACATATTCTAGGAGACACTAGCCTTATGGAATCTTAATTTAATGTGTTAAATTCTTGCGACCTCTATGACCCAAATCTTATGTGTTAAATCCTAAGGAACGCTAAGCTTAAATTGTTACACCGTTATAAAGGACAGATCCGCTAAGCTCAAATCAATTTCATTTGAAATGGTAAATCTGTAGAAATATATTTTTAAATATTATGTTGTTGTAGTACGTAGAGGCCGCTAATTTCATACTACTTTAATTTAATTTGTGAAATCCTAGTGAGCTGCTTTAAGGTACAAATAATATATTGTGGAAATACCTAGCGAAGGCTAGACTTCCAATATATTTATTTATGTTTTGAAATCCTATCTACCGCTAAGCTCAAATAATATGTTGTGGCGAGTGTCTTAGTGGTGTATAACTTAAAGATATCTCGTTGTTGAGTACCGATCTCTACACTCAAAAAAATGTTTTCGAGGCATAACCTAGTGGCCTATAAACGCAATATCTGAAATGTTTTTAGTTGAATCCTAGTGACAACATATCTTTAAATAATATGTTGCATCATAAGATAGCAAACATCAAAGGAAAAATTCCATACCCTATCTTGTTAAATGCTCAAGATGTCCAAGCTTGAAATATTCTATTGTGGAAGCAACTAGATGCCATGTAGCTCAAAATTTGTTAATTTGATTTATTAAAGCATACTACCGACAACTTGTAAACATTATGAGTATGCATATTGTAGCGGACGCTAGCCTCCTAGAATATTAATTTAATGTGTTACCTCGTGACCCAAATCTTATGTGTTAAATCCTAATGAACGCTAAGCTTAAATTGGTACATCATTGTAAAGGATAGTGACCACTAAGCTCAAATCAATTTAATTTAAAATGGTAAATCTTGTAGAAGGATTTATTTTAAATATTATGTTGTTGTAGTACGTAGAGGCTACTAATTTCATACTACTTCAATTAGTTTCAAAATAGCTTTCTTCTCATTCTGGAATCCACACTAATCTTTTACATCATTACAATCCTCCTTTTATTTCATGTCTACTCTAAAAACCCTAAAATGCCAAAAATTACCTACTAGAAAAACAACTCGGATGGACCCCAAAATTTTGTTCCAAATATTCCTTCATAAATTAAGGCTCACATGAAATTTTGACTTATTCTAACAAGTAAAACAAAAGTTATTAAAGTTCTAAGACCTAGTCAAAAGTGAAAAAAACAACGGAGCCAATTTTAGGCCACTAGATGAAGAATCTAGGCCCAAAAATGTGCCAAAATGGCCACAACCTTACAAGAAAAGTTTACCCAAGCATATTACTAATGTATATCTACCATCTCTATAAAATTTCAAGATGATCCAATGGTTGGATCAAAAGTTATGGTCTCTGCAAGTTATGCTCCCACATCATTCTCCTGGTTGAAAAGAATTCAGCTCTTACGAATTTATTGATGAATTCATATAATTTTTCACTATCAATATTCTTCAACTCCCACTCAAGAATCCAAGTATTTTCTTTCTTGCTATAAACCTTCCCACTATACCAAATATCTATTGTAGCTCCCATGTCTAGTAGTGATTGTCTTTTGGTCCAAGACACGCATTACCCTTTCCTTTTTCTTCTTCAACATCTATTACTCCCAGTTTATTTCTTCCTCCTCCACAACATTTTGATCATGACCTAGAACTTATATAAGTTAGAAACATTAAAAATGGTGAGATAGAAAAATTTTCAGGTAGCTCCACCTTGTAGGCATTATCACTCATTTTCTTCAGAATCCTACATGGCCCAATCTTCTTATACTTGAGTTTATTATATGTCCCCTTTGGAAACCTCTCCTTTCTAAGATGAACCATCACCATATCTCCTTCTTCAAATACACTTACTCTCCTACTGACATCTGCAACTACTTTATATTTTTCATTACTCACTTTTAGCTTTTCCCTCACTTTCATCTGTGCAACTGTAGAATGTGTTCTGCAAATGCTTCTGCATCATCACTAGTTTTATCTTCACTGGGTAGCACAATTAGATCTAGGACCCCCTTGGGATTCCTACCATATACTATCTGGAAAGGAGACCTCCTGTTGACTTGTTTATGGAGCTATTATATGCAAACTCAGCTTGTGGTAAAGTTAAGTCCCATTGTTTTGGATTTTCTCCAACTATGCAATGTAGGAGATTTCCCAAGCTTCTATTCACTACTTTTATTTTCCCATCAGTATGGGGGTGATATGCACTATTGAACTATAGTTGTGTCCCCATTTTCCTCCACAGAGTCTTCCAAAAGTGACTCAAAAAATTTGTGTCATGATATGAAGTGATCATTCTTGGAACTCCATGCAATCTAACCACTTTTGAAAAAAACAAATCTGCAACTCTAGAAGCATCATTAGTTGTTTACAAGAAATGAAATGTGTCATTTTAGAGAATATATCAACCAAAACAAAGATAGAATCATTCCCTCATTTGTGTGTTAGGAAGTCCTAACATGAAATCCATACTCAAATCAACCCATGGCCCTGTAGGACAGGTAATGGCATATATAACCTATATTTATATGCATGGCCCTTAGCCATTTGACACACTCTACATTTCTACAATCCTACTTATGTCCCTCTTTACCTTTGGCCAATAATAATTTTCTATAACAAGAGAAATTATCTTACTTATACCAAAGTGTCCAGCCAACCCCCACTATGCAATTCTCTTATAATATTTTATCTCATTGAACCAACAAGGATGCACAATTGTTTCCCCTTGAACAAATAACCATCATGCATCAAATAATCAGAAGAACCACTACCTACTGTAGGATCCTTAATTTTTCTCAAAACATCACCAAAATTTGGATGACCTTCATACAATTCCTTAATTGTCCTCAAACCCTACTAATTCATTTTCCATTGTTATCAAAAGTGCTACACACCGACTCAAGGCATCAACAACTTGATTCTGCTTACCCGATTTATGCTTTAAGACAAAAGTATATTCTTACAAAAATGAAACCCATTTTCATGCCTACTATTTATTTTCTTCGTGTGTTTACATACCTCAATGCTTCATGGTCAATGAACATTACAAATTCCTTTACTACCAAGTAATGTCTCGAATGCCCAAAATTTAACAATAGCATAAAATTCCACATCATAAGTAGAATATTTCCTCCTAACTTCATTTAACTTTTCACTAAATAATGCTACATGTCATCCTTCTTGACTTAGTAAATCTCTAATCCCACCATGTGAGGCATCAAAGTCAACCTCGAAGACCTTGCTAAAAATACAAAGAGAATTCACTCAATACTTTCTTCTTGAAAATTCAAAATTATAACGGAGTTGCGCTTGAGGCCATACATACTCCTTCCTTTTGTACACTTTGTTAAAATCTTGAAAATAATGCTTTACAAAAATTCCGATTGAACTTCCTAAAAAAATTTTCAATCCAAGAAAACTATGAACCTTTTTTACATCTCCTTGGAATAGGCCATTCCAAAATTTCAAGATTTGAAGCAATTTTCCTCATCCATCCTCACTCCATCCTCTCGATATCACAAACCACAAATAAAAAATTACCTCTTCTAAAGAAATCTACACTTTCTTTAAATATAGACTCTCCTTACTAGCAAGTATAACACCAATTTCATATTTTGGGTAATAAGTGTTCTTCAGTTTTACCACTTCCAAGAGTTCCAAAATAGCAAAAACAAACTTACCATTGAATAAAATTTTCACATTGGGCGACTTCAGAGCATATCACATGGTTTCAAAATAGGTTAAAGGGGGCACATTTAGTGGCCCAAGCCACCTAAGCCTATCATAATCCACCATGGGGCGCACCCTTCTTTTGTTTTGAAAGTTGTTTTAAATTCATCACCTAAAAAGGTGGTCGTTCATATATGGCGTGGTAGTAATTAATGTATGCGAGTCAATCTTGAAAAATGCGTGGAAAATTTAATATATCCATCATATCATGATTAATCTTAGAATTGGGAATCGGTAAAAATTGGATCTTCAAAATTTATAATTTAAGTCAACACATTCTCCAATATCCCCATGCAAAGTCAATAGAAAATATAGAGGTTAATATACACGGTTATGAATGGTTAAATGAGAAGGAGGCCAAGGCACTTATCCTAAATCGGATATGTGTGTCGCCTTATTACTCGCCGAACTGACCAAACCTGAAAAATAGCGGGGTCCATTTGTTCGAGATGGACAAGATCCAAGATGTGAAGCGGATTTTTAGGTATGTCAGACAATTTGTCGCACACAATTCACACAATAGATCGAGTAACACTTGGCCAAAGACACACGTCCAACTGCACAAAAACCCCGTTAAAGGTATTTCACCACATGCCAAGGCAAGCGGAATTTCAGCGGGCTATAAACTTTTGCAAATGTTAGCTCACGTTTTGCAAACAATATTAAGTGAAGTCGTATAATTTTTCCCCACGTTTTAAAAATACCTAAAATTTACATGAGAAGATCTTAGATCGGTGATTTTCTGATTAGGATCCTCTGGATCAAATGTCTCCAATGCCTTAATGCTTGAACAATAGCATAAAATTCCACATCATAAGTAGAATATTTCCTCCTTACTTCATTTATCTTTTCTTTGAAGAATGCCACAGTCATCCTTCTCGACTCAAGACAACTCAATCTTGACATGTGAGGCATCGGCAAATCAAGCCTCAAAGACCTTGCTAAAATATGACAATACCAAAATAGGTGCTTCTAACACTTTCTTCTTCAACAATTCAAAACTATCGGAAATTGTTGAAAGTCCATAAAAACTCCCATCCCTTTTGTACACTCTGTTATGGCGAAGTTGATGAATGCTCTTGAAATTCCTGATGAACTTCCTATAAAAAGTTTCCAATCCATGAAAATTATGAACCTCTGTCACATTCCTTAGAATAGGCCATCTCAAAATTGCCTTTCGGACGTTTTCTTCATCTATCCTCACTCCATCCTCTCGATATGACAAACCCCTAAAAAATAAGACTCTTGAAGAAATCTACACTTCTTTAAGTTTTGCATATAGACTCTCTTTCATAATAAGTCTAACACCAATTTTATGCAATAAGTGTTCTTCCACTATCTTATCTTGAATATCTGGAAAATATCATTAAAATAGACAACAAAAAACTTACCATTATATTCTCGGAGTACTCTATTCATCAACCTCATGAATGTACTCGAGAGAGTGCAATTATGATAACCCAAATGGCATCACCATCCACTCGTATAATCCATCTTTTGTTTTGAAAATATAGGGTTTCCATTCATCCCCTTCACGGATTTGGGGTAGTAGTACCCACTTCGTAGGTCAATCTTGCTAAAATATCGAAGGCTGTAATTAAATAGCACATCCATAATATCATCTAATCGCGGAATTGGGATGGGATACTAATTATGATCTTGTTTATGGATAGGTGTTTAAATCACACATATTATCCAATATCCATCTTTTTTGGGAGTAATAGCGTAAACATAGAGTTGCACATGGACTCATGCTTTCTCTCACTAACCCTTTCTATATTAAATTTCTACACTTTTCTCATTCAACTCTTCACTCTGTGTCGGACTCATCCGATAGGCTGCCTAGTTTGGAAGGGCCGATCCTAGGATCAAATCAATATGGTGTTGAATATCTCACTTTGGAGGTAACCCATCTGGTAGCTCATCTAGTATGACATCTTTGTATTCTTTAGTACCTTTTCTACAACAACAGGTATATTAAAGTCCTCTATTTCCACCTTCTTTGACATTAGTGCATAACACCAGCCAACTTCTTCCATTTCTGTAACAAACTCTTTTGTAGCCAATAATCCCTCACTCTTCTCTTCTTCCTTGAAGGGTAACAAGACCACCTTTACACCATCCTTCCAAAAGGTATATGTATTTTTCCTCCATCATGTGTAACCTTTCTATCATATTGCATCAAGGCCTCCCAATAATATATGGCATGCATCCATTGGGATAACATCACACCACACCTCATCCTTATAGGTATTCCCAATCAAAAATTTATAAGGCATCTTTTATCTATGGTTACCTCATTCCCTTTCTTGAACCATGATATACGATAGGGATATGGGTGCTTCTCACATTTCAGATTGAGTTTATCAACCATCATAGTTGAAACCATATTTTCACAACTACCACCATCAATAATAATTTTACATACCTTTCCTCTAGAGGTGCATCTTGTTCAAAATATATTTGTTCGTAGACCATGAATCAGCACCAACAACATCTTGTTCTTTCTCCTTCCTTGGGATAATCATCGTCCTCCTTATCATGAGGGTTTCACCCAAGTCTGCAGTAACCTCCATTTCTTCTTCCTCTTCACTTCAACTAAATTTACTCGTGGTTGTTCTCCTTGTCATCTATCTTGTGTAGGATAGTGCGGACACTCAAAATCTCTTGCCCTCTTCACCACATCTATAACATGTATATTTCCTTTGGGGCTATTCCAGCCACGTCCTCCATTATAACATCTTCCCCTCTAAAACCCCTACCTCTTTGGTAGTTACCATGGCTTTGACTAGAATCTTCATGCCCTTCTGCATTAGAGGATTCACCTTTTGTAGATTCAAATCTACCCCTGCCTCTCATTGGAGATGATGATGGCCCTCTCTTCACACCTCTTCTAAAATTATTCCTCTTGTTCTTTTCTTCTTCCTTTAATGTGAGTTGATAAGCATCATCCAGGCTATGGATCCGAGCATACTCATCTCATCTTGTATGGTGTAACTCAACCCATTTATATACCATGTAGCCTTCTATTCTTCAAACTCTCCATGTTCCACCCTGATTGAAAACTTGTAAAATTCATTAGTATACTCCTCAATGCTGAGATCCTTCTATCTTAGGTTTTGGAATCTTTGAAAGAGTGTCTTGAGCATAATCTATAAGAAGAAATTTTCTTTTAGCTTCTTTACCATTTTATTCCAGTTTCAAATCTTTCCCTTTCCATTCCTTTTTCTTTCATTTTGTAGGTGATCCCACCAGATCAATGCATGTTCGGCCAACTTAGTGCATGCAAACTTAACCTTCTTCTCCTTTGAAAGGGTTTTCCACTCAAATAATTTTTCCATGTGATTTAACCAATCAATCAACTCTCTGGTCGTAACCCCTCCACGGGGAAAATTAATCAATCATTCTTTCCCTCTAAATCATGGATCAATCTCTCCTCAAATGGTCTCTCATTTAAGGTTTCTTCATCTCTCTCATTTTCTTCTTCATATCCTCCATTCATTAATGGAGGTACTTCTTCAATATCACTATTTGGATCTGCATCCCCATTTACATGTCTCCTTTAAGGCTAGTGACTTCTCTCTGAGCTCAACTTATCTTTGTAGCTTACATATGCCTATTAGGGTTCATTTTAAGACACCTACGAGAAAATTGTAGGTGGAAAATACTGGCGAATATCCCCATTCAATTTTAGTGAAAGGCACTATTCCAAAACCAAATTTTTGCTAGGTTTTTCCCGTAGAGAAATCATTACGCATGTCTTTGGCGTTGATAACGACGCCAATAAAAATCCTGGCGTGTGTCATCAACAAAGCCCATTGGACGCGCCAATCAATGCCCTCATTGACGCGTGTCAACTTGTCTATTGATGTGCATCAATGGCCTCATATGCCTAAATTAAATCCACGTCAATAGATTGTGCATCAATAGACTATATGAACTCCCCATCTAGGAAAACATGAAAGGGAATGCCCCTTGGCCTCACATGGAAGCACGCCATGAGGATATGACCGGGCCGTGGCGCGCATGATCGAAGGCGATAACCTTTGATTGCACTTGGTTTCCAAGATCTAGTACAACATGTGGAAAGCACTTTCATTTAGGAAGTAAGAGAGTGGGAGTAAGTCAAAAAGTAATTACATCAAGTGCGGGACAAATAATTTCATTATTATTTGGGGGTACATTTTCAGTGCATCATTTTCATAGAATATGAACACGAGAGAATGTTGGATTCACCTATGGAAGTAGAACTACTTCATGACAATGGGCAAATATAGTACTACTATTGGGACACATGGAAGTACATCTACGAGCCCTATTCCAACTTGGGTGGAGGATCGGGAGGTATAGGTGGTTCTAGTTCCGGTGGATGCGGTGGTTCTTGAGGTAGAGAAAATAAAAGAGGTTTTGGATCAGGCGGGGTTCATTTTAAGATTTTCCAGAAATCGAGGTGGAGAATACTGGCGAATATCCTGAATCTGGTTTTGGGAAGGCAAATTTTTGGGGGTTGTATGAAAAAATGCACGAATAGTGGCGCGAAGGAAATTGCAGACGCCTGACAGGGAGATTTTTACATCATCAAGAAAATGCGAACTCGCCCATCGGACCTTAGTGACACGCGTGAAGCATGACGCGTCACAAGGTTGTTGGCGTGCGTCCCTTGCCCGCATTTTCGACGCGTGATAGAAAAGCACGCGTCTGCAGACTTTCTCGACCTCTACTTTCTCATCAAAAATCTCCGTGTATGAGGTCTTTGTCACGTGTCAACTCTGCACTTGTCTCGCGTCAACAACCCATTTCTGTCGCGTGTCCACTATCTGAATATACTATCGCGTGTCAACACTGCCCTTGTCGCGTGTCAACACCTCCTCTATCGCGTCACCACGCCCATGTCACGCGACCAGTGCGCGCGACAGGGCGGTGGGAGCGGACAGTCAATGGTGACGCGCGACATGGGCGTGGTACGATCAATGGTGGTGACAGGACAATCAACACTCCATCACGTTTCTTTGCCATGTCGCGCGTATTATGTCGCGTCACCATTTTGTCGCGTCACCATTGCCCATGTCGCGCGTCACCACCGCTCGCCATGTATATCTACCATTTGTCGCCATGCGCGTCACCTCTGCGAATGTCGCACGTCAACACTTCCTCTCGCCATGCATCACCATCGCCCAAGTCGGCGTGTCAACACTTCCTCTCATCGCGCGTCAACACTTACATCGGCGCATCAACACTACCCAAGTCGCGCGTCAACACTTCCTCTGTCAGCAATACAAGATAGGTTTATTGTCGCGCGTCAACAATCACAGCTACTTAAGAATCAATCTCGGTGTGCTTAAGGGTATGCGAGTTAAAATTTCACAAAGTATTGGTAATTTGTTAAACTACTTGAGGTATACTACCCCGGAATCAGCTAGGTTTTTATAGGAGATGTTTTCAAATGAAGGTTTTGACCCTCTAGAAAAATATACTATATATTTTAGGCGGTGGACACCGACCCACTCCGAATAATTCGCCTTCTCAAATTTTCATTAAAAAAATTTTTGCCATATTACGAATATTTGCCGCTAAAATTATCCCTCGGATCGGGTGGACAAGGCCCACAGTAACCTCAGAATATTTATATGGAGATGTCCCTTCGTCTCCCGGAGTATAGAGGTATCGAAGATGTTACTGAACATGTGCATATGTGTGAAATTTTGTGGCGCGCGAAAGGTATCACGGCTTCTAAGTGCAAGGAAAGTCAATTTTGCTACTACATTAAAGCGTGTGTGCACAATCAGGTATAGGAAGTTTGATCCCAATCAAACCTGCATTGATTATGCAACATTAAAGGATGCTTTCTGAAAGAATTCCATATCCTGAATTTGAGCAGAAGAGTATAAGCACACTCAAGGATATTAAGCAAGGCACTACTGAGAGTGTACGTGAGTATGATGCCCATTTTAAGACACTTTTATCAAAGCTCTCTTATGATATACATGCAAGTTAACGTGTAAAATGGTTTGTTGGAGGGATGATTACCCCATTTAAGAGGTCGTTGTTACATAAGATGTACACTAACCCGCATGAAGCATTGGAAGTAGCTTTGTGGGCTGAGGCAGTTAGGAGCATTGACACTGGAGTTAGCCCATTCTTAGAGGCCTAGATAAAAGCTATGGTGAAGCAGTTAGAGAAACTATCAACAAATTCAGCTCATGAAACGCGCTCAAGGATTTGGTGTATAGATTGTGAAGTGGAGGGTCACACCAAGGATAGTTGTCCTCACAGATCTGTACGTTCATTGTTGTTAGATTGTGAGATCTATCATTTGAATCATGACACTAGTCGCTATCCCTTATTACAAATGCGCAATCGTAAAGAATGTGTCTTGTTACTGCAAAAAATATTTGGTCCATGACCCATGATACTGAGGATTATACATTTATTGGCTAGATCCATGATGTCATAGATATTGGGGTTCGATAGACAAGTGTGGCTAATAATTCTAAGGGTAAAAATGAGCACCAGGATTGTGATTATAATCAAACACGCTATGACAGGAATGATGGGTGATTTGAAGGAGGTCGTGGAAGAGGATGGGGGTATCGAGGTGGATATGGAGGATGAGGCAAAGATGGAGGAAGAGGTGAGTTCCCTCATGGAACATGTTATACATGTGGATCACTTGACGAATATAGGCACGAATGACCATAGAATATCTCCTATTCATTTTGTGGAAAGGGACATAGTTATGAGGAGTGTTCGGACTTGTATGAGCATCTATGGAAGTAGAAAAAGTAAGAGAATAAAGGCACATGGATGGTTAGGATCTAATGCGTGGTAGAGAATTAATGGATGCCCAAGTTAATACTAGAACCTAAGGTAGTAATAGTGAAGATTACCACATGAGCTGAAGTGGCACACGTGAAAGAGGCATTGCACCAAAAGTCAAAAATCACTAGAGAGGAGGTTTTGCATGCCAGGTATCCAGATCCAACTCATCAGAAGGAAGTCTATCAAGAGACCATGGAGGTTCTCAGGAATCTTCAGGGTGAGATACAGTGTTTAAAAGAGCAATCCAGGAAAATGGAGCATAAGAAGGAGACAGAAAAGGCCCCTTCTGATATTGATGATGTCAAAGAGGTATGTAGAATGTTGTGCTAGGAGAATATTATTCCTTTATTGGGGAATTGGTTGAAGGGGAATACTCTGCATGCGGGAACCGAGACTAGACAACATATAATCCATTTAAATCCCCTCCGATAGCATTGACTATGATAAGGAAATCACTTTGAATGTTGTTGTGGATGGTTGGTTGTTGAGCAACATCTTGATTGATACAGGTGCAGAAGTAAATGTACTTACATTGGATGCATGGGTACAAATGGGGAGACCTCCATTGCAGCCATCATCTAATGTGTTGTTTATGGCAAACAGGACTAAGGCTACTCCCATAGGGGTTCTGAAGGATGCATCAATAACAATACAAGGGGCCAAATTCACAAGGGATTTCGAAGTATTAGCACTCGTGGAAGCAGAAAACTTTCCATCTTTGCTTGGGCACCCTTGGTGTTATGCAAATAATGCTGATTTGAGATTTAACAAGGGGTATATCAGCTTTGAGAACAAGGAAGAAAGGGTTGTAATACCTTTGACATATGGGAATTCCACTCCTTATGTTAATCCTCTAAGTGAGGAGGATTTGAATAGAATTTATGTACACGCATTATTTGGGACCCAGAGGTCAATGAGCCATCAAAGGAGGGAATCCTGCATTCGGAAGATTATCAATCTATCAGTGATACTACGAGTATTTCTTGTGATAATTGGGCTCACGATACGTATGAACTAGTGGGGCGTGAGGTGAAGTGAGCGGTTTCTTGTAAGAAAGGTTTTCGCTCTGTCAGTACATAAGTCGCTCATTACCTGGTATCTCTGGAGCAAAAGATCTGACTGTATTTTTACAAGCCATGGAGGTAAAATGGGATCAGACCATGTGAAAAGAAGAGATATGTTAGCATATACCTTGCGGGATGGAAGCGCACTAGTGGTTAGTTCACAGAGATAATCTTATGGAATGGAAGGAGATTGGAACCGCCTTATCTACTAGGTTTCTAAGGAACAATGCACCTACATAGATTTTCATTTATAATGGTGATCAACCTGTTCAACATCACATTTAGCAAGTGTGAGAGACTATGGAGAGTAGGACATGAAGCATTACCACCTTCACTGGGTACATCGATTATATTCTACTCTACAAGGTTGCACATGTGCTTGGTATGTATATGCCGAACTACATAGAGAAACTGGAAATTGGCAGGATTTGATTACAGGGATGATCCAAACTTTTGACTTCTTCTCAACCAAACCACCAGTGGACAAGGCATTGAGCTTTATCAAGCACTTAACTATGGGAGATAGTGGGAAAGAGGGGAGCTTATTTAGGAATTATTTGGTGAGACAGAGACAGGAGCACGTTTTGAAGAAGAAGAAGATGACTCCATATTACTTGAATGTGCTTGCCTTGAGAAAGAGAAAGGGAAGATGGTTTACATAATTGATGATGAGGAAGTTGAGAACTTAGATGTTGATCATTCACATGGAGCACGTGAGGTCTTAGACAAAGTGCAGATGTAGATACGCATGCATATCATGAACCCATGAAGACAAAGAAGGTAAACATTGGAACGGAAGCAGAACCTAAGGAAGTGATAATTGGAGACTACTGGTTAGAATCAGAAGTGGCAAAGATCATAGAGTTACTTAGAGACTATGAGGAATTATTCCGTAGAGGGTACCATGAACTTAAAGGCATGCATAAATCACTTCGATAAATGAAGATAACTATTAAGGAAGGTTCACGCCTGTTAGAAAGAGACCATATCGAATGAATCCCAATCAGT
Source organism: Taxus wallichiana var. yunnanensis (assembly GCA_018340775.1). Taxonomy (NCBI): domain Eukaryota; kingdom Viridiplantae; phylum Streptophyta; class Pinopsida; order Cupressales; family Taxaceae; genus Taxus; species Taxus wallichiana. The sequence continues at coordinate 497,692,501 of CM031241.1, forward strand.
GTGAGAAAGTAAAGGAAGAAATTGATAAGATGTTGAAATATAGAATCATTCGACCCTTGGATGAATCAGAATGGGTTACTCCTACGGTGATAAGTATCAAGAAGGATGGTAGGATTCGAATTTGTGTAGATTATAGGGATTTTAATGTAGCATGTGTTAGAGATCCTTTTCCTATGCCCTTCACTGGAGAAGAGATATTAGGAGTGGCCAGTGTGAGATATATTCATTTACAAATGAGTTTTCAGGGTATCATCAAAGTTAGGATTTCTCTGGAAGATCAAGAAAAGACAACATTTACTACTGAATGAGGTAGTTTTACCTATACTTGTGATGCCTTTTGGATTCAAAAACACACCTATTGTATTCTCACAAATAGTTGTTCAAGCATTCAAGGATTTTATTCACAACCTTCTTGCTGGTCTATCTAGATGATTGGATAGTATATGGGACTTATTAAAGATCATCGTGAAAATTTACGCTTAATGTTTGAAAGATGCGACAGGTTGAGTATCTCGTTGAATATTAAGAAGTGCATCTTTGCTACACCTTTTGGAATACCGTTAGGGCACATAATTTGAAAGGAAGGGTTGTTGGTTGATCTAGCTAAAGTTGTAGTCATTTTAGTCCCGAAAGCACTGTCGGTCAAAGTGAGGTGCGTAGATTTTAGGTCACATAGGATATTATAGAAAGTTCATCAAATGGTATGCCAAATTTTCCCGCACCTTTGGAAGATTTACTTAAGGGGAAAGGTACATTCTATTGGGGAGGATCGCAGCAAAGTGTGCATTTTAGATAATGAAGGAGAAACTTACTACCACACCTATCTTGAATTTTCCTTCATGGGATAAACCTTTTCATGCACATGTGGATGCCTCGGCATGGCCATTGGCATTGTGTTAGCTCAACTGGAGAAGGTATAATGGATCATCCCATTTGTTTTGCTAGTAGAAATCTTACCCCTCTTGAACAAAATTATACAACTACAGAGCGCAAAGCTTTGTCTATGATATATGCATTGTACAAGTTCGAGATAGCATCTCGTTAGCCACACCATTTGTTTTTATACGAGATCACATGGCTTTGAAGTACCTATTGAATAAGCCCGTATTACAGGGGTTCATATGTAGATGGATACTCTTATTTCAAGAGTTTGACATTATAGTTGTGGTGAAACTAGGGAAAAGTAATTCTGGACCAAACCACTTGTCTAGAATTCAATCAGGTGAAGAAGCATAGACAATTGAGGAGACAATGTCAAATGCCCAGTTGTATAGGTTACAACATGCGCCATCGTAATTAGAGGATATTGTAGTCTTTTTACGGACTGGTATGGCACTAGAAGGCATGAAGGCTTTGGAAAAGAAACAACTTGCTATACGTGCGGCACCATTCATGTTGATCAGTGGTGACCTATACAAGTTAGGCAGAGATGAAGTGTTACATCGTTGTGTATTAGAGCATGAATGCAAGGATATAATGGAGGAAGCACATGGTGGTATTGCAGGTGGCCACTATGCAGGTGATGCTACTGCGTGAAAGATCTTACTTGCTGGTTTATGGTGGGAAACATTGTATAAGGATTGTAAAGAGTATTGCAAGGCATGTGACCATTGTCAGTGTCTAGGTAGACCAGGACAGAGGGATGAGATGCCTTTATGACTGATTACAAGTGTAGAACCATTTGAGAAATGGGAAATTGACTTTGTAGGACCTATTTCACTAGCTACGCGTAGGACCTGGATTATGCTATATCACTACTTACATAGATTATCTTACAAGATGGGTGAAGCAAAGCACCTACGATGGAATGTACAATAGCTACACCAACTAGGTTTCTATGGGAGAATGTACTTACAAGGTATAGATGTCCTTTAAGTTTGAAAAGTGATAGGGGAACACATTTTTGAATGAGACAATTAGGATTCGTTAGATGAGTTTACGATTTGCACACCATAAGACTACACCCTATCACCCTCAAGCGAATGGAACCGCTGAGGATTTCAACAAGATTCTAAGCCAAACATTGACCAAGATTTGTGATGTTGGAAGAAAGGATTGGGATGATAAGGTATCAGTTGTTCTTTGGGCTTACAGAATGACTTATAAGAGATTGAACAAGGCCACACCATTTCAATTGGTATTTGGCACGGAAGTTGTTCTTCCTATAGAATTCATGTTACCTTCTCTTGCGCATTGCGCGCACTAGAGGTCTAGCTGATGAGAAAGATTTGGAAGAATGGATTGAGAAGATGGTTCAAGCTGGATGAGTGATGAGAAATAGCATGTTGGAGTCAAAAGCAAGAAAAGGCATGGCAGAAAGCATGACATGATAGACATATAAGGGATAAGAAGCTTGAAGTTGGAAAATGGTACTTCTTTATGACTCTAAGTTTTTGCGCCATCCAGGAAAGCTTAAGGTACATTGGTTGGGGTCGTATGTTATCACTCACATACTTGAGTTAGGAACTTTCCAGTTAGAAGAACTTGATAGAACACGACTACCCGATTACTTTAACGGGAGTAGGTTAAAGCCCTACTATAAATAAGTCTTCTTGGTGTTTGTAATAAGGAAATATTACCAGTTAGATTAGGTTTCCATTTCGCATTTCTTTAATGTATTTCTTTCATCGTCGCTATGCTTTTTCAATTTAGTTCTTTTTTTTTTGTAATAAGTCCACTTGCGCACATGAAGCTAACTATAATATGAAGCATGTTGATGCACGAGAGGACTACACATACTTTTCGTGTGGGGTGGTTATTGATATCCAGGTACAAAATGGTGAAATTAAAAGATAAAAGGAATAAGATGTTAAGGGTACTTATCAAAATTAAAAATATTGCTTCTCAAAAGTGACCAAGGATGGAGATGAATGAAAGGAAATTACAACGCGAGGTAAGCGGTAGCCATGATAACTACTAGGAGAAGGTGCAGTGATGACGTACTCAGTGCTAGGGCACGCTGAAGAGAATTTTGTGACCAAAAGGTAGGAAGGCATGCTAGAAGGTTATAGTTGTGGCGTGAAGATGTACCTGCATGGAAATAACAAATTTGGACAATGAATGAGGGAATATTTGGTAGGTGGAGGAGAAATTAATGCATCAAAATTTGAAAATTTATATAAGGATGGGATGTGAGTTCATTTTTACCGTTTGCGATTGAGAGTATTTAAAGAAGAGCTAAGTACGAAGAGCCATGTAACCATTCAAGGTGCGTAGGAGGTGAAACCATGCATGGAAAGTAGATCTATGCATAGAAGGAGCTTGCATCCCTAGTGAAATAGGGTTTGAATGAAGCAAGATGACAGAGAGGAGATAGGACGTGAGTTTTTCACCTAGGGCACATTTGAATCAGGTTAGGGTTTGAATCGGCCATTAAAGAGTTGCAAAGAAGGTATTTACAGACAATTGCAAGGTAGAAATGGCTCCCAAGAAGGCCGTAGCAGTGGGATCAAAAGGAAAGAAGAAGGTAGTAGTTGAGGAAGAGAAAATGGCCCCTGAAAGCATTTTTTTGGAAATGCAGTATCCATAAGGGGTCATTTTCAGGAAAGAATGGGAATCACACATAAGGAAGAGCAAAGTGAGCGAGTATAACCATAGAACCTCAGACAACAAGAAGCAACTAGATGCCCTACTCACTTCACAAATAGATAAGCGGACTGAAGATGACATTCCAGTGTACGATGATGTGGGAGAGAAGCTTTTGAAAATAATACATGTCTATCAACTTTATGAGCTTCCATATTTTAGGAAGTATGAGCCCTTGTACAGATGGTGATGAGAAGAGTCCATGAGGACTTCATTTATTTTGGGGGATGAAGGGTTCGATTGTCATCTGCGCACTGATCTCCACGGTTATAGGTTTGAAGGCCACGGGAGAAGATATCAAAAATGACTTAGCTAGATAAAGTTGTTATCTTGGAAACCCGGAAGGAGTTGGGGTACAGAAGGGTCCGCACGGGATGGATATTGACAAGATGAAGAATTGTCCAGTTGTGAAGGTAGTGGCACACCTTATTACCAAATTGAATGACCAGGAGAGATGGTCACAAGTGAACACCATGTGGTTGCATGTGGCAAAGTGTATGTTGGAGGGAGTCGTATACAACATTGCAGGCTTCATTACATAACAAATAATGGAGGAAGCACGCACGGGAAGTAAGATAAGTTTTGGCGTTGTCCTACTTACATTGGTCTTCATGGAAATTGGGGTACCAGACAAACCTAAGGAGAAAATATGGGAGTACCCCATGACAAACAAATCCCCAACTGAAAGATTCAGCAAGTACTTATGCAAAGGGGCCATGACAGATGATGTGAAGGAGAGAGTGGAGAAGTGGTATGAAAGGCTCCGTGCGGCATTTGAGGAATAGTGGCACATACCGAAAGAATTTCCTTCGGTAGTGGGACAACAAGTTTAGTTTGCTATTTACCAGCATTTTTACATCGCGCACTTTCTAATGATAGATGGATCATGGAGCCCTTGGTGCAAGTTACCTTACGCGTTCACAAAGCGAGGTACTTCCAAGCATCCGTTCATAGATTCACAAATACAAGGAGGTTGATGTTCAATGCAGACAAGGTGGATTGTGACTATCACACCTTGTAGAAGAAGTATGTGTACCCAGGAAAGAGTGCCTATATTGAGAGCGTCATTTCAGAGGTACTAAGTATAAAACCCATGAGCCTTGTTGTGGGAGATAAAGGGGCAGCATTAGTTTACATACAACTGAAGCCAAAGATGGAGAGTAAAAATATGTGGAGAATGAATTCACACTTCTAGGGCCACCGAAGGGTGTACATACAATGGAAAACATTCCAGCACCAAAGCCATCAAAGCCCATTCATGTTGAAGATGAAGAGGATGAGCATGAAGACAATGGAGGCTTAGTTGCAAAGGAGATGGAAACCAACTGGAAAGAAAGAAGCTGAGCGCACGAGTACTCCACCATGGAAGGACGATGAATCAGAAGACACTAAGGTGGGGCAATGAGATCAAATATTTAAGAAAGTGTTCAAGTGCACAAGGATGCAAACCCCTCAGACTGTGAGAAAGTCACCGTGCCTCTCACCAACACAGGAACCTGCCGAGAAGAAGAGACGAAGAAAGATGAGGCTAGATGAGGAGGTAGAGGAATCAGGGGAGAGTGCACATGCATATCCAACACCGCATGGATATAATAGAGCCCCAGTAACATGGAAGAAGAAAAACAAGAGATCAGAGATGAGGAGATGAAGAATGAAGAAGAAGGGGAGGAAAAGAAGTCAGAAACGACACATGGAACTATTGAAGATACAACCCAGATTCTGAACCTTGAGGCTCACATTCCAAGAGGGCCAAGGACAAGAAGGATGAGTGGGGAGCATAGTGCACCTATCATGGGGTATGTGGAGGACACAGAGAAGATTGTATGCGCGAAGTTCCGAGCACCGTTGAGAAGAAAGAATTATTTGGCTGGGAGCTTATGGATGAAGACATGGTGAGTGCACACCAGGAAGCAACTGTCATGGTCAATGCATACCCACATGGATGATCCAGACTTGATGTATGTGAGGATTCATGTGTGTCTAGGTGATTGAGGAAGACACCACAGGCGAGGCACATAATAGTGAAACCCACTGTTATGTCAGATGAACAAGTGAGTAACGCACTGGTGAAAGTATCAGCTGAAGTGGCCAGGAGAAACATGGATAAGGCTGCCACAATAAGGGCATTGTGTGAGGAAATAAAGATGAAGGATGCAGAAATAGCGTGCTTAAATTAGGAGAAGGACCTAGAGCAGAGAAAAATAATACTTTACTGAGTATGGCGGAGGAAATTGGAGATCACGTGATTAAGGAGCACCTGCATCTAGAGTCCAAGGTACCAACAAAGTTTCCCTTAGTTATGCACTATGTGAGGACTTTGGTAGATTTGATGATGGAAGATGACACCATCCGGATGCCAAAGCCAAAGGATCCTAAACAAGAGGCTGAAAGGGCTAAAGTTGTAGTAGCAAGGAAGATTGCATCATACAATGGACTACTGCAGGCTCTTCAAGAAGAATTGAAGAAGGTAGATTATGCCTTGAACATATGCACAACTCCTGAAGTGCTGATAAAAGTGAAGACCCTAGCTAGAAGATAATGAAGTACAAAAGGCCATGAAATATGAAACCTTAGGATGCGCTAAGAGGTTGACCTTGGTAAAGAAAAAGTGCGAGGAACTGGCCACAACACAAGCGCCACATAAGGAGAGGTTAGATGAGCTTGGAAAACTCATTGCCTAGAGAATGGATGTGCTAGAGGGAAATCATACTTCAATGTCCAACATTATGTTGGTACTACAGAATGAAAAGGGGGAGGTAACACAAGATGAGCTAGAGTCCATCGTTGTGGACATACCAGAGCAAGTAGAAAAGGAATTGACTGATTGGTAGGCCTTACAGGCTGAAATAAAAGAGGAGTATCCAGAGTTAATACTTCAGGATGGAGCAGAAGATCCTGAAGCATGAGACATTATTTTATTCATTCATATTCTTTCTAAGTATTCTTTATTCACATTCTTCCATTTCATTTTTGACATACCCATTGTCGGGGTGACAATGAGATTAGTGTGGGGTAATGTTGATCGAGAAAACACTTAGCAGAACTCACACACAAAGTCCGCGTAGGGAAGTAGGCCAGGATCAAGAGTGCAAAGGAATAAGATGGATTCATGTGTGAAGTATAAATTCAAGTGTTCGAGACTTAGCTGATTTTGTGGATAAAGTCTATTTTCATAGGTTGGCATGCGGAACACACAAACAACGCCGAGACTTGCACGCCACACATTGTCTATCTTTAGAGGATTGGATCAAAGTGCTTTTGCATGGAGGTGATCCAAGAATAGATTCATCACCTCGATTAAGCTGTAATAGATCTATAAATAACATAGTTTCATGTGTGGCTATGTTTGTAAACGGCGTGTGGCTATTATTAGATGCGGCCTATTTATGGAGTAGCTAAAAAGTGAAGGGAAAGTCCCCACCCTATATATATGAGTCAAGTTACTTATTATATAGAGACGTAGACGTGAGATAGATATATATGTGTGTATGTGGATGGATAATTGTATCGATCCATGCGCGCATGATTTCAAGTTATTGTATGAAGCTTCGTACTCTACTAATGATTAATAAATGAAGGATATTGGCTGAACCTGAGTATTATTCTGTATGTTTTGATCATTTCATGTTATTGATTCAGTCATGATTAACACTTAAGTATATTCATTCATAGATTTGGTTCTGTTATACACCGTGTGATGATGGATTAGTTATAGGTATATATCTTTGTTACTTCATCATGCTAACATCCTGCTACAACAACCCTAAAGAGGGACCTGGTACCTTTGTGCACTTCGTGTGAGTGCTTAGCCTATCGTGAATTGAGTGTGTGTGCATGCAACAAACCCTGGTCAAGCACATTCATATTATAATTGAATGGGCATATGCCCATTCAATTCATATCAATTTATTTTTTTTTATGTATTAGAAAATTTACATTGTATTCAAGATAAGTTGAAAAAATGTTTGTTTGTTTGTATGAGAGAATGGGAAACTTCCCATTCTTAAATAAAGATAGAGTAAGTAAATTTTATCTCTCCACTAGCATCTTGCATTGTGGACAAGCTATGAGTAATATAGAAGTACTAAACATACTAAGTTCAATATTGCAAGTATTAGAATGTTTAGAATGAGCATACAACATTATATTTCAACATTTCTTATATTAGAATGTTTAGGACATGATAAGCATATCCCATTCTAATATAGGAATCATAGAGAAAATAGGCATAAGGAAAACTATATATGGGCATATGTCTACTTGAATGGCTTGACATGAAGATGAAGTGTGTCGTCCCCCATTTTCTATGGAAGGAAAACCAGATGTTATTCTTCACATTGAGAAGAGTTAGAAATATTCATTTTTGTTTCTAAATAAATTTCCTTGATATTCTTCATGAAAAGAGAGAGATCCCAAAAGTGAAAGAATAAACAACAATTAGAGATAGAGGTTTATCCCCTTTAAGGGTATGCAGTGCAACACTAGGCTCTACATAAGGCCAGGATAGTCCAGCCAATATGATACAATTATTAACTCTATAAAGGTTATCAGAATGTTTTTACACTATAATTATTCTTCTAATATGGTCCTCCCCTTAATAATGGTCCTCCTTCCATGAAAAATGGGGGACAACCCAATAATAAATGTTTTTTTTATTTGAGGATGGAAAATGCCCATATTTCTAAATAGTCCAACACAACTGACCAAAAATATGGCCAAAACAAAATGTTATAATGTCTAGAGAATGAGCTAATGCCTATTCTCATTATTACTCCTATGGTCCAAGAATGGGTTTTAAAACAATTACATTTAATTAAAAAAGTGTAGTAATAAACAATATATTTTCATGAGTCTGATATGTCATGGTCTTAAAAATATATATTAATTACTCCTATATGAGAATGGAGAGAATGAGACCCATTTCTAAAAAAATTAATAGAACTACATAAGGAGAATGGGCCCCTCGATGGTATAGCACTATGCAAATGCCATTCCTAAAACAAAGCCAAAATGACCCATTCCAAGGTTAGTCCAAATAAAAAATACAATTGTATCCCCCTTGAAGTTAAAGTGCAAAAAATGATTGTTTAACTTGATGAGAGAATAGGCAAAAAAATTATTATTAAACAAGACAAAGTAAATTTTAATTCCATCGTAGTCAAAAATCTATTTTAAAAATAGAAGTTAGATATGAAACATAACAGAGACCCATAAAATGAAAATAACTTTCTTCTATCACTCATATTATAATTAAATGGGCTATATTTTTAGACCCATTTAAATTTTTCTAAAGGTATTATTGTTTAAAAATAAATATTAGAAAATTTTTATAATGTATTCAAGATATTCTTTAAAAATTTTAATTTAATATCTTAATGTTTAGACCCATGGGAGAATGGAGAGGTTAGAATTCTTAAATAAAATAATAAAAAATTTTATTTTAAACATCTTTTGCATTAGAATGTTTAGAATGGGCATATCTTAATTCTCATATAAAAACAATATGCTTATTCTAATATAGGAATCGAATGAGACAAATGCATAAAGTGAACTATCTATGGGCATCTTTATAAGTGGTCAATGAAATTTTTAAAATAATTCTGTCATTTTCTTTAGGAATGGTATTTGTTCTCTCTTAATGTCATTTTTCTCGAATAATGGTAAAAAATAAATTACCTTCTTAAATTCCATTTCTCGGTCAATCTCAAGCGGGTTTTAAAGCTTGATTCATCATCATTTGTCATTTGTGAATCATTAAAGCATCAGTAAAGCTTTCATTCATGAATTACTAGGTGATCTCATATCATGATTCATCAAAAGATCTCAAATTTTAACTCAAAATTACATTAATCTTTTTTTACAATCACCAAATTAATAAATAATTTCGGTAAACAATATAATAAATTGGAATTATGTCATTGTAAAAAAAAAAAAATTCATAGCATTAGTTTAGATGAAAAATAAATACATGGAAAATTAATCTCAATATTTTATCCATGTTTGATTGGGTTGGCTTAAATTAAATGTTTTAATCCATTTTGTTTGGTATTTAAATGGAGATGAAATTAGGCTACCCATTTTGTGTATCTATTGGAAAATTGTACATCGGGACATTCCGGAGGATCCTTCATCTCATATTTGAGAAATTGAGAATTTGGATCATTAATTATTTATCCTCCATGAGTCTCATTATTGGTTTTTTTCCATGTGGGGAGTTTGCATTGTCCCATTTAAATACACATTCTTGTTAAATATTGCACTACCGCTAGTAGGGGTCACCATCGTATGGCTATTTGGGGTATTCTCGTGGGTTTTTTTCTTCATCTAATGTAAAAAAAACAATCAATATTTTTTGAATGACAAAACTAAATGGACTATTAGTTTTTCCATTTTTTTTTCAAGTAAATTAAATATGCATTTTTGATTTTTTCTCTCTACGTGTTTCATTTTTTTGAATCCATTGAACATATTTTAGATTCCTATAATTACTTATCTTAAGTTTTATGTTTTGTTAAATTAGCTAAATTATTGTTCTTGTTGTATTCCAATCACATGTATAAATAATCATCATCTTTATTCAAGCATAACCATGTTTTAGGTTATTTTCATTTATAGTATATGGTGGTAAATGAGCATATATTTTCTCATGGTGGTCTCATCTATGTCATGGTCAAGAACAATATAAATTTAAACATTTAACCAATTCTCAAAACCTATTTATAAGAATCGAGGCCTGGTTTTAATGTATGTGTGTGTTGTCTTGTTTTGTGGTGGTCTCATCTATGACATGGTCTAAAACAAATATCTCAATTTAAACATTAGCAAATTAACCCATTCTTAAAACTAACACACATACACACACACACACACACACACACACACACACACATATATATAAATATATACTATAGTAAGATAAGTGGTGGTCCCCTTTTTCATATGGATAATGTGATCCTCTCAAACGGTATGTAGTTAGCACTTTCTTTCATTAGGGATAGTCCACTAGTATAATAAAATTATTAATAATTATAAAACAAAAAATTTATATCACAATTAAAACTTCACATAGTCGTATATTTTATAAATTAAATATGCACATATTCTCATTCTATATTCTATAATTCTTTTATATGAGAATGGTTTTATTCCCATTAAAAATATCTATTATTCTCTTATGTTTGCTAAATCTGAATTTACACACACACACACACACATATATTATCTAAGATGAGAACTCGAGAACTACATAAGGCTTGATCATCATCGAGGGTATTAGCATAAACATTTTAGGTCTATTTTCATTTATATCCAACTAGTATAATACAATATATATTTATATAATAATTAAAAAATAAAATAAAACAAATATAAATTTAAACATTTAACCCATTTCTATCACAAACAAGTTCTAAGAATATATATATATTATATATATATATATGCACAAATTCTCATTTATGGCATCTTCATTCTAAAACAAAATAATACTCATAATTTGAGAATATCATATATACCCATTCAAAATATTTAATATATATATCTTCATATAGAAATAGAATGCCCATTCTAAAACAAAATATTTAAATATATACACATACACACACACATATATACACACACATATATGTATATATTGTAAGATGAGAGATGAGAAATACATAAAGTTGATCCCTCTCGAGGGTATGTAGTGCAACACTTGGCTCTAATAAGTCCAGGATAATCCAACTAGTATAATACAATTATTAATAATTATAAAAAAAATTACCAAATATCACAATGCACAACTTCCCATCTGTATATATGTTATTGTCACAATGCAAAAATTCTCATTCTATCTTCTGTAATTCTTATATGAGAATGGTCATATGCCCATTCAAAATATATATTATTTATTCTATGTTTGATAAACAAAATGAATGGAACATAACTTGACACACACACACATACACACACACATATATACACACTACACACACACACACACATACATATATATATATATATAATATAATAAGATGAGAACTAAGAACTACATAAGGCTTGATCCCTCTCGAGGGTATGTAGTGCAACACTTGGCTCTGTCAGGGATAGTCCAGCTAGTATAATACAATTATTAATAATTACAAATCAAAAAAACATGATCTCACTTTCCCTCCAACGAGTGGTCGAAGACATGTTTTAAAACAATTACCTTTAATTAATAAATAAATAGTGGTAAATAATTCCCTCCCAAGTGAGTCAAAGACATGTTTTAAAACAATTACCTTTAATTAATAAATAAATTAAATAAATATATATAATATGAGAAATAATATATTTTAATGATAAATGAGAATGGGATGAGAATGGGCATATTCCCATTCTAAAACAAAATAATAGAACTACATAATATATGAGGATAGATGTCATGGTGGTAAAAAATATATTTTAATGATTATATATGATAATATTATAGAGAATAGGCATCGCCCATTCTAAAACAAAATAATAAAACTACATAATATGAGAATGGGCATCTGTTAATTCTAAAACAAAATAATAGCAGCCAAAATGAGACAAATATAAACAAAGAGATGTAATCTTAGTCTAACCAAAATGATTGAGTTCAATATTTCCACCCATTCTAAAAAAAATAATAGAACTACATAAGGTTTGATCCCTCTCGAGGGTATGTAGTGCAACACTTGGCGGTGCCAACACTTGGCTCCACCAAGGTTAGTCCAGCCAAAATGATACAATTATAAAACAAAATAATAGAACTACATAAGGCTTGATCCCTCTCAAGGGTATGTATGTATACAAATCAAATTAAATTACTTAAACACTTGGCTACTAATATATAAGGTTAGTCCAATGAAATTATTAACGATATAATTATAAACAAAATAATAGAACTACATAGCTTGATCCTCTCATGGATGTATGTATGCAACATTCCTTTGTAATTAATAAAATTTATAAATTAATAATACAAATTCATTTTAACTTGATCCTCTAATGGCTACAACATTGGCTCCAAGGTTAGTTATACCATTAAATATAAAAAATAATACAATTATAAAAAATAATATAACTACATAAATAATTGATCCCTCTAATAAAGTATGAATAAATAACTTAAATTTATTCACTTGGCTCCACCAAGGTTATTATCCAAAATATACAATTATAAAAAATATATATAAGAACTACATAAGGCTTGATGTGTGTGGGTATGTAACTACAACAAGTTGAATATTTCTTCCAGGGATGTAGTAGTTAACTATTAATAGTATAATTTAATAATAGAATACAATTAATTCTAAAAAACAAAAACAATGTTTGTTTGTATGAGAATGGCTTGTGCCCATTATAAACGTGCACAAACTTCTATAAAGGTTGTCACAATGCACAACTTCCCATTCCTTCCCATGTTAAAAGAAAGTAAATATAATATGTTGAACTTAAAGTTATCTCTATTCTTCTTCTATTAGATATATAAGATATTTCTATTAGTTATACATGAGAATGAGAAAACTTATCTCTATTATTCTTCTATTAGTTATGTATGAGAATGGGCATCTTGCCCTTTTAAAAAAAATGATGAACAAATAAAGTAGAGAGAGTAAAAGTAGCATAAACATTTTCTTCAAATCTTGTTGAAACTGTCACAATGCACATCTTCCAATTCTATTCTATAATTCTTATATGAGAATGGGCATATGCCCATTCAAAATATCTATTCTTCTTCTATGTTTCCTAAATGTGAATGGATATATATATATATATATAAGATGATAAAACTACATAAGGATTGATCCCTCTCGAGGGTATGTAGAGCATAATATGCCCATTCTAAACATATATTATTCTTGAATCTATTACTCCAACCAAAATAATATAATTATAAACAAGAACTTGAGCTATGCATTGAATGATTTCCCATTTTGTGCAAGTTTTAGGATGGGGTGTAGGAAAACATGAGTACACTAATCATTTCTTCAACAAGGAATATTCAACTAGTAGTCACAACAAAGTTTATCATTTAATCTTGAATATGTGATTCATGTTGATGTTTGGTAATGCAAGACCATTATGTGCATGAATCACATCTTCAAGAGGAAAAATTCTTCACTTTATTACTACTTGATGCTTCACTTCATCTTCAAAATGAAATGCTACACTTTATTACCTTGATAAACATTGATCTTTAATATGATGAGAACTACATAAGGCTTGATCCCTCTAGAGGGTATGTAGTGCAACACTTGGCTCAAACCAGGGATATTCTAGCCAATATGATACAATTATAAACAATTAAATAGAGTAGAGATAAAATAATTTGAATCACAAAAGAAGAATATACATACAAATAATTTGAATCACATAAGAAGAATATAGATAAAATTTTCTATGATCATATAATATATAAAATATATATATATATAAATATATATATATGTGTATATATGGAGATGATTCACTGAATGAATGATTTCCATTTTTGTGTAGTTAACCATTCAGGAGGGGGTGTAGGGAAACTAATATTTTAGGAGGGGTGTTAGTATAATACAATTATTAATTATTACAAAACAAACAATGTTTGTTTGTATGAGAATGGGCTTGTGCCCATTATAAATGTGCACAAATTCTATAAAGGTTGTCACAATGCACAACTTCCCATTCTAAAACAAAGTACCTTCCCATGTTAAAAGAAAGTAAATATAATATGTTGAGCTTAAATTTATCTTTTCTTCTTCTATTAAATTAGATATATATGAGATTTCTATTAGTTATACATGAGAATGAGCAGATTTATCTCTATTATTTTTCTATTAGTTATATGTGAGAATGGGCATCTCCCTTTTAAAGTGGAAAGGATGAACAAATAAAGTGGAGAGAGTAAAAGTAACATAAACATTTTCTTCAAATCTTGTTGAAACTCCAAAACTTGCAAATTAGACAGAGTAAAAGTAACATAAATGACCATCTTTCCTTCTATTCTTAAGTCTTACATGAGAATGGGCATCTACCCATTCAAAATATCTATTATTATTCTATGATTTAAATTTCCTAAATGTATGATATATATATATATATATATATATATATATATGATGATATATATATGATATATACTATAAGGATTGATCCTGATCTCGAGGGTATGTAGAGCATAATATTGCCCATTCTAAACATCTATTATTCTTGAATCTATTACTCCATCCAAAATGATATAATTATAAATAAGAACTTGAGCTTATGCATTGAATGATTTCCCATTTTGTGCAAGTTTTAGGATGGGGTGCAGGAAAACATGAGTACCTAATCATTTCTTCAACAAGGAATATTCAACAACAATCAAAAAAAATTTTATCATTTAATCTTGAATATGTGATTCATGTTGATGTTTGGTAATGAAAGACCATTATGTGCATGAATCACATCTTCAGGATGAAAATATCACTTTATTACTATCTTGATGCTTCACTTCATCTTTAAAATGAAATGCTTCACTTCTATTACTACCTTGATAAACATTAGTCTTCAATATGATGAGAACTACATAAGGCTTGATCCCTCTAGAGGGTATGTAGTGCAACACTTGGCTCGGCCAGGATAGTCCAGCCAATATGATACAATTATAAACAATTAAATAGAGTAGAGATAAAATAATTTGAATCATAAGAAGAAGAATATACATACAAATAATTTGATTCACATAAGAAGAATTTAGATAAAATTTTCTATGATCATATTAACCGTATAAAATATATATAATTATATATATATGGAGATGATTCACCTGCATTGAATGATTTCCCATTTTTTCTGTGTAGTTAACCATTCAGGAGGGGGTCATAGGGGAAATAGATAAAGCTTTTTAGGGGGGTGCTAGTATAATACAATTATTAATTATTATAAAACAAACAATGTTTTTTGTATGAGAATGGGCTTGTGCCCATTATAAACATGCACAACTTCTATAAAGGATGTCACAATGCACAACTTCCCATTCTAAAACAAAGTACCTTCCCATGTTAAAAGAAAGTAAATATAATATGTTGAGCTTTAAAATATTATCTCTATTAAATTTTTTATATTTATATTATTATATATATTAAATTAGATATATATGAGATTTCTATTAGTTATACATGAGAATGAGCTGATTTATCTCTATTATTTTTCTATTAGTTATATGTGAGAATGGGCATCTTCCCTTTTAAAGAAAAAAGGATGAACAAATAAAGTGGAGAGAGTAAAAGTAGCATAAACATTTTCTTCAAATCTTGTTGAAACTCTAAAACTTGCAAATTAGATAGAGTAAAAGTAACATAAACGACCATCTTTCTTCTTATTATTTTAAGTCTTACATGAGAATGGGCATCGCCCATTCAATACAAATAAACAATTATATCACATGAGAATGGGCATCTTCCCATTCAATACAAACAAAAAAATTATCATGGGTAGATGCAATCATAGAAAAAGAATAGAGTTTAAAATGGGAAGTTACACGTTATCACAACTTGTTACTTTTATAAAAATGTTAATTTTTGAATATTTTGATATACATTACACTAAAAAATTTGTAACAACAAAAAATGGCTCTTATTACCACTACCCCATACAAGGAAATTTTTTTTTTGATGGTGCAAAAATGATTGGAAAAGAAGGGATGAAGAATGGTTTGTTGAAGTTCACACCCTTGATAATTATTACAATGATATGTGGTTGTTTCATTCCTTGGGAGACCAACACACACCAATTGGCATTCTTTACTGAGCATAAAGTGTATAATAATATACAATTGTATCTCTTCAAGTGGAAAAAGTGGACAACACATCAAGAACATGCTCAGTACATAAAATGGAATTACATGTTTCTCTTTACAAAAAGATGGCATGGAAAGGTAGGTAAAAAAAAAATACAAAGATTCATGTTATAGTTATGGTTGGAAAATTGAGCCATACACTGAAGGGGACAAGAGTGGTGTGCATAATAGTGAAGCTATTTGTGTAGGAATTGTCACCATATTCAAAATGCTATATCAGTATGCATTCACTTCATCTATTTCCCACCACATGAATATGGATAAGGAATTGGGCCAATGAAAATTACATTAAAAAATGTTTACCATGCTTAGAAGAAAAAAATTATCTAAGATGGAAAAATACATTTAGAATCACACTTTCAAGAGGTGAAGTGATCTGCAAAAGAAAAATTATTATTAAAACAAGCTCAAAACTGAATTTAAAAAAAGTGAATCTACATTATCTGAAGAGATTCATATTTTTTTATTTGATGAAAATTCATTCAAAATTGATATTGGTCATTTCCATGTAGCTCCTGCAAAATACCAATACAGATCACTTGATTTAGCAAGTGTCAGTCTCCTTGTCCACTCTATGTTATGCAACCCGTAGTACCTCTTCAATGGGATGTAATTTTTCTTCCTTTCAAAAAAAACTATTGGTGTTATTTTTAACATGGAGTTTGAGCATGAAATTCATGACATTGAAACTCATTTCTATATTATTGATGGGAAACATACAATGGAAGCCCAAAACAAATCCTTGCAAATCCTGATTTTTCATTGTTCATGATAGAATCAAACAAAGGTCTTCCCATGTATTTTGTCTTCCAAAGAAACAATAGAACAAATAATCAGTATTTGCAAGAAACAAAATATGGAAAACAAAACATGGGTTAAAACAATATTTATTGACTCACTGTACAAAGCCAAAGTCAAGGTGGATCTTAGAGAAGAGACCACAACATCTGGTTGGTCACGATAAGTCAAAAAGCTGGAAGGTATTTATAAATTTTACTAAGTTTTTTTCACATAGAAATTAACTTAAATTATTTCTTATAGAATGTTAAACTAATAAAATTTATTTTAATGTTCACATATCATTCAAAAGGAAAATTTTTCTTATTTTTTAGAAGAAAAATTGGAAAGTTTGAATGATAAAATTTCATTTCTTGTACTCCCAGATGAAATTTGGGATAAGTGGGTTTTAGTTTTTGATTTTTATACCAATGGTGGGTTTCCTTGTTTCCCAAAAAAAATCTACAGACCTAGATTTCAAGCCAAATTCATTAGATATGCTTACAAAAAGGACTATTTAGAGGCACAAAAGGTATGAAAGATGAAGAATTAGATGTCCTTGCTGATAAATGCATTAGTGGTGAAGTTTGGTTCAGAGAAGAGTATGGTGTTAATGCAATATTTCTAAAATATTATTACAAAAGAGTAAAGCAGAGTAGAGCAACAAGAGCCAAAGTTATGTCTTATATGTTGGCAAGAGTTCCAAAATACGTTGCTCTTATAGGATGTAATGAATTAAATGTGATTGAAAAATTTGACATGCATGAGTCTCATTTTTCTCAACTATGTCAAGATCTTAGAGAAGAAAATAAAAAATTGAAAAGGAAGGCTACACCATCAGGGGAAGGGAGTCAAGGAAATTTTCCAAATTATTCAAAAAATGCTATTGAACTACTTGAATTGTATGTGTGTCTAGTTAATAAAATTCTCAACCAAGGATGCAAGATACATATGAATTCACTTGTCAATGTTCTTATCCTTTTTTTCTTAGTAGAACATTGAGAGGTTTGGAATTCCATTTTCCGCCACTCAAGTGTAGAAGTCATAATTGCTGATTTTTGTAATCTTGTGAGTATTATCTCACAAAATGATATTATTGAATCTTCTGACAAGTCATTGGGTGTAGTAAAATGAGTTGTGTCTACATATTTATACTTCCAATAGTACAAGTTTACTTATTTTATACTGTTGTAAACATGTACATGAAAAAAGTAAAAAAAAAAAAGCAATAATTTCATAAGGATGTTACAGAATTATGAATGAAGAACATGCATTTCAAGGGATGTCAGTGATTTTTTCCATATATGGTGTTCATAATTCAACTGGTATGGAGGTGGAAGATGTGACAAAGTGGATCTAGATTGGAAACATTCAGAGCCCTTGGATATTATCAAACCAAATGAAATTGGAGTTTTCATCCCTGAACATCCTTTCAAATATGAGAGATCAATGCATTTTTGGGAGCACATGATTGAGAGATGCAACACTAATGCATGTCCCCTGTATTAATATTATATGGTGGGAAAATGCATTAAAGGAAACACATAATACAAAGAGGTCCTCACTTATCTTTATGGTGGAGAATCACAAGCAGGAGATCATGCTCCAACAATATTATAAATGTCTAACTATGCCTCCAGGTGAATAGCCTCTATGATTTTTTGTGTTCTTTTTATTATAGTCATTATGTATACATTAATTCTTAACAATGTTTACTTTTTCTAATATTAAGATGTACATCCTTCATATAGTTTTCTCCTAAGTTCTTTTTCATATTATAGAATATATGTAAACAAAAGTTAGAAGTTTAATTAGAAGAATAGAGTTAAAATTTCTCCATTCTCACAACTTTTTATAGATTTCTTTTCATATTATAGAATATATGTAAACATAAGTTAGAAGTTTAATTATAAGAATAGAGTTAAAATTTCTCCATTCTCACAACTTTTATAGATTTCTTAAAATGATTAAGTTCAATATTTTTGGGTATATGCCCATTCACATATAGATATCATAGAAGATGAACATGGAAAAATTAAATATGTTTCAGAATATTTAGAGGTATTAAAATGATTAAGTTCAGTATTGCTTGTAGTTGAATGTTTACAATGGGCATATGCCCATTCTCGAACAAACAAACATTTTTTTCTTTGTATTGAATTGGTAGTACATAAAATATGTATCATAGAAAGAATAGAGATAAAATTCACTTTTTTTAGAATGGGAAGTAGTGAATTCTCACACCTTTGTACTTGTATTGAATGGGAAGATGCCCATACTTAGAGAGAATTAAATTTTTTTTAGAATGGGAAGTAGAGCAAGAATATATTATTCACGTTATGTAGTTTTCCTTTTGTAGTTTAATACTTTTGTACATTGGCAACCCTTGCACAAAGTCCATAACATGAATTATATATTCTTTCTCTACTTCCCATTCTCACAACCTATTCTAAAAAAGTATTAAAAATTATAAATATATATATATATATATATATATATATATATATATATGATGAGAATATATAAATATAAATCTCTCTCATGGGTATGTAGTGCAAGCACTAGGCTCTATCAGTGATAGTCCACCTAGTATAATGCAATTATAAATAATTACAAGGAAAAAAATTGTTTGTTTGTACTAATGGGATATGTAGTGCAACACTTGGCTCTATTAGGGATAGTCCAACAAGTATAATACAATTATAGATAACTATAAGACAAAAATTGTTTTTTTGTATGATATTGGGCTTTTGCGTATTAAAAACATTCTAAGTTACAGAAGCATTATAAAAAAAAGTAATATTTATTTGTTTGAGAATGGGCTTGTGCCCA
The DNA here is from genome assembly GCA_018340775.1 of Taxus wallichiana var. yunnanensis. Classification (NCBI taxonomy): domain Eukaryota; kingdom Viridiplantae; phylum Streptophyta; class Pinopsida; order Cupressales; family Taxaceae; genus Taxus; species Taxus wallichiana. The sequence continues at coordinate 497,712,512 of CM031241.1, forward strand.
TTATAAACAAGATAAGGTTGTGAGAATGCACAACTTCTCATTGTAAGACAAAGTAAATTTTATCTCTATTATTTAATTGAGAATGGGCTTGACATGAAGAGTTAAAAGTATACTTTTTTACAATGGGAAATTGTCCAAAGCCTAAAAGGAAAGGAAACTAGATGATATTTTGAATCATGGGTAGAGTTAGAAACAATCATTCATGTGAATGTATTGGTGTTTATAATTAAAAAATAGATCGATTGCAATAACATCATGGTGAATCTTACCATCCCTAAGAACTCCACTACCTTTGAAAACATTAATTTCCAATAAAATTTCCACTGTTGTTTCTACTAATTGGATAAGCTCGCTCTACTAAAATTTTTTTTAACCACTTCCTTTATAGAGGTTTTAAAATGATTAAGTTCAATATTACATGTATTGAATGGGCATATGTCCATTCTCATATATCAATCATATATTCTTCCTCAATGATTCCTATAGAAGAACATGCATTTAAAGTCACATTTAACCTTTGTGATACAAGATTGAACTTAATCATTTTAATACCTTTATTATATTAGAAATCATGGGGAAATTACCTTTATTAAAAACATAAATAACATGTCACTATCCAATGTATAAGACTATTATGAATTAAAGATGCCAAAAGGGGAGAGGGGGATTACTAGTCCAACTAATATAAGACAATTATGAATAA
>CM031241.1:497713314-497800784 GCA_018340775.1 Taxus wallichiana var. yunnanensis
CTTTCCCTTCTTGTTGTAACATGGAATCCACATCAACTACTTTTCGGGAGGAAGGGTTGAATTTTCCAATGTGATGGAAAGTAGGGTGTGTTTTTGCACCGAGTTGAAAAATGCCACAGTGTTTTCAACACTTTGAAAAAGCTGGACCCCGTTCATCAAAGGTAACACCCACGATTATCTTCCTTCTTGTTGTAAAAATTAAATAGACATCAACTACTTTTCAGGTGGAAAAGGTTCAATTTTTCCAAAGCGATGGAAAAAGGGTGCATTTTCCACCACGTTGAAAAACACATAGTGTTTTTTTCAGCACTTCTGAAAAACCTAACTCCGTTCACCCAAAAGCGCAACTGACCACGGTGCTATTCCTTCTTATTGTAAAAGTTGAATCCACATCAACTACTTTTCAGGTGGAGAAGGGTTCAATTTTTCCAATCTGCGATGGAAAAAGGGGCGCGTTTTACTGCCATGTTGAAAAATGCATGGTGTTTTATCAACACTTTGAAAAATCATGATCTTGTCACCAAAAGAGTGTAACCGCGGTGCTCTTCCTTCTGTTGTAAACCTGAATCCACATCAAATGCTTTTTTAGGAGGAGAAGGGTTAATTTTTTCCAATGCGATGGAAAAAGGGGCGTGTTTTCCACCACATTGAAAAATGCATGGTGTTTTTTAGCACTTTGAAAATCATGATCACGTTCACCAAAAGGCACAACCCGTGGTGCTCTTCCTTCTTGTTGTAAACATTGAATCCACATCAACTAATTTTCAGGAGGAGAAGGGTTGATTTTTTCCAATGTGATGGAAAAAGGGGTGCATTTTCCGCCATGTTGAAAAACACACTGCAGTGTTTTTAGTAAAGACTTTAAAAAACGACCCCATTCACAAAAGACACAACCCACGATGCTCTTCCTTCTCGTTGTAAACATTGACTCCACATCAACTACTTTTCAGGAGGAGAAGGGTTGAATTTTTCCAATGCAATGGAAAGTAGGGTGTGTTTTCCACGCGTTGAAAAATGCATGCTATTTTTACGCACTTTGAAAAACGACCGTTCACCAAAACGCGACAACCATGGTGTGCTTCCTTCTTGTTGTAAACATTGAATCCACATCAAATAATTTTCAAGTGGAGAAGGGTTCAATTTTTTTCCAAGCGATGGAAAAAGGGGGTGCGTTCTCCGCCACGTTGAAAAACGCGGTGTTTTTCAACACTTTAAGAAAACCCGACCCGTTCACCGAAAAGGCGTAACCCGCGGTGCTCTTCTTTATCGTTGTAAACATTGAATCCACATCAACTACTTTTCAAGAGGAGAAGGGTTCAATTTTTCCAATGCGATGGAAAAGGGTGCATTTTTACTCGTCACGTTGAAAAATACACTCGGTTTTTTCTCAACACTTTGAAAATCGCGATCACATTCTCCAAAGGCACAACTACGCGGTGCTCTTCCTTCTAGTTGTAAACATTGACTCCACATCAAGTGCTTTTCAGGAGGATAAGGGTTGAATTTTTCCAATGCGATGGAAATTAGGGTGTGTTTTCCGCCGTTGAAAAATGCATGGCGTTTTCGACACTTTGAAAATCATGAACACGGTCTCAAAAGGCGCAACCTATGGTGCTATGTCTTCTCGTTAGTAAACATTGAATCCACATCAAATAATTTTCAGGTGGAGAAGGGTTCAATTTTTCCAATGCGATGGAAAGTGGGTTGCGTTTTCATACGTTGAAAAACACACTATGGTGTTTTCAAAGACTTTGAAAAACCTAACCCCGTTCACCAAAAGGCGTAACACTGCGGGTGCTCTTCCTTCTTGTTGTAAATATTTAATCCACATCAAATACTTTTCGGTGGATAATGGCCAATTTTTCCAATGTGATGGAAAAATGGGTGCGTTCCACTCACGTTGAAAAACGCATGATGTTTTTCGCCATTGATTGAAAATTACGATCACGTTCACCAAAGCGCTGACCAGCAGTGCTCTTCCTTTTCATTTAAAACATCCAATCCACATCAACTACTTTTCGGTGGAGAAGGTTTCAATTTTTCCAAAGTGATGGAAATTTGGGTGTGTTTTCCACCACGTTGAAAAATGCACGGTGTTTTTATTGAGTTTGAAAATGCGACCGATTCTCGAAAAGTGCGACCCATGGTGCTCTTCCTTCTCATTGTAAACATTGAATCCACATCAACTACTTTTCGGTGGAGAAGGGTTCGAATTTTTCCAAAGCAATGGAAAAGGGGCGCGTTTTACGCACATTGAAAAGCGCACGTTGTTTTTCAACACTTTAAAAATCACAATCACGTTCTCGAAAAAGGGTAACCCGTGGTGCTCTTCCTTCTTGTTGTAAACATTGAATCCACATCAACTTCTTTTCGGTGGAGAAGGGTTCAATTTTTCCATTGCGATGGAAAGTGGGTTGTGTTTTCCACCACGTTGAAAAACACATGGTGTTTTTGAGCACTTTGAAAAATCGACCCGTTCACTCGTAAAAAGGCGTAACCGCGGTGCTCTTCCTTCTGTTGTAACATTGAATCCACATCAAATACTTTTTAAGTGGAGAAGGGTTCAATTTTTGCAAAGTGATGGCAAAAGGGGTGTGGTTTCACGCATTGAAAAACACATGGTGTTTTTCAGCACTTTGAAAAACCTGACCCCGTTCACCAAAAGGCACAACCCGCGGTGCTCTTCCTTCTCGTTGTAAACATTGAATCCACATCAACTACTTTTCAGGTGGAGAAGGGTTGAATTTTTCCAAAGCAATGGAATAAAGGGGCGTGTTTTCCGCGACGTTGAAAAATGCCTTTGTGTTTTTCAACACTTTTAAATTGTGATCATGTTAACCAAAGGCGCGTGCAACGCGGTGCTCTTCCTTCGTTTGTGAACACTTTAGAATCCACATCAACTACTTTTCAGGTGGAGAAGGGTTCAATTTTTCCAATGCGAAGGAAAAAAGGTGCGTTTTCATGCCCACGTTGAAAAATGAATAGTGTTTTTCGGTACTTTAAAAATCGCGATCACGTTCACCAAAGCACAATCAGCGGTGCTCTTCCTTCTCATTATAAACATTGAATCCACATCAACTGCTTTTCAGGAGGACAAGGGTTGAATTTTTCCAATGCGATGGAAAAAGGGGCAAATTTTTTCGCTAGGTTGAAAAATGCACAAAGGTGTTTTCAGCACTTTGAAAATTGTGATCACGTTCACCAAAAGGCACAAGTCCCAATGCTCTTCCTTCTTGTTGTAAACATTGAATCCACATCAACTTATTTCAGAGGAGAAATGGTTGATTTTTCCAAAGTGATGGAAAAAGGGTGCGTTTTACGCCACATTGAAAAACACATGTTATTTTTCAACACTTTGAAAATTGTAATCACGTTCCCCAAAAGTAACCCACAGTGCTCTTCCTTCTAAAGTCAAACATTGAATCCACATCAACTAATTTTCGTGGTGGAGAAGAGTTCAATTTTTCCAATGTGATGGAAAGTGGGTTTCTTTTTCCGCCACGTTGAAAAACACAGGTGTTTTTCGCTTTGAAAAATCCGACCCCATTCACCAAAGGCTTAACCTCATGCGGTGCTCTTCCTTCTTGTTGTTAACATTGAATCCACATCAACTACTTTTCAGGTGGAGAAGGGTTCAATTTTCCCAAAGCGATGGAAAAAGAGCACGTTTTTCCACGTTGAAAAATGCATGGTATTTTTTAACACTTTGAAAAACCCGACCCCATTCACCAAAAAGTGATGACTGAGCGGTACTCTTCCTTCTCGTTGTAAACATTGAATCCACGTCAAATAATTTTTAGGTGGAGAAGGGTTAAATATTTCCAAAGCGATGGAAAAAGGCGCGTTTTCCATACGTTGAAAAATGCATGGTGTTTTTCGACACTTTGAAAATCGACCTGTTTACCAAAAGGTGCAAGATGTGGTGCTCTTACTTCTCATTGTAAACATTGAATCCAAATCAAATAATTTTCAGGTGGAGAAGGGTTTAGTTTTTCCAAAGTGATGGAAAAGGGCGCATTTTCCAATACGTTGAAAAATGCATGGTGTTTTTCAGCAATTTGAAAATCGCGATCACGTTCACCCAAAGGTGACACTCATGGTGCTCTTCCTTCTCGTTGTAAACATTGACTCCACATCAAATTATTTTTAGGAGGAGAAGGGTTGAATTTTCCAAAAGCGATGGAAAGTAGGTGTGTTTTCCAACACATTGAAAAATGCACGATGTTTTCATCACTTTGAAAAACCCGACCGTTCACCAAAAGTGCGACCAGGTGCTCTTCCTTCTTGTTGTAAAAATTGAATCCACATCAACTACTTTTCAGGTGGAGAAGGGTTCAATTTTTCCAAAGCAATGGAAAAAGAGTGCATTTTCCGCCATATTGAAAAACGCACGGTGTTTTTCAAAGACTTTGAAAAACTCCGACTCCGCTTCACCAAAAGGCGTAACCCTCGGCGCTCTTCCTTCTTATTGTAAACATTGAATCCAAATAAACTACGTTTGGTGGAAAATGGTTCAATTTTCCAAGCGATGGAAAAATGGTGCTTTTTCCACCACGTTGAAAAACGCATCGCACGGTGTCTTTCGAAGCACTTTGAAAATTGTGATCATGTTAACTAAAGGTCTGACCCACGGTGTTGTTCCTTCTTGTTGTAAACATTGAATCCACATAAACTACTTTTCAAGTGGAGAAGGGTTCACTTTTTCCACCGTGATGGAAAAAGGGTGCGTTCTCTCCCATTGAAAAACACACGGTGTTTTTCAACACTTTGAAAATCGCTATCACATCACATTCACCAAAAGGCGTAACCCGCGCAGTGCTCTTCTTTCTCATTATGAAACATTGAATCCACATGAACTACTTTTCGGAAGAGAAGGGTTGAATTTTTCCAATGCGATGGAAAAAGGCACGTTTTCCGCCACGTTAAGAAAAATGCACCTGGTGTTTTCAACACTTTGAAAAACGTGATCGCGCTCACCAAAGGTGCAAGTTGAGGTGCTATTCCTTCTCATTAAAACATTAAATCCACATCAACTAATTTTCAGGAGGAGAGCGGTTGATTTTTTTCCAAAGTGATGAAAAAGGGAGTGCGTTTTTACGGCTTTGGAAATTTGCATTGTTTTCAACACTTTGAAAATTACAATTATGTTCTCGAAAGGCGCAACCCGCGGCACTCTTCCTTCTCGTTGTAAACATTGAATCCACATCAACTAATTTTTAGGTGGAGAAGGGTTCAATTTTTCCAATGCGATGGAAAGTGGGTTGCATTTTTCACCACGTTGAAAAACACACGGTATTTTTCAAGCACTTTAAAAACACGACCCCGCTCACCAAAAGGCGTAACCCGCATAATTGCTCTTCCTTCTTGTTGTTAACATTGAATGCACATCAAATAATTTTCAGTGGAGAAGGGTTGAATTTTTCAAAGTTATGGAAAAAGGGCACGTTCCACCACGTTGAAAAATGCCGACGGTGTTTTTCAAAGACTTTGAAAAACCGACCTCGTTCACCAAAAAGGTGCAACCCGTGAGTGCTCTTCCTTCTCATTTTTAACATTGAATCCACATCAACTACTTTTGGTGGAGAAGGGTTCAATTTTACAAAGCGATGGAAAAAGGGGTGCATTTTCCGCCATGTTGAAAAATGCATGGTGTTTTTCAACACTTTGAAAAACTGACCCCGTTCACCAAAAGGCGCAACCCGCGAGTGCTCTTCCTTCTCATTGTAAACATTGAATCCACATCAACTACTTTTCGGGTGGAGAAGGGTTCAATTTTCCAATGTGATGGAAAAAGGGGTGCGTTTTCACATGTTGAAAAATGCGGTATTTTTCAAGCACTTTGAAAATCGCGATCCACAATCACCAAAAAGACGTAACCAGCGGTGCTCTTCCTTCTCGTTGTAAACATTGAATCCGTATCAACTACTTTTCGGTGGAGAAGGGTTGATTTTTTTCCAAAGTGATGGAAAAGGGGTGCGTTTTTAAGCCACGTTGAAAAATGCACGGTGTTTTTAACGGTTTGAAAATCACGACCTCGTTCTCCAAAAAGGCACAACCCACGGTGCTCTTTCTTCTCAATTGTAAACATTAAATCCACATCAATTAATTTTCGGTGGAGAAGGGTTCAATTTTTCCAAAGCAATGGAAAAATGGGTTCAATTTTGTAGTCTTAATGAATGGTAAAACACATTTAAACTAACATCAATCCATTGTAATGTATATACGGATGAAAATTACATGCTTCAATGAGAACTTGAAATTCAAATTCTCTATAATATGTACATTACCTAGAAGTAACATTCACAATACTTGCACATTTTAAATCTTTTTAGTATGTTTTGATGGTATAATTATTATTTACTCTTTTAAAAACTATAATATCGTTTAACCAACACACCATTGATGTCAAAGATCACATGGAAAGTGTCATTTTATTACAAAGTCATATTTTATGTCAAAGGTCACTTGGACAATCTTCGGTGTGAGAACTGGCACTTTTTTCCTTAGTTGCCACGCTTTGGCCAGGATGTACATCTTCTTCCATAATTCTTTGTGGCCTTCGTGAATTTTAACAACAGAATTAAAAATTGCTACTTGATTTTCAAACTCTTTTTGTTGGATTCACACGTTGTCTCCCAATTCTTAATTTCTAATTCCAACTCTTTAACCTCAAGCTCCAACTCCATCTTCTTCAAGGAAGCACCTAGTAATTGGTCCAATAATTCCTTATTTATCTTTGACAATTTTAAATATTGCAATCTAAGTCTTTCACGCTTGATTTTATAAAACTTTCCCTTGTTCATTGCATGTTTCAGTTCTATTTCCATACGAACTGACGGGATGACTCATCTTCTTGTCCAGCTTCAACATTTTCGTTTGCAGGGCTCTCTACAGTCTTTCCGAACACATTAGTCCGGGACTATAGAATTGTGCATACTCTTTCGGTTCCTTTGACCGTAATGCCTTACACTTTCCAACCTTCTTTTTTCTTGTCATCTAATTAAACTTTTGTATTTAAACAAGCAATTAATATTTGTTAACATTCAAACGTAATTGTAACCATATATTGTACACTAAGCAAAACCCAACAAAGTAACCATATACCATATACAGTAATCCACATTCATAGTCACATTAATACAATAACCATATACACAAAGTGACAACATCATTATTTATGCAATAAATGGAATGTCACATAACAAGAATAAAAACCATTTAATGTGCTATAAACAGAACCACAAACCATATTCAATTTAACAAGAATGTAATACTAAATCGTAAGCGTTAAACACATTAAAGTAACAACCTCATCACACATATATACAATTGTCCTCTAATCACACTTATATTACTCTTCCTTATTCATCACATCACATACCATATATAACATTGAAATACATGATCTAAATAGTAATTAATGTGCACATCATAACATTAACCGAATAACCCATATTAGTGTAAAATCACATACATCTAATAATCATAATTTAACTACATACGTCTATCAATATCATCTATTATGCTAAAAAGGAAAAATTCATCAAATATAACTAATTTTTACATATCACATAATCAATATCTATACATATATGTCTAATATATAAGTAAAATTTGTCAAATATGTAAGTGAAATATAAAAGTTCTATGACTGGTATATTCATTTGTTATCATTGTCTTGGGTGGGAGTGCCTGGTGTTTTTTCCTCAATTGCCACCTTGGCATGCATGTACATCTTCTTCCATACTTCCTTCTGATCTTTGTGTGTTTTAAGAATGGTATTAAAGTTTGCTACATGAGTTGCGAACACTTTTTTGTCCGCTTCACGCATTGTCTCCCAATTCTTAATTTCTAGTTCTAACTCTTGAACCTCGACCTCCAACTCCATCTGCCTTGAGGAAATTTCTCCTATTTCATCCAATATTTCCTTGTTTTTTCAGTAAAATATAAATTTTCCAATGCAAAGCTTTCGCACTGGTTTTGATATATCTTTGTCTTCTTTGTTACAAGTTTCATTTCTAAATCCATACGGCCCAACTGACGAGGGGAAGGATCGCTTCTTGTGTGGATGACATCTTTGTTTGTAATGATCTTTGCATTTTTTTAACGGATAAGTGTCACTATCGAATGATTCATAATCATTTGGTTCTTGCGTAAGCGAAGCTCTTGCTTTCCTCGAGTCTTCTTTAGTCTTGTCATCTAAATAAACTGTATTATAACAATCGATTATTATCTGTCACCATTCAAACATAATGTGAAAGGAAATAATGCACTTAACTTATATGTAACAAAATATTATCATGGATAAAATATATATGAAAGTTTAGTAACCACATCAAACCCAAGTATGCATACATGGATGTAATCGCAACTATATAACGATAAACCACAAGTTGTAATCCATAATACACAAAATTTGAAAAAAATATGAATTATCTCGAATTAATTCTTGAACATGTCAAACCCAACCATGTCATGCAACGAATAAGAACTCAACTATGTAACCACATACCAAAACCATAATCCACAATCCATAGTCACATAGTATGGATACATAGTGACAACATCATCATTTATACAATAAAATGGAATGTCACCTAATAGAATAAAAACCATCTAATGCATTATAGACAGATCATAAATGGATAACTCTATGTAACCCATAACCACAAACCATATTCAATATATCAATAATGCGTACTAATTCGTAAACCTCAAACACATTAAAGTAACATCATTGTCATATACACATATATACTAATCCGATTCCTCACAATCAATGTTATACATAAAGGTTTTCATCTCCTTCGTTGCCTAGTGTTAGCCACAGATAAAACTCCATCATAAAATCTAATACGCTTTCTTCTCATTTCTATGAATAGAATTTGGCGTGATGCCAAGAATGGAGTGGGGCATCCGATGTCTTTATTCGAGTATGGTGCCTTTGTCTCAACATGTACCGCATCATCCTCGAAAGCCAACCATATAGTAAATAAGTGAACGTAGATGAATGTCTCGTAAAACACATAATTAAATCAAATCGTTCATCCGAATGTCTCACTACTTGCCTCTTCATGAGTGTCAAGTTTGATATCGCTGAGATCGAAATAGCAAACCCTTTGACACACTCGCCAAAGTGTTTGCAAATGTATTAGGGAAGGGAAATGGAGCGATTGGGAACAATGGCCTCGAAATAATCACTTTGACATAGAAATTTAGGAGTGTGATGCCATGACACTTCACGTACGGGCTCTTATCACAAACCACTCCTCTCGTGACAACCATATCATCCTGACATTATCCTAACTTTTTGCCCCACCAGAAAAGCCTATAATAATGACAATCTCAATTACATTAATAATTTTTTTCTTAATTTTACCAAAAATGAATACGTAAAAGCAAATGAGAACATTCAATAACTTACCGGTCCTAGTTCCACCCTCTCTCATCTGCTTGAATTTGTGTTTGTGTCCCTCTCCTCGTGCCTCCCCTCATAATCCTCTCTCTTCTTTGGAAAAGAAGTTTCAACTCCGGGATTTTTCATCTCCGCCTTTCTTACCTCATGTGAAGCTATCTCTCCAATAAGATCAAGACCACATGTTGATTGAGAAGGGAGCGTCTTATTGCAAAATTCCACCTATAACAATCAAGTCATCTAACAGACCTTACACTGACTCAGACTACACTATTTTGCGTGTTTACAAACAATAAGACAACGAGAGAACTGAATAGAGATGGAGAAAACCGCGAGAGGCTTTCGTAGAGGGTTTAAAATGGAGGTTTCAGATCTAACGAGACATCTCTAGGTGCCACAGAGTCTGAGAAATCACATGTCAAAGATATAAGGTGTTTTGGTCTCAGAGCTCTTAAGAGACTACGCCTGAACGAGGTAGCACGAAAGCATGGGGAGCGTATGGAACCAAAAAAAAGCATCCACTAGCATTCACTGGACATTTCGATGTGTTGGTCTAGACGCTTCATTCCCACAAGCTACCGTTTGCAAAATATAACATCTAGTAGCCTTACTGATGACTCAGACTACACTATTTCGCGTGTTTGCAAACAATAGGACAGCGAGAGAACCGAATGGAGATGGAGAAAACCACGAGAGGATTTTGTAGAGGGCCCACATGGAGGTATCGGATCTAATGAGACATCTCTAGGTGTAATAGAGTCCAAGAAATAACCCGTCGATGATATAACATGTTTTTGCCCCAGGGGCTCTTAAGGGACTACGCCCAGACGAGGTAGCCCGAAAGCACGGGTGGAGGAAACCACCAATGTTCAATGATTTTGCCACAGGATGCAACTATGTAGACTATGAACTTAGTTTTGTTGGGGAGACCACCAATGTTCCAATTGTTCATTTTGAAAGAATGAATATCTTCAATCAAACAGAGAATGAAGAGCTTGAATTTTTTTGGACATTACAAAAGGTTGTTTGTGCCCAAAAAGAAGTCAAGGCCATATAAATTTTCAGTCTTCAACTTTAGATGAAAATGAACATCGTGAAGAAAAAAATTAGGTGAAGATGTCACTATGATTCAAGAAGAAATGCCTCCTGAAAGTCATAAAGAGTCAATTTGATTACCCAAAAACATCTAAGAAACTTAAAGAGAAGATACGAGAAGAAGAAAAGGAAAAATGGGAAGCGTGGAAGGATCACAACTTAACTGGAATGGAAGATCTATGTGATGTTGTTGATAGAATCATGGATAATCTTAAGGACAACATGCCAAGTTGATTATTTTTATTAATCCCAAATATTCAACTTCATAAATCAAACCAGTAGTTCCAAAAGCAACATACTTGAAAGAAAAATGCACGATGAAGTATTGATAATTGAGCCTGAAACTCATTTAGAATTGTAATTTATTTTTTGATTGAGCATTCACCCATAGTTTCTTTTTTGAAGGAAGAAATTCATTTTATATGTGAGAAATAGAATGTTGATTTAGTCTATTACTCTGACTATTTAGGTTAGATTTCTGTAGTCGTTCAATGAAAGTTTGAAGCTCTTCAAGATACACTAACATGGAAAATTTGTCAAGACCCTATGAAAGCCTCTTGCATTTTTATCCATATCAGTCTAGTTCTCTTGTTGTCCTATTGTTTGCAAACACGTGAAATAGTGCAGTCTGAGTCAGTGTAAGGCTGCCAGATGCTATATTTTGCAAATGGTAGCTCATGGGACCAAACCGTCTGGGCCAACACATCCAGATTGCTTGGTGAATGCTAGTGGAGTCTTCATTTTGGTTCCCTACGCTCCCCGTGCTTTCGGGCTACCTCGTCTGAGCATAGTCCCTTAAGAGCCCTGAGGCCCAAACACACTATATCTTCGACGGGTGATTTCTCAGACTCCGTGGCACCTAGAGATGTCTCATCAAATACGAGACCTCCATGTTCGGGTCCTCTATGAAAGACTCTCATGGTTTTATCCATATCCATTCGGTTCTCTCGCTGTCCTATTGTTTGCAAAGGCATGAAATATTACACTCTGAGTCATTGTAGGGATGTCAGATGCTATAGTTTGCAAATGGAAGCTCATGGGACCAAACCAACTAGTCCAACACATTGAGGTGGCGTATTGAATGCTAGTGGAGGATTTTTTTGGTTCCCTACGCTTCTTGTGATTTCGGGCTACCTTGTTCGGGCGTAGTCTCTTAAGAGCCCTGAGACCAAAACATGTTAAATCTTCGACATGTGATTTATCAGACTCTGTGGCACCTGGAGACATATCGTTAGATATGAAACCTCCATGTTGAATCCCTCTACGAAATTCTCTCACATTTTTCTCCATCTCCATTTGGTTCTCTTGTTGTCCTATTGTTTGCAAACATGTGAAATATTGCAGTCTAAGTCAGTATACGGCTGCCAGATGCTATAGTTTGCAAACGGAAGCTCGTTGGGTGAACCAACTATGCCAACACATCGGGGTGGCTAGGTGAACACTAGTGGAGGCTACATTTTGGTTCCCTACGCCCCTGTGCTTTCGGGCCACCTCGTCCGGCGTAGGCCCTTAAGAGCCCCTCGAGGTCAAAACATGTTATATCTTCGATGGGTGATTTCTGACTCCGTGGCATCTGGAGACATCTTGTTAGATCTAAGACCTCCACATTGGGGCCCTCTACAAAATACTCTCTCACGCTTTTCTCCATATCCATTCGGTTCTCTCGCTGTCCTATTGTTTATAAACGCATGAAATACATCGCCTTGAGTCGGTGTAGGGTTGACATATGCTATAGTTTGCAAACGAAAGCTCATGGGACCAACCCAACTACGCCAACACATCGGGGTGGCTAGGTGAATGCTATTGGAGGATTTTTTTAATTCCTTATGCTCCCCATGCTTTGGTACCTCGTCAGGCATAGTCCCCAAGAGCCCTAAGGCCAAAAACACGTTATATCTTCAATGAGTGATTTCCCGAACTCCGTGGCACCTAGAGACATCTTATCGAGATCCAATACCTCCATGTTGGGGCCCTCTAAAAATCCTCTCATGGTTTTCTCCATCTCCATTCGGTTCTCTCGTCGTCCCCATTGTTTGTAAACACACAAAATACTGCATTCCCGAGTCGGTGTAGAGCTCCCAGACGTTGTCAGAGTTTGCAAACGATAGCTTGTGGGACCAAAAAATGCAGGAAAAATCTAGATGGCCTAGTGAACGCTAGAAGAGGATTTTTTTGGTTCCCTATCCTACCCATGCTTTCAAAGGCTACCTCGTGCAGGTGTAGTCCTTAAGAGCCCCGAGGCCAAAACACGCTATATCTTCGATGAGTGATTTCTCAGACTCCGTGGCACCTAGAGACGTCTCATCAAATCCGAGACCTCCATGTCAGGGCCCTCTACGAAATCCTATCACAATTTTATCCATTTCCATTCGGTTATCTTGTTGTCTATTGTTTGCAAACACAAATAGTGTAGTCTAAGTCGATGTAAACAGACACGGTCGCTAGACTATAGTTTGCAAGCGAAAGATCATGGACCAAACCAACTACACCAAAATGTTAGGGTGGCCAAGCGAACACTAGTGGAGGATTTTTTTGGTTCCCTATGCTGCTTTCGTGCTTTCGAAAGCAACCTCATCTGGCGTAGTCCCTTAAGAGCCCTGAGGCCAAAACACGCTATATCTTCGATGGGTGATTTCTTAGACTTCGTGGCACCTAGAGACGTCTCGTTAGATCCGATACCTCCATGTCTGGGCCCCTCATGAAATCATCTCACGGTTTTCTCCATCTCCATTTGGTTCTCTCATTGTCCTATGTTTGCGAAACACATGAAATCTGTGATCACGAGTCGGTGTATGTTTGCGACGCTATAGTTTTGCAAACGGAAGCTCGTGGGACCTAACCAACTACACCAACACGTCGGGGTGGCCAGATGAACGCTAGTGGAGGATTTTTTTTGGTTCCCTATGCTACTCGTGCTTTCAGGCTACCTCGTTCGGCGTAGTCCCTTAAGAGCCCTGAGGCCAAAACACGCTATATCTTCGATAGGTGATTTCTCAGACTCCGTGGCACCTAGAGATATCTCGTCAAATCTGAGACCTCCATGTCGGGGCCCTCTATGAAATTCTCTCGCGGTTTTCTCCATCTCCATTTTGTTCTCTTATTGTTCTACCTGTTTGCAAATGCGTGAAATAATGTAGCGTGAGTTAGTATATGGCTGCCAGATGCTATAGTTTGTAAATGGAAGCTCGTGGGACCAAACCAACTACACTAACACATTAAGGTGGCCAGGTGAATGCTATTGGAGGCTTTGTTTTGGTTCCCTATGCTACCCGTGCTTTCAGGATACCTCATCCAGGCGTAGTCCCTTAAGATCCCTGAGGCCAAAACACGTTATATCTTCGACGAGTGATTTCTCGGACTCCGTGGCACCTAGAGACGTATCGTCAAATATGATACCTCCATGTCAGGGCCCTCTACAAAATCCTCTTGTGGTTTTCTCCATCTCCATTCGGTTCTCGTTGTCCTACTCTTTTGTAAATGTGTAAAATCTTTGCCCGATCAGTCGGTGTAAGGTTGTCCATTGCCAATCACACCGAATAATATAGGTGGTTCATACAATATAGGTGGTGAAATAAGAATTTTAATAAGATATTTTTACAATATACGTGGTGAAATGATAATTTCTATTTGTTGTTCCTTTCTAATATTTAATTTCTCTTAGCTTCACTTGCTTGAGAATAATAAATTCATCTTGACATGCCAACCACGTGAATGTGGAATCTTTTTGGCACCACTAACCTACATAAACATGTTAGTAAGAAATTAAATAGAATTTTAAATCATACAAAATTTAAACAAAATCATTTAAGTAAATATTCAAATTAAATTCATGAAGAACATACCTTTGCAAATTCAATCCAATGAACCGCAAGGATCAACTCTATTCTTGACAATAATAAGAATACCTTCATGATCTAATTCACGAACCTTCCACGATTCTTGTTTGATAATGCCAACCTCAATATTTTATCAATTTAATATTTGTTATAAGGACCAAATGTGAAGTATCTTCCGATGTACTTCATAGTCTTCAAACAACCAAATGTTTGATTTTTGATAGGATATCGTCGAAGCCAAGTTCGATGTCCAAATTGACTACCATCGACCCAATGGGATACTCAAGGTATTCACCATCAATGATTGTGGAAGTCAATTTTTTTCCCTCTACACAATGAGACAAGAAGTAGTTTGTTCCCTCTTCGTTAAATTCCGTATCAATAACTATAAAAATGTGCCCTATGTATCACAAAGTAAAAGCTGTTTAGATCAATTTAAAATACATTAAAAGTTGACCATTTAATAATTTATAAATCTAAAACATGGCATGTACATATATGTATGTACCTTGTTGCACTAAGTCGAGACTTGGTCAAAGTTAGGTTATGTTGTTATTTGATCTCAAGACCCCGCAGTTGTAATGCTCGTGGAACTTGATGTGTGTCGAGTGGAATTAGAGGTCTACAAGTCCATTCATCCACCCACTACTATGACTCACATTCATTCCACACAAAATCAATGCATGATATACAAAAACATGTCATGCACCTAGTATAAATAGTCCAAGCATTTGCATCTGAACTACGGAATGAGTGCATATCACTTGATCCTACAACTATCATACAATCTTCAAATTTTTCCAGATGTTGTTCCTCTATCAACCAAAAATATCTATGAACCGTTGATCTCTCTTGAGATTCATGGCCCATATTCTTGACACACCAATCAACAATGTTTTTTACATCTGTAAATTTAGCACCATCCTTGAACTTTAAGTCTTCTCTTACAAGTGCTCTTTTCACACATGCTCCTGCACCATCATGCTCTCCTTTTCCATGCCTCGCCTCAAGTAAAACTCCGGATATGTTGTACATTTGTTTCTTTGTGCATCCCGCTAGCCAATAAAACATCATGTATTCTTGAATTGTGATGTGTAGCTGTCCAACCAAATGTAATGTTAATCGAAACTAATGTTCCTCTCATTCAAGTTCACATAAAACACATGGAAACACCCTTGTACATATTCTGTAGAATGTGTCCGATCATCATTGATGTAGAACTGATACTCTCTTAATATTTTTTGATCTTGCTCGGTGCTTTCAGAAAGTGCATGAATGTTATATGCACAAAAATAGAAACTTGCACCGAGTTATATTATTGAGACTAAACCTCCATTTGTGGCTGCAATGTGTAATTCTCTACAAAGCCAATTACTGAAACAATAGTGCCAAGTGGGAATGTGTCCTTGCTTAACTTGAATTTTTCATCCAACCATCGAGCTCTATGTGTGTGCCTTGCATACTCATAAAAACTTTTCTCTCTGAATTTGACCATATTTTTGATACAGTAATTGTTTTCTAACAAGTTCACACCTCTTAGATTCTTTTCCATCTTTTAATTGATATGCCACCGATTTATATTTGGTGAAATCAACCAATTCTTTTCGTATTGAATATGTACTCTCCTCATGGATACAAATTTTCAGATTTGGCAAGCCACCGCATATCATTGCACATTCCATCCAAACATGCTTTGTTATGAAAAATTGTCTTGTTGATTTTTCACAAAATATTTTTGTGGGACATTTAATCCACACTCCTGCGCAACATGATGTCAAGATGTAAAACATGACGCATTTGACAAAAAATATCATAAGGCATTAAAAATTCAACATGATGCCTCGCAACAACAAGTGTTACATGAGTGATTGATTTTCACATAAAAGGGTTTGCTCATTTCAAAGAATCTTTGGCTAATGTTAATTTGTGGATTTTCATTCTTAAACTTAGAAAACAATTATGTTTGAGTCATATCTAAGAAATGTTTTGCAAATGATTCACGATTACGAGAACCTATTCTTATTTTCTTGTATCTCTTTTATTCTATGACACCCTTGTGTTTTCATTCCAAAATTTTACAATTAATTATTTTAGAATATCGATGTATTCTTGTTTTTTCGTGGAATTCTACTAGAAAAGCTCAATAGTCGGTGTTATTGATCGACTCAAGAAGTTTACGTCTCTATTGCTTTCATTAGTATTTTTAAATTTAGCAAAGCACCGCTTGTTTTTTCTTATCAAGCGTTTATTAATTGTTTTATCACTTACTATACAATTAGTAAGTGCACGCCATGTAACATTACTATCTTAGGTGCGTATTTTGACACCTACAGTTTGGTATGCTTTATGTATGTTTTTAACAATTAACGCATTTTGATCACGAACATTAGATGTTCTTAACCCTAGGGTCTCAATTATAGGTCTCATCTTAATTAATTTCATCAATGTAACAAATAATTGACATCTTTATGTGTCATTTAAATTCTCAAAGTAATTATCACAAATTCCACTAGCTTTTCTTCTTGCATTTCTTTCAGACATTTTGTTAGGCTTTGGTTTTATAATGTTTTCATCAATTTCAATTAAGTGAATTGGTTTTCTTCACAAAATAGAAGGAGGTGTTCTTAGAGGTGAAGATTCGTTTACATAGTTACTTTCTTCATTAAGTGTTTTCATACAAATTTTGGGGTTAATGTTTGGATTCTCGGGTAAGGGTTCAACAATTGGATTCATATCAATTTCTTCATCCATACCAAAATTATCATTCAATTTAATATCATTATTCATTGCAAAATCATTATTCTCTACATTTTCATTATGTATTTCATCCCCATTTTCTAATACATTAAAACTACATTTGATATAGTAGATGTACCTTGGCTCTTGAATTTTTGTATTATCTTCAATTTATTTATTCTCTTCTCTTCCAATTGCTCCAAGAGTCTTGTTCTTGACTTTCCTCTTATCCTTAGCTCGACGTTTATCGCCCATGATTAGAGAAAGTCAACTAGTGAGTTGGGGACAAAATGAACTACTAAAAAATCGTGCAAGAATGTAGAGAAAATTGTAGACAAAACAAAATGTTTACAGAATTCCCGTGAAAGAGATGAAAGGGACGTTGGGGGCCACAATATATAAACAAAGAAAAATGCGTACGCATTTTGTATTTTCTCTTTTTCCAAGCCATGCCTCAAGGCTTGGGATCCGGTTTGGATCCCCAAGCTTGAGGCATGGACCTGTACAAACACAACAAACAACATGTTTTTGCAAGAAAATGTAAAAATCCACTTCCTCTATGATAAATCAAAATAAAACAATCGATCCATTTTAAAAAAATTATACCACGACGTAGAGCAGAGTTTCTTCTTTCTAAAAATATAAATTTTTAAATTTTCTTGACTAATATAAGGTTTACATATTATTTATTTTCTAACTATGCCTTTTTATAGCTTTTTTTCAAGTGTAAATATGTCTATCTTTCATGGTGTATATTTTTTTTTTTTGGTGATCGAAATTTTAAAAAAATTATACTAGCCCAAACAAGGCATAATTTTATAAATATTAAAAAAATCTAATTTTGATATTTTTGAGGTAGTTAGGGTTGGGGCGGGGGGCATGGTAAGAGCTCCGTTATTTTTAAAAACATAAAATTTTTGTACTAGAAAAATCATAAATAAAAACATATTTGCTATAAAAATCTAAAAAACATGGAGCCCAAACTAGATGCTCCTATCTATCTTTTTACAAAACAGTTTTCAAAAATACTAAATGGTGCTCAAAAATGGTGGGGGCACAAAAGTCACTCTATTATATTTTTAACAAAAACAGAGTATTCGTTGATATTTTAGTTGTTTGACCCACTTAAACTTATCCGTTTTCAATAAAATTTAGTAGCTTAGAAACTAGACTCAAAATGATACGATTCATATTTCTACATCTTCCAATTTTGAGTGTAACTATTTCAAAAAACTCGTACAAGTTGAAGTTTTTTTTTTTTTTTGAAAATGCGTCCACTTAAGACCCCCTTTTGCCCCCCAACTTGGTGCACTTACCCATTATGAAAAATTCTAGTTACTGATGTAGGAAAAATTACAAGGAATCCTCACAATGTAGCAAGGCTGAAACAATTGGCTAACTACAATGGCACTTCCCCTGATAAATTGTTATTTTTCAGCATCCTCAATATGATCCATTTCCAATATTATTTGAACATCAACACAAGTCTGCTGAAAATTTTGTATGATCATGATATGTACAGTAACTAGAGACACACTTTTAGGATCCATTTATTTGATTGGTGAGCCTTTATTTGATTGGTAGTTGGATTAGTTTAGGCCTAACTATTGGATCATTTTTTCTGTGACATGCTATTATATTTTCATCAATCATTATCAATCATTTTTAATCTATTGTGACTATATTCTTCTATTCATGAATTTTGATGACTTAGATACAACCTTCAAGAAGTATTGCATTTAACTGAAGAACTTATCTTAGCTTAGTTGATTGCTTCCTTCACTATCTTGCCTCCAATACATTGTGTTTTGTTCAGAGATGAATATTTTAGGAATTCCTATTAAGTGCCATCAATTTCCTTTTACACAACTTTGTGTTATATTGGTTAAAAAACTTAAAATTAGTAAGAATCATGTGATTGTAAGTTTCAACAGTTGATCATCACTGTCATAGAGATCATCGAGTTTAGGAATCCTTGTTTCATTTCTATTGTGTCATTGGCTTAAAGTTAACCCTATTGTATTCACCACAGGGTTTCTATCTGATTATAGTTCTATGTTAAAAGTCATTGTGGCAATGATTTAACAAAAATGTGCATTCACGACCTCGGCTAATTACCACCCCTCATATGGAGCTACCACTCATGATATAAGATTTGTAAATGTATATGTACGAATTTGTAACAAATTTGAAATGTATAGATAGAACCTTTAAATGTAATGTTTCATCTATATTCCGACACTTACAAAATCAATCACACCCCTTATCAACATCAACTACAGAAGTAATAACTATCCCTCTAAATCAAATAACATATATCATTCGCGTTCACATTACATTATACACATGAGATTGCTAATTATAATTTTATTTTTATTAAAAGGCGTATCTCCCTTTAATATCACGAAAGGTTGGTGATATTGCTACTCTTATTCTTCACATGTCGGTAAATTTAGTGACACTAACAATTGCCTTCACAAAAGAGATGCAATCAAATATCAAAATGTATTATGCGAATATGCGAATGAGGAAGGAAGCTAAAGTAAATCGGGCAATATACTAAATGCTGGAGTGTCCATCCCGAGAAACTACTAATGTCGGGAATCGGAAGGGTTACTCGCTTGGCCGGAAAAGTGCGCCTGAAAATACCGCCGAGGATGTTGTTCGATCATCATTCATTAATGTATTGTTGCCATAAAATTTCAATGCTTTAGAGCAGCCACGAATTTGACGAGTGCTCAGTAGACCATTTTTGGTATTTTAATCAAATTACAATTTGATAAAAACAAACCCGTCAATTTAGACAGTAATTTTTAATAAAATTGTATTTCAACAAGTTGATATTATTTAAAAACCGTAAAATTTCATAATAGTCAAATATAATATATAAGGTCTATTACTATATATATATGAAATAGGATTTGATTTTATTCATTTTAAAAATATTCTATAAATCATATTGATAATGATTTTTAATAATTCCCAATTTAAATTTAGAAACTAAAATAAGTTTCGTTTTAACATCCGAATTTCTGCTTTTACAATACCCACAAGAAAAACTGGATTTATCACACGTCTCATTTTAAGCAAAAAAATTTGCCAATTTTTGGGTATTTATATTGCATTTTGACAGATTAAATTTTTGACTTTTGCCAAGTTCATATAGGCTATCCCACACACTCGAAGAGGGGTCTTCTATTACCATTACCCTATGGAGGAAAACGACGAGTCCGAAAACAATTTCAAGACAAAAAGGAATGACCCATAAAATTGTACAGAGCACTCTGAGAAACAATCTATTTGCACCAAATGATCTGCTAGAGAATAAGGTTTTGCATTCTCCGATACAAGCTCGATAAGGTTATCCCCATTGGTTGAGGTTCTCTATAAACCAAACTCTTTGTAATCAAGCTTTTGAGATAAAGACTTTCTGCCACCCATTCTCTCGTATTTATTGTATTTAGGTTTATGAACACCGCCGCCGGCTCAACCTAACATGAATCACATGCACTGATAGTCTGATAGTGTGAAAGTGAATTTGGGTTTTAAATATAGCCATGCTACCATTAAATATTTTGGTTGTATAAATTGTTTGTGTTAGTCATCTATCACCCACGGGCCACAATTGATGACATAAAAATAAAGTGGATATTGGGTCTCCAGATGTGAATGAAACCGCGGTAGGCTGCAGCACATAGTGCACAAGGCACATCTTGGATTCCCATTGCCCACGATTTAGAGAATCTCCCACGAACATAATTTTCTTTCCCCTCATCCCCTCCAACATGTACAACACATTGAATCTGACAATCACCATTATAAATAATAATTTGTACTTCATATTTATTGATTTTTTGAAATATAATTTATTTTATGTTTAATAAGATTTAAAGTTTTTGAACTAATGTGTATTTTTTTAATGTAGGAAACTTTAAAAAAACAATGTCTACAAAAAGGAAGAAACAAGTTACAATTGCAGAAATGTTTAGAGGGACTCAAGAACAATGTTCAAAAGCCTACAATGACTCTACAATACATGAACAAGATCATGAGATTCACAGGAAAGAAACATTCCATGAAATTTTTGGATCTTCTTCTGATGATCTAGATGAAGAAATAGATCAAGTTAGGGAAGAGGTTACTGCAGGTCATGAAAAACAGAAAGTAAAACAAAAAAGAAAATTTCGTATGGAATGGTTAGAAAAGTTTGTTTGGTTGAACTATGTCAATTGTGATGGTAACACAATAATGAAATTCGGCTTATTGTTAGAAGTACACGATTTCTCGATCCATGGTAGTCCGGCGAGGGTTGCAAAAATCTACAAATGTGATGCATAAAGAAGCTCAAGCAAGGTGGATAAATGCATTGGATTCTAAAAAGATTAAGTCTATTCCAGATCATATCTCAAAAATTGAAGATGTTAATAAAGATAGAGTGATTACTACAATGAAAACAACTTATTTTGTTTGCCAGGAGGATTTATCTCTAGCCAAGTATGAGAAAATTTGTCAATTTCTCATGGATGCAAAAACTCCTAATATGCCAAAATATCATGATTACTCTGATTACACAAATCAGAAGGCTGCAAATGATTTTCTTTGTTGCATATCAAAACATCTTGAACAAATTCAGATTGAAGAAATGATAAAAAGTCCTTTTTTTCAATAATGGTCGATGAAAGTACTGATCGAACCTTAGAGAAGCACCTTGTTGTGTATGGAACATATTTAACTTCAAAGGGTCTTGGAGCACCTATTTCTCAGTTTATGAAGGTAACAAATGTATCAGATGGGAAGGGAAAAACAATATATGATACCATCAATCAATTGTTCAATGATAGAGGTCTTTTGTATAATAATTTGATAGCTAC
The DNA here is from genome assembly GCA_018340775.1 of Taxus wallichiana var. yunnanensis. Classification (NCBI taxonomy): domain Eukaryota; kingdom Viridiplantae; phylum Streptophyta; class Pinopsida; order Cupressales; family Taxaceae; genus Taxus; species Taxus wallichiana. The sequence goes on from CM031241.1 coordinate 497,735,268, forward strand.
TTCAACAGACGGGGCTTCAACAATGATTGGGAATGAAAATGGATTTGTTTCATTTTTGAAAAAGAACAACCCAAATCTTGTTACAGTGCATTGTGTGGCTCATCGTGAGTCATTGGCAGCAGCAGATGCTTCTAAAAGGATACCTGAATTATTGCTTGTCAAAAATTGGCAAATAAAGTGCATTCATGGGTTCACAATTCACCAAAAAGAAATAATGAGCTTAATGATTTACTTAAAGTTATGCAGATTGATGTTTTAGATGTTTTACAAATTCACATAGTCAGATGGTTATCTAGGGGAGAGGTAATAATAAGGCTTGTAAAACTTATGCCAGCTATCTTAACTTTGTGGAAAAGGGATAAGAAATGTTCATCATGGTATGAGAAGGCAAAGATCTATTCTATTCAATTTTGTCTGCATATGCTTGCTGATGTATTGGGTGAACTAAATAAGTTGAACAAGACTTTTCAGGAGGAAAATGTGGACATTACAATTATTGGGTTGGCTCTTGATGAAACAATAGGAAACTTACACAGATGGTTTTTGAGAAAAGGTACATTTGCAGAGGGTACAACTTATCTTTCAAAATTCTTGGCTGATTCTGAATTTGGATGCATTGAAGTTAAAGAGGAAGGTATTGTAATTGATACACATTATTTACAATATATTCCTATTCCAACAGAGGGGATTGAGTATGGTGATGTACAAAATCGTTCTATGAAAGCTTCTATTTCAGGAACACATGAGAGTTGTAAGGAACTCACAAAAGGTTATATTCAGTCTTTAATAGATTGTTTGAATGAAAGATTTCCAGACCTCCCTCTTTTTAATGCAGCAAAACTCTTCAGCCCATCTTATTATCCATCAGATCGTCAAACTCGAGAAACTAAATCAGAGCAGTGGTTTGAGAAGCTTATGAGGCATTTGCAACACACCATTTCAAATGATGTTGGTTATGCATCTTTATTTAATGTTAATGGTTGTAAAAGGGAGCTACATTCTTTTGTTGATTCATTGCATTTGACTTGTGAAGGTTTCAAGATGAAAGATGCATGGAGAGTTTTTCATAATACAGAACATTGGCACAAAAGTTATCCTCATATGATGAAGGTGTGGCAAGTTGTACTCACTATTCCTGCAAGTACAGTGGATTGTGAAAGGGGATTTTCAAAACAAAACATCATCAAGGATATTCGAAAATCAAAGCTAGGGATAGATACACTGGATTCACTAATGAGAGTATCTTTAAATGGACCTCATGCAACCGATGTCAATTGGGATGAAATATATAAGATATGGAAAGATACAAAGTCAAGAAGAGTTCTTGACCTTTGACATTCCAAATTTACTATGTACTTAACACATGGTTGAAGGATAATATTTATATTAATAAATGATAATATCACATTTCCTTTCCCTTGAAAACCTTCTTTTGATTTTGAATATGTTTTAATTATATCTTATGTTTTATTACAATATTTTTTGTTTTCAATTTCTTAATAATACATTAAAAAACATGTTAACTTTGTTTGTAACAAGAATCAATATAATTTTAATATTTAAAACACAAAGTTATACATTTTATATATTAAATGTGCATGGTAAATATAATATACGAAAAAAATTATAATATCTAATTTTTCATTTAATTAGTTTATAATGTAATTACTAAATTTAATTACGCTGAAGGCGTTTCTACAATGGGGTCGAACCCTCCTGCCTCTGACACATGACAGTGACGTTGACGGTTTTGATTTATTCTCGTACATTGAACGTTGATTAAATAAATCTCCACCATTGAAGTAATTACGCCGAAAGGCGTTCTTCAGCTGGGTCGAGGCTGGGCGGCCTCTGACAGATAGCAGAAGCATCGATGGTGGAGAGGGGCGGGCAGACGACGTTGAGTACGGATGCGTCTTAGTCGTCAATCAATGTGGAGAAACCCTAAACGCAAACCTAATATGCAAACAGGTCACAATGCAGGAAACAGATGTAGGCGGCGACAATTTGGGGCAAGACAGAGGTTGCTTCGACAGGGGACTGCAGAGGTTTCCTCGGCCACACATCTAAGTAGGGTTGCAGCACTGATGGATCTCATTACTCGCAGCGACTGCGATTTGATTGTAAGAAAAGTGTTTATCACCGAAACCTTAGTTTTTGAAAGAGGCGATTCCTTATTGTTTTTAAATAATGCGACGAGGTGGTTTTTGTGCTTGCACCCTTTCGTTGAACCCGATTTTATTCAAGGGAAGAAAGGGTTGCGGATCCTGTTACAAGGTATATTCAAATAAATCATGCTTGTATAGTGTAAATGTTCATATATCTTCTCAATCCTAATGATTGATGGATAACAGAGTGCAGATTTTAAGAGTGTGAAACCTTCCGGATAACCCTGACCGCTGATGTGTGTGAAGCAGGTGAAATGCATGCAAGAAGGCATGTGCTTTGAGAAGCCTGTCACTATTATAGTGACCGATGAGTGCCCAGAAGGGATTTGTGCATTTGGCAGAACAAATTTTAGTCTTAGTGGAGCCGCATTTGGTTGCATGTCCACCACCGAAAAACACACGCTCTTCTCAACTCGGGAGAGCTCTGTAGAAACGGTATATTGTAAACATGGATGCGAATATTGCTCTGACTTGTACAGTTTTGTGAGGTTTAATGCTTTAATTTAGTGAAATGAAATGGAAATGTAATGTTGTTACAGAACATTGGGCGAGTATCCAGGGAAGAACATCACTTTCCATATCAACGAATGTTCAATGGATTATTGGTTCTCCATATCGATTGAGTACAAGGACATAGATGGAGATGTGGGAGCCGTCCATCAGAAAGAGGTGCATTGTAGGATCTTCTATGGTTCGAACTCTAGACCTTTGGTTATATTGTCATAATGTGAATTGTTGAGTGGGTGCTAACTGGTATTATTACAGGCGGATTCAGAAGCATGGATAGAAATGAAGCATTTGTGGGGGCAAATAGGAATCCACTGGGGGAGCCAATTATGGCAACATTCTCTCTACTGGTAATGTCTTTGTCCTCCAAAGGAACGTTATCCGCCATAAATTTGATACCCCACAACTGGCTCCCTAACACTACTTACAAATCACGACTTAATTTCGACTAATTCGTATATTATATTATAATAATATATATTTAGTGTAAAAACAGTGGCGGACCACGGTGTCCTGCCCATTTTTACATAATTGACCTGGAGCAGTATCTGCGTGTAGGGAATTATTTTTGGCTATTGGGATAGTTGTAAGCTTGCTTCGACAGTAATAATATCTTCTTGTGAATTGTGAATTTCTTTGTTCAACAGTGTATATATATTTTTATCTTTCTTCTGCAAACTATTATTTCCTTTCCTGTTATTTCCTTATCTGTATTTGTGTGTTGTTTAATAATGTTTGTAGCGTAGATTCCATTTTCTCATAAATTGTTCTGAAACCGTTGTTTGTGTATGTAAATGATGGGTTTTATTGGTAAAATTATAATTATGTAGGCCTTTATGTGGAAACAAGATAATGCAACCTTGGCATTAATTTGTTCCCTTTGTTTCTCTCGCTCTCTCTTCTATATATGAAAGCAAGTTACAAGCCTTATCTCGAGCACGTTATTATATTTGACATTTGTGATTGCCTTTCTAAGATATTCTTTGCTTGTTTGGACTATGACTATACAGGAATGCTATTTCTTTTTACTGTATCCTTTTTTTTCTCTTAGAGTTATTATTTTAGAAGCTAAGAGGGTAGTATTGTTTGTCTTGAGATTTGTACATAATATATGGAGGACTTCTATATTTCAAAAGGACTAGAAATGTTTAGCATTCTATACTATAAGATGTTTCAGCTTTATTAAAATATCCTTCTGCTTTCATTGGGGGATGAAGGCAGATTAAGATAATCTCAACATGAGAAAGGTCCAAATTTGTGCACTTGTATTTTCTATTGCAGGAATGATACATTTAAGGTGGTTATCGAGAATAGAGTAATTATGAATTAATTAATAAAATAGAGATTTTAAAATGAAGAATCAAAAGATACAAATGTTTTTAAGGAAGTGGTGATGGAATGCATATGGAGTGTTTGAAAAATACCCAAATGAAATGTAGCCTCATAGACTGCAATGATTAATGGATTTGCATAGCATGTTCGATTTAAGGAGTCACTTTAAGATAACCACCTTAAATGTATCATGTCTGTGGTAGAAATTAGAATATACAAATGTAGAAATTTAAACCTTTCTCATGACTAGAGAATTAATGACGTATGATTTCAATAAAGCATATGAGAAAATAGACTCTTGCATTCTTGAGCTTGATTCACCATTTTCATGAATTATTGCAATCTATGGCTGATGAATGTCGCTGTTATATATGTTGCATTTGGCCTTGCCACTGGTTCTGTGGTTGGCCTTGCTGAGCTGGCAAAGAAGATGCCCTTAGGTAGAGGACCTTGTTTAGGGGTCTTCTTTTTTTCGAGGCATGGTTAGGTTTACTAAACCGTATAAATATTGCTCAATATAAAGGTGAGTTCCTCTATTGGACTTCTTTTTCTAGAGAACTGAAACAACTAGAAAGCTTTAATCAAGAGTTCCCTTTTCCCAAAGACGTTGATTAGAAAGCTCCAGTTTACAAGGGCAAAGCCTACTGTGTATACCCTTGTGCTCTCTTTCCAAACAAAGTAAGATTGTCTTGCAATAATCAGTAACAAAAACAATGTTATATCTAACCAATTACATCCTTGTTAAAGTGTAAGGCGACAAATTCAGACTCAATTTTTAGTGAATCCATGCTTTTGTGCATAGCTTTGGGCAAATCATCTTTCTTTAGGCAAAGTCTTTAAATGCTACATAAATCAAAAGAACAAGACATAAATCATCATAAGTGTGCAAAAAGCCTAAGACTGCATCAAACAATGGCCACAACATTTCAGAATTTTTCAGAGAAACATGTCTGAGAAAGTTCCAAGTAAATCCTTAAACACAAATGGAACACACTAAAGTAAACTAATAATTAATAAATATGTATTTGTAACTTACAACATAACAATTAGCTAATTCCAAATCGGAATTGTGCATATCGCTGTGTATTGAATCTTTGACCAATTTTAATCTCCATAGAGATATAGATATTATTGCATTATGTATGATAGAAAATTGATACATAATTTTGACATTAGTATCTGTATATGTTTTCGTAGTGGGCGTCAAATATTATTAATAATGTACAACCATTCCTTTAATCTATTGTGCTAGCGAAATAGATAATTTCTTTGACTTGAATTGGCTTCTTCATTTGATTTATCTCCAATATTGTTAATGTGTTTTGGCATTCTAATATTGTTGTGGCTTGACTAATTATTTAAATCTCAAACTACTTCAATGTTATTAAAATGAATTCTTTATTAAGTAAATCCAATTTGGAATTTGAAGTCTTGAAATAGCCAAGACATTACTATACGTCGGATAGAAATTTGTTTAGTTAAACATAAGATTTTTATGACTATAGTTTTCTGTTTTGAGAGAAAATAAGTTATTGTTATGTAACTTATTTAATGAAATAACAGAAGCCATTATAAGGCTTTTTCCTATATCCTATGCTTTATGGATATGAATTATTAAAGTTCATTCGTAAAGATGCAATTTATAGATTATAGTGAAAACATGGTTTTATCACAATGAAAATGATTCTGATCACCTTATTGATGTGATGTTGATTAAGACTTCCGATGTTGTAGATACATGCAGATCATAGCTAACAAGAAATAATCATCAATGCTATGCTTTTTTGTAGGATGACTTCTTTTTGTGCCAATAAAACATTGTTATGTAATCTACATTCATTTTTAAAACTCGTTTTACCATAGTTAAATATATTGCATTTATTGATATGTTGTATTGGATTTTTTATTGATAAACACTTGTTGCTTTTTTGTATGGTGATTGTTTTCAACATTGTTTTTGTTTCCTTTCATTTCTACCATAGAAAAAATATTTGTCAATTATTAATAATGATGAACATGATATATTTTGTTGCGTTTTCCACCATGTTTTAATTTCAATTCTCGATGGTATAGTGTCATGGTTTCCTTCTTATCGAAAAAGTGAGAGAATGTGCCTTTGTTGTTGATAGGATCCTTTTTATGTTGAGGGATGTAAATCCATGCAAGGCTGCATCGAGTGTCATAAGTTGGGAATTAGATTGTTCAACGGAAAGGTTTTAAAAGCTTCTTGCCAAAGCGTGGGCCGTTTTATACGATTGCTCTCTTGGGTGTATATTGTGTATTTTATCTTTAATAAGCGTTTGCATGGTGTCCTTTTCATCTTAGAGGAATGAATACCAGGGAACACTATTGCGCCCCCACCCCCTTTGATGGTGTGACCATCACTAGACCCCACTTGTAAAGAGAAGAAGCATTTAAGATGATTCAATTAGTTGTTGATGCTTTGCATTGCATGTAATCAAAACCACAAAGCCGGTGATTGTAGAGATTTGGTTTGAGAACATCTCCACTCTTGTCACAAAGCCCTTCATATCTTTCCAAGTTTCGTACCACAAACCCAAATTCACGAGGGTTTGGTTTAGCTTATGATTCAAATGAAGATGCAATGAAGTGTGAACCTTCGCACAAATTGAATAAAATGGGTGAGCTGACCACAAACTTGGGATCTGGAAAAGAGAAAACAAAGTGCCAAAAAAATTGCTAATGCTGGCAACATGAAATTTGAAAAGATCAAGAAATGAATGACTCTTCCTTTAAGTTATTATAAATATAAAAAAAGGTATATTTGTACATTTTCTAAGACTATGGAAATGTTTAATCTTTTCGGTTACAAGTTTGTAAATGATTATATTGTAAGATATGTTTAGCTAAGATAATGAAAAGTTCTTTTATCCCCTTTTCTTTTATATTTAATATTATGAAATATAGAACTTTGCAACAAAAATAAGTTGTCACGATCTTCATATTTTATTGTTGTTTTGAGTACCCAAACTTCAAAAAAAAAATTTAAATACAAAATAAAAAGTTTAATGAAGTTCCTTATTGCGTAAACAATTCACATACATTTTTCTATACGTAAAAGTATTGGCACAAAAGTTCTTCCCTATAAACAACAAATATTCTATAGTGCCCACATTTTTATAGCTCCGCTTATCATTTGGTTCCTTTATTTCTAGACATATTTTGATTGAGACTCTGATGGACTTTGGACATTTTAGTATGATATTTTATCTTCATGGACATTATGGCATTTTGGGCGCGTAGCGCCAATTGGATTAGATTCATATACTGATATATTTCGTATGATGTGATGACACTAACAGGGTTATATGATAGACTTATCGGTTAGATATTAGTCTCTTGTGGTTAATTTGATTGATGATATAGTGTTTTGGATTTAATGATGGTGATTTTCATGCTAACCTAAGTGTATGTCGTTACAATTTTATTTAGTGGTGATTCATGGCAAACTATGTGGATAATTGTATGCAATGCACTATCAATTGTAAATTATGTTCGGACATTATAAGTTTGATTAATATTGTGATGTATAGATGATGTTTATTATATTGGATAGGTGCGGTTAATGTTTGCAATGAGTGTGCAAGTGACGGTATAGGAGAGCATGGGTTTCAGGGCAGCTACGCAATTGTGCACAAACGGCCCACTTGGCCGAGTCCTAACCATGTTGAATGTTTGAGGCCTTAGATTAGATGTATTTAATTGGGCACCATGGGTGAACCCTCATTTTGTAATGTAATTATGTCTTGTAAAATTAATTAGGTTTAGGATGTGTTTTTTTAAGTAAACTCGCTTAGGGGTTTAATGATCTTGTCTTAAGTTAAGTGTTGGTTTTGGGAAGTGTGTGTGTTGGTAGAAGGGATTGGGGACCACATGTGAACCTTGGGTGGACCCCACACCTCTACCCTTGTGCCCAAGCATGCCAAACCCGAAATTGGGTTATTTTAGGTAATTTTAGGGACCCCTTTTTGAGTTTGGGGTTCCCTTAGCATGAAAATGGGCCCTTGGACCCTACCTGTAGGTAGGGGGACCTATTTCCAAGGTTTGGAGGGAGTTTCCCTCCCATTTAGCCCCCTTTAGTCACCATCCATGTAAGATGGTTGGATTGTGTGAAAGTGTTAAAAGTTGCTCCACTTTGTTTTATTTTAGTTTTTAGTATTTTGGGTGAAAAGGGATAAAAGGTGAGTTTACTCTTACTTATTTTGTTTTTGGAATCTTTGACTCTTGAGAGGAGAGGGGGTGACACTTGTCACTTTCCCATTGGTGAGGAAACTTTTGGGATCCTCTTTTTATTCTTCCTCATGTGGGAAGAATGGGTCTTCTTGGTTCTTTTTTTTTGGAGCACTTGGAGAATTTTGGGAGCTTGGAAGGGAGCTTGGACAAAGGGAAAACTTAGAGTTTGGAAAGCATATTAGAGGTAGGGTTCTTATCCTTTTTCCTTCTTAGTTTTGTTATCTTGTAAACTATGCTTGATCAATAAAATAGTGTGTGAAATGATGTATGGTGAATGTGGTTGTTTGCTTGTTCTTGTTATTTCCTTTGTTTTCTCTCCACCATCATTTGGAATGATGGTTTTTGGAGAATGTAGGGGAAGAGAGAGGGATTTCCCTCTCAAACCTCATGGTTGTTGGTCAAGCCATGAAGGTCCCTTCTCATCCCCTCATATGGTTTGAGGTGGGAGAAAGGTTCATATGGCTTGATCCTTTCCCCATTCTTGGTGAGGAAACCCATGTGGGTTTGAAAATCCTCCCAAGAAGGATTTCTATAGTATAAGGAGGAATAAGGAGGATGTATGATTAGGAGGTATAAGGAGTTTTTATATATATATGTATTTATTGGTGCTCCTATGGTTGGACACCTTGATTTGGGCATCCTTCTTCCTCTCTTCCCCCTTGTGAGGTTGACCTTGTTCTCCTCATGTTGTGGTTTTCATTGTGTAGTAGGTCTAAGTGGATGATTGATCTTATGTTTTTCTTGTTGTGTGTGTGTAAATCCCCATTACTTGTGCACATTGTGGAAGCTAGTTCCTCTCTCCCATGGGCTTGGGGGAGGCTAGCATGACTTCCAACCATGGAAAGGCATGTGATGATGCCTATTGGTTGGGTGGTAAACAAGCCATGATTCTTGTAGGAGCATTGGAGTTGGAGCTCAAGTTGGAGATAGTAGAGCCTCTTGCCATCTTGGCCTTTCTCATCCTTGGAGGACATTGCCATCACTTTGTAAATGAATGTGACTTGTTAAGTCTATACACTCTTGTAAACAACCATTTTGTACTTATTGTTCTTGAAAACATTGGTCACCACAAAGAAAGTTTCCATTTTGTAGTTGCAAGCATCTTGTAAAATTGTCATTTGAATTTATAATGAAACCAAGAACTTTTTATTTTCAATGCCTTCATTTGGAAAGATTTGTTGTTTAGAAATATGAAATATAGATATGCATTACATATAAAATCTGAAAGTTTAGTGTGCTTGCTTGCATTTTATTTTTAAAAAAATATGGCACTACATATTCATGCTTTCCGTAAACCTATTGGTTCAGACTAGTTTGGTGAATGGTGCAACTGGCATTATTGTGGACATTGTGTATGACAATTCCTCTTCACCACCTCGTTTGCCTTTATTTGTTATCGTTGACTGTGATCGCTATACTGACCCTTCTTCGGATCTAAACAATCCTTTCTATGTTCCAATCCCGCTGATTTCCAAGAGGTTCCCGTATTAAATTTCCCCTTATAATGGCCTATGAATTATCTATCAAAACATTTCAAGGACTAACTCTTCTTAGAGCAACCGTTGACATTGGGAACACCGAACGCTAAAGACATACTTTCATCGGTACATTCAAATATTCCACCGTTTTCATTCGAACATTACTCCAACATGTGAAAATCTCCTCTTCTTCATTCTCGTTTAAAAGAGGAATCATGCCTTCAGCCCCTTGCTCCTTTTCCTCTCTCCTTGATTCCATTCCTCCTTTCCTTCCCTATCCTTCCCTCCATCTTCCCCATTCTCCTTTCACTTATTTTGTTTTTTTCTTTATCTCCTATGGACTTCTACGTTGTAAATTACTTATATATGTCACATTTGGTTTTCATATTTCATTGTATTATATTTTACAGCTCTTCTTTATCCAGATTTTCAGTGCTCGAGTTTCCCTCCACTATTCTTCCTCCGTTGGATTCCCTTACCCTTTCGGCGTTCGCATCGCCGTCTCGCATACGATTGCTAGTTTATAAATATATTTTATCATCCTAAAATTATATATATATATATATATATATATATATATATCAATTAATTTTTTTGACAATTTAAATTTTTATTAAAACGTAAATTAAAAGGAAGCTATATCACGAAATTCCTTTTGACAGGCAGGGTGACCGTCAAATTCCAGGCCTCCTTCAGAGTTGTTTTTCATTGACAGCAGACTCCAAATCGACGGCTTCAACTGGTCAAGTCATCTTTTTCATCCGAAAATATGGCCTGCTCATCTGTTCCTTTGTTAATGTTGCCACTTGCCAGGAAAGAACAATATGTAAATGACAGTAAATATGCCCTTTCAATTATTCACGTGTTACCATTTGTTTCGTGTGTGAAAGTGGCTCTACTGTCTATTTCGATGTTGCAAGGACCAAACACCTACATTATGAGGATTTGGACGGGTAGGTAGTGGAAAGGAAAGTGAGCGGATGAAATTGAAAACGTCCGTTTGGCATGTTGCTGCGAAATAACACGGCAATGAAAACGAAGTTATTCTTAGTTATCCATAAGCGTTTGTTTTTATGGGGTATCTTCTTAACTTTACTTATTGCAAGAGAAAGTTCGTGAAAAGATGAGACAATGTTAAATACTTTTTAATTATTCTGTTTGTAAGAGAAAGTTTGTGGAAGATGAGAGAGTTTAATATGTTCTCAACTTTTCTTCTTTCAAGAGAAAATTTATGGAAGATGAAATACTTTCTAATAATTTTTCAACTTTTCTTTTTGTAAGAGGAAGTTCTTGGAAGATGTGAATAATATCTTCTCAATTTTTCTTCTTGTAAGAGAAAGTTTGTGGAATATGAGACACTCTTTAATATCTTTTTTCAACTTTTCTTTATGTAAGCAAAAATTTATGGAAGATGAGAGTGGGTCTAATATTTCTCAAAGTTTTCTTACAAGAATTTTTTTGTGGAAGATAATATAGTGTCTAATCTCTTGAACTTTTCTTCTTATAAGAGAAAGTTCATGAAAGATGAGAATATCTCTCAGAATTTTCATGTAAGAAATTTTTTGTGGAAGATTATAGCATCTAATATCTCTCCAACAATTATTGAGTAAAAAAGTAAGTAAAAACAATCAGTTGTCATAGGTTTTACAATTACTCTTACGTATTTCTAAGCTTTTCTTCTTGTAAGAGAAAGAGCATGGAAGATGAGAGAATGTCAACAACAAAAACTTAGTACAAAACAAACATCTACCATGAACCATTGGTATGCTTTTTGAAAAGTCAAGTACAAAAGAAATAGATGTTGGTGACCATTCATGTTGTCAAGGAAAAGATATTTCTATACCTTTTAGATTTGTATTTGTATTTTTCAATGTGTGAAATTGTACCTCTTAAGCAATAACTTGTAAATTAAAAATCTTTTAGTTTTCTTTACATATGTATTAATATATCCCATTGTTGTGATCTAGTACTCTTCGTATCTTACTATTTGAATTGCCCATTATATTAAAAATATATATGAGAGTTACAAGAACAGAGGCGATTGGAAAACTCACGGTCCCAAAAAAAACCACGAAGGGACCACAAAATGCCCAAAGGGCCAACCTAGAACACCAGGAAAAACAAAAGAATTACATAAAACCGAGAGCACAAACATGTTGCATTCTCAGAGAGGAGGAGGAGGAGGATCATCTCGAGGAGGGATGAAGGAGGAAGGATCACTCGAGAGGGATGAAGGCTCGGATGAAGGAGGATAAACCTTCCACCATCCTAATTGTGGCATTTGTATATGCAAAGGCGTCATAATTCCCTAACTAGGGGTGAAGAGCCAAAAAACATCTAAACTCCAGCGAGGAAAGGCCCAATGCGAGAACTTTCCATGACCTTCCCTCGTGGAGGAGGACTCCTCCACCACCAAGAAGAGACAAAGTTGAAGGGCGAGCTCAGGGAGAGGCCGAGCGGTGGTCTGCGAGAGTGGCTTCTGGGACATGGTCCTTGTGGAGGTGGTTGGAGAGGAAAAGATGTCCGAGGTGGAGGAAAAAAAGGGTCAGGAGGGACTTGACTCATCATGCAAGGAGCACTCCCCGGTTGCGTGAGAAATTCCTCGTAGGTGATAAAATTCTAGAGCATCTTTTTCAACTTGAGCTTAAATATATATGCGCACAAAAATAAAATAGACACTTTATCATTATTGTAAAATAAAACATCAACTTGATCACTCTAGAATATAGCATTATTACGAGCTTTCCAAATTTGAAAGAGAATACAATGCTCTAAACAAATGCCAGAAAGTATCAATATAAGTAGGCCAAGAACTGAAATCTCTAAACAAATCCATTTACCATATGCCAATGAAATAATTCAAGGTGGTAGGGTTGAAATAACGTATGAATCCAAGACCAAATGACTTGAGCACAAGAACAAGACCAAAACAAATGCTTAAAAGATTTAGGTCGAGAGCAAAAGGGGCATTTAGGATTGGGAATTCCAATGTGACTAAGACACTCACCAACAGGAAGACCTTGATAGATAAGGCACCAAAGAAAATGGTTAACTTTAGGGCTTCCAAGAAAAGGGTTTTAAGTACGGGAAAGATAATGAAGCCAAGTAGATGGGGCAGATTGTAGGCCCAAGTGGGTGTTGAGCTTGGAAATGACATGCGAGATAGGACTCAATAGCTCCACTAAATGGTGTCGGCATTATAGTGAAGAAAGGAAATATCATGATTCCACCACCAATCTCACTACCACGCATCCAAAGGCTTAAGTCCTAGTTTATGGAGCATGACATCTGAATCAAATCTTGTATTATGTGGATAGATGAAGGTACAAATTAGCAAGATTGAATTTCATCTTGAGCTCGGCTAGGAAATCCAATCTCTGTGGGAAACCAAATCTTAAATGGTGTGAATCCCCTTTCGAGATAAACAAAGAGCTTTGATTCCTAGAGTTTCAAAAGCGGAATACTATCTTCCATGATAATGAGAGATCATCAATATTTCTGGAATCAAAGAGAGTTCTAGTTGAAAGCCATCGCCAATCCAACGTAACAAGGGTTTCACTACTTTAAAGGCCTTCCATTTCTTTTGGAAACGAAAGTGCCGTAATAATCTTGAGAGAAGCTTTAGTGATAATTAAGGTATGCAACCCTATATTATTCCAACACTTTTTCCATAAGGGGCACCTGAAGCAATGCAATGTCGAAGTAGAATTTTCCAAGCTTGAATACCCAGAGAGACATCACACCACCATTTAGAACATAAAGTGATGCTTTTTCCTATAAACATCAATAATACCCATGCCACCTTGATCGTGGGGAAGACAAAAAACCTCCCAAGCCACCCAATGGAATCCAATTGAAATAAAAATTTTAGACCAAAGGTAATCCCAAAGCAATTTGTAAAGTTTGGACAATGGAAGCCTGATATGGGCACCAACAAGCATACTAGTGAATATGGGTGGCCACAAGAATCTTGGTACACACCTAGAATTTATTGGCCAAAGAGAGATATTTGGAAGACCACTAAGAGACTTTATGCTCAACTTTTTCAATCACATATTGCCATAAAGTAGTCAATCACTATCAAAGGTAAAAGGAATGCCCAAAATTTAAATTGTTCTCCACACCCAATCCACTTCCAAGGGTAAGATTTCAACCAGTTAGGCATAGGCCAAAAAAAAATTGATAGCCCAAAGTTTTAGCCATTTGAATGTTAGATCCTAAAGCAAGACAAAATATGTCAAGGCATTCAAAAACTTCAACCAAATTTTACTCATTTTCATGTAAGGGTAAGAAAAGAATCATCAACAAAGTTCCCATTAATGAGATGAGTCGAATGATCTGGCAAAAAAAATCCACGAATGCAACCCCATCAACTCATTTAGCAATAAGATATCCAAGAGGATCTCGGCTAAGACAAAAGAGCAAGGTATAAGAGGGCACATCCTTCTCTGATAGATCGAAAGAGGCCAATCGAGCGAGGATTGTTGACCATTGATAGTGAGGCAAAAAAGCATTGGAAAATAGAGTTTGGACAATCAAGGTAAAAATTTTTACCAAAACCTAAAGTTGTGAGCATAGCTAGAATAAAAGGCCATTCAATACAATCATAAGCCTTTTCAAAGTCAATTTTGAGAAATAAGGGTTGTTGCAGAGACAATCGAGCCCATTCCATTCCTTCCCAAACTGCATAATATTATCCAGAATGTAGTGACCTTTGACAAATCTCGTCATCTTCTTAGGTCAAACAATCTTGGGTAAAGATCGAAATGTGAAGAGAAAGGTCTTTAAAAATAATTTGTAGGAAACATTCAACAAAGTGATAGGCCATGTCAACTAGTAATCAACTCCGGATCAAATGCTTTGGAAATGAACTTAATGTTGCCTTGATTGATGAAGCTCCCTAAAGAATTGGATTGGAGAGCTTCATTGTAAACACGAAGCAAGTTTGGACCAAAAAATACCAAGTGGCTTTGTATAATTCACAAGGAAATCCATCCAGTCCAGGTATTTATCATCGAAAGACACAAGGGCAACATATAAGATTCATTTAAAAAAAGAACATAATTGGATCGAGTACAATCATAGGAGAAAAGCTTGACCAAAACCACCTCAATACATTGCTACAAAGAAGTAGGAGCGTGCTCATTGCATGACCTCTTGAGCTTAGAAGACTAACTGATAATGTTCCATAAAGACATTAGTGATCTTAGGAAAATATGTGATCCAAATCTGAGAAACTTGAATAGCTTTGATCTGTTGATGAGCATGTTTGGTATGGAGGGATTTGAAAAAGTTCTTAGATGTTTTATCTCCCACCTTGAGCCAATTTAACCTCGATCGAATTTACACACCATGAGGCCGAGTGAGATTCCATGAGATTGAGGTTGTGTCGAATATTGACATCCTTGTAACTAAAGAGGGGTGTCGAAAGGATTGATTCAGGTGAATAGTGATCCTCTAGAATTATTTGTGTAGAACCGATTCTCCGCTATTTATGCACTTGAGAAACCTACTTATCAAAATGTCGATGGAATCGGGTGGCGTTCTTAATCACCTCCTCCCACCACTCAATCTAGTTGGCAGCAAAAGCCAGATGTGGCACCATGTTCCAAACTTTAGCAATAGAGGTACCACCCCCAGGTGACTTAGTAAGGACACATTAAAAATGAATTGATTTGACAATACTTTGAATGGGGCCCATGCCAAATAATCTTAAAAGAGATTATAAGGTTATTTGAAAAAATAACATCTGACCACGCCATGATAAGGGAGAGGCCTTACGTGTCAAAATCAAATATTAGCTACTTTGAGAGACAAGTACATGATCAAGTCTTTTAAATTCCCAATCACATCCTTCTCAAAGATTGGTCCAAGTATACCAAGCTTGAGACTTAAATTCATGTTGTCATCTAAGAAAATAATCAAAAAGATCCAAATAGATTTTAAAGTAATACTAAGTCGCAGCCTCACCAACACATCAACACATAGGGAGGGTGTTAATCTTGTCATCAGGATGTTCAATCATATTAAATTCACCACACACCAACCAATAAGCTAAAGGCAAGTTATCACCTAACCATTTCCATAACGTCGTTCTTTTTCACACCATCATTAGGAGCATAAACATTAAGAATACTAAAAGAAAGATCATTAATCACCATAATCACCCACACGACCCGATTTGAGGGATCTTGGCCCGAGGAGGTGATTAAGGAAGAAAATTTCGAGGCAATGGAAATACTAGCACCACCTTTGCCATCAATATGTTGAGTATGAAAATGTGAAAAAGAAGGAGCAATACAAGTTAGTGTATTCTGAAGAAAAAAACCATAAATTTTAATTTCTTGTAAAAAAATAATATCCAAGCAGTTAAGATGCTAGCAAGATAAGCTGAATAAAATATTTGTGAGAGGGGACTTTAAGACTCCTAACATTCTATGAGATGAAATTCATGAAAAATCAAACATGTCAAACCCCTCTGTTCGTATGGCATGCCATCCTCCGAGAAAATAATTTTATAATTATTATCATGTGGGATCTAGTCTGAATTAGAAATCTCAACATGAATGGAGCGACGTTTAACTCCATTATCTCCTCACAAGCCATGGGACACCTCCCGGAGTGGACTACGTGAGCGATGTAGATTAAGAGACATTGAAGATAAATTCTTAAAGTTCTTCGTTTGTGAAGGAAAAAATCAACTCGTGAGGGATTGGAAGGAATGGAAACTGACGAGGGAGGTGGATCCCCGACTTAGTATTGGACAAAGAGGGGAAGGAGAGGGAGAATGGGGCACCAAAAGAGTGGATTTTAGACTTGAACCCTTCTTATTCTCAACTATAGTCCAACCATCATCTGGTTGATCACCTTTAGGCTTAGACATCAAGGGTTGTGCATTTGAGAGATACGCGGAACCCAACTTAAATATACGGTGGTCCCACAAATCTTTTGCAAGTTTAACTTAGACACAAACCTCGCTTTATTAGGATGAACACAAATAATGCTTTTTCTCAAGGCATATGACCCTACCAATGGGTTTAGCTATCTATGGAAGGAGAGACCAAAAATGAATGAGGAGTCTGGGAAGCTCGATCCAAACTAGAATTTTCAAAGAAACCCAGTTGGTGGGGCTAAAGTCGAGAGTCCAGTGAGAAATCACTAAAAGGGTATTACCTAAATACCAACAAGCAACCTTAAGAAGGAGGGCTTGGACTTGAGAAGGCTTGCAAAATAAAAAGAGATAAAATCCCTTGGTGAGGTTACTGGATACCTGAAACTAGGATACCATTAGAATCCCAATGGTTCTTTATCCAATTTTATAGGTAAGATTATGAGGGGATGCGGCCACATAAATATGCAATAAGGTAATTGTTACGATACCATTTGACCACATGGTCTAAAAATTCATTAGAAATAACAACATTTGAGGATGATTCAGAGTACATATCTTGTTGTAGGCCTTCGACATAAAATTATGAGCACATTTGAAAGCCATTTCCACCACCGTTCTGACATTCGTTGCAATGGATGGAGAGTTATTCATTTATAGGAAACTCATTGCATTAGTGGTGGTATAATAACTTGCTAACTCTATGATAGGACCAAATGGAAATCCCTAGAAGGCTAAAGGGATGGAATGTAAGTAGCGGGATAAGAAAAACACATGGAACCCTAGCGAGCCGAAGTCTCCCGCCAACACTCTTCTTATCTTATGCAGCACATGTCAATGTAAATTTTAATGGATAATATTTGTTAATTCATGAATATTTGGGTTTTTTAAATTTAGATTTCGCTAATTTTGAGGGGTTAGGTTTCTTGCTATTTCTCCTAAAAATTTTGGGTACAAGTTAATTTTTAGGTTGATTCACCTAGTATTTATAGTAGAAAAAATTTTATATCGAAATTACCTTTACCACATTCACAAAAGAGAAATTTACTACAAATTCTAATGCTACCATCCGAAAATGTATACCGGATGACAACATTTCCTTTTAATTTGTGGCATTTTCCAAGATTTCAAAAGTCATTTATAGAAATTTACCAAGTAATATATATGGTTATTTTTAGGGGTGTCTTAAAATTTACCCTGCGTGCACTTCATTCTTAGGTTATTTACATACGCAAGGTTTCTCCACCGTCACACTAACATATCATACTTAGAAAAACTAAGGTGCACTCACTCGGAGCTAGAAAAGGTTTCTAGGTCCCATCTTATTTTAGCAAGATTGGAGTAAGTGAAGTGAATTATTCATTAGCTTGATTATTTATGTTCTTTGTGTATTTAACAATATAAAAAGATTGTGCATATACCAATCATAATGTTTGTATATTAATCATTACACAATATAATTTCTAGCTATCCAGGTAGGTTAAAGTCCAAGTATAGGTTCTTCACACCTTTGTCTCCTAACCCTCTCTCGATAATACATCTCTTTATTACTCTATTACTTGTATTACTCTCTTATACTAGACCCTTATATGGGTATATATACTAGTGGGAACTTGTCCTTCGGTAGTCTTACAAGGATAAGAATAAACTTTGAGTTTACAACTTTAGCTAACTAATACTCCATGTCGAGTTATCCAAAATTAGTCATTCACTGTTTTGAACATGTGTTGCATGTTGATCCCGAAGACACCCCAAAATAACAACTATGTTTGTAACCATTCAAATCTTATTAAACCCATTGTTCCTCTCTAGAATTAATTTAATTAATTCTATTGCCTTATCACCACCCCGTGTAGAAAATTTTATTAGCTAATTTAATATCAAATTAATTAAATAAATCCACATGTCCACTTTCATATTTAAATTAATTAAATATCCTCATATCCTATCCACCTCCTCAACTAAAGTTGACTAAAGTCATGAATAAAGCTAAAATGATTATTATAATCAAAGACGATATTATTAAATTAACTCAAATCATACATCTAATTTAATTGAAGACATTTTCCAAGTCATGGAAATCCAAAATCAATTCACATTCTTCCAAAAGAAAATTATTCATGACACTTTTTAGGTGAATAAAATAAAAGATATGAAATTAAAAGCCAAAATCATGTGCAACCCCTTACCAACTCAACAATGAATCATCCATACAAATCTAGAACAACATTTTGACTCTTTAATCAATCTGAAAACTCAACTAAACAACTTAGTCATGTTTAGTTATCTCCAAATAAAATCAATCTAAACTTAACTCAAGGATTCACTTTCCTCAGCTATAAATCAATTATATTTCCTTTGCAAATCATCCACCAAACGGACTTGAGAGTTCATGTTATTATTCTGTGCAATTATTTGGTGAATCAAATCAATCATTCATACCATTATCATGCTTAAATCTTATCAAATCAATCATTCTCATGCTCGTAGCTTGATCTATCTTCTATTCGGACTACTTAGAGCATCCACAATCCATGAAAAGCTTATAAATCAAAGGGATCCAACAAATATTATCAATAAACACTATTATCTCGGTGAGATATAATCTGAGGTGGCTTTGGGGCTTATAACGAGAAGGTTTAAATTTGTGTTGTATGTATTTTCCTTATTAGTGTAATTTCCAGATTTACATTCTAGCATGCCCATGAGACTCTTATGCATGTTTTATCATTTTTAGCTAGTTTCTTACTAATCTAACTCTATCTTTGTGTTATTTTTTTCTATTTAAGGATTTACTGTTAAAGTTTCGGGTTTTGGTGTAGTACTTTGAGAGAAAATCCAAAAAACACAGTATTTTTGTTGTTTTTCTTCATCTCTGTTCATCTACAAGAAACTTGTACTAGTGCTACATGTGATTTGTGATTGCGTATCACTGCACGCACTAGTTTAAAACTTCATGCTCTAGTATTTTCCGCACACTCTATCGTAACACTAAGTTTTACTCATTGTTCATGTCCACCCACTTTCTTACTTATGCATGTGCTACCGTGGTCATTCTGTCATCTAAAAATTATTTTGTTGTGCAGGCGCATCCACTTGAGCATGCTACCATGTGAAATCACACTAGCATACCCACTTGAGTGTGCTACTTATTAATGGTTACGCCAATGCACCCTATTTCATGCGCTAGCATTTTGTTTCTCTTTTTTTTACTTTTTATTCATTTTACAAAGTGTTAACTCAATTCTAATCACTATCTTAGTACTATTTTTGACCTTTTTGATGCACGTTTTCATAAATAACCAATCTAAGTGATTACTTTGCTTTTAATCTTCATATAATCCAATCTAGTTAAACTAACCACATATGTTCTTCTCTAGCACCATTTCAAGTGATCTTGAGAATGCGAAATGGTGAAGTTTGCCTTTTGTTTTTACTATGCTTTTGTTGCAAAAACTACTAATCTATTACATGTAGGACCGTATTATATGTAGACTACCTTAATCATTCAAAAAAATCATAACATCATATGTAATTTTCCTTGATCGAAGAAAATAATAAAGAAAACATTGTTAAATCTTATTTAAATTTTATGAAACTTTGCATAAAAATTTTAGGATAATGGTTTATTCTCCATCCAATTTAATGGTGGGAAGTTCTCGAATATGGTCCTAAAATCATTACGAGGAGTACCACAGAACATGAAAGTAGTTGACACCTTGAGGGAACCGGACAACAAAAGGGGTACCATTTCCTACTAAACTAATACACCCGTGAGATTAGAGCTAAGGTTATCCTTAGTACAACCCCAATACTATACTTTAGGCGAGTAAAACCCAACTTAATTAATAAAGGAGCTAAAGTAAAGCCCATGGCTAGAATTTTTCTAGTGTACATCACTAATTTGAATAATCCTTGTCATTTAGAGATCTGTAACTAGGAATCTTGATGAGACCAAAGCCATAACAAATTTTTAATCCAAAATTACCAAGTTAGATTAGTTTCTTTCCACATTATTCTCTTTAATCACATCATATTCTATTCCCATCAACAAAATATTCTATTCAAAATCAAACTCTTTCTTTTTTGACACCCTTTCCAAATTGAATTTATCACATCTAAGTGTTACTCTTCATATTCACTTTCCAAATTTTAAGCACATCATTCAATCTAAATTGAAGTCTAAGTCTTAAGTTTTAGATACCCATATCCTAATTTAAGCAATCCATTTCAATCTGAGTCTTATTATTTTATGTTTAATTTTCAAGGTTCAACATAATTAAAATTCATCATAAATCTTTACTTTGGGTACCTAATTTATCCAAGCAAAGAAAAATTGCAATCTCCTTCATCTCTAAGTCTTATATTTTAACATTCATTTTGTTAAAATTTAAGCAATCTCTTTCATCCCCAAATCTTATATTTTAACATTCACTTTGTTAAAATTTAAGCAATCTCATTAATCTATAGGTCTTATATTTTGAAATTCACTTTGTCAAATTTTAAGAATAACCATTCCGTCACTACATCTCATATTTTTACATTCACTTTGTCAAAGCGTAAATGAAATCATTCTCCCTCTCCAAGTCTTATAATTTTTCATTCCCATTGTCAAAACTTAAACAATCTATTACATTTCCAAGTCTTATGTTATGATAGTCACTTTGTCAAAACTTACGCAATCTATTTCACATTTAATCCTTACAATTTGAAATTACCTTTGTCAAAGATTAAGTGTAACCATTCCCTCTATAAGTCTTATCCTTTGATATTCCCTTTATCAAACTCAAACAAAATTAATTATCCATGTTTTATATTTTGGCATTCACTTTGTTAAATTTTAAGCTCTATCATTTGTATCTATAAGTCTTCTCTTTTGATAATCACATTATCAAGTTCAATCAAATCCAATCTTAAATCTTACATCTTATATTTTTAAGATTCACTTTGTCAAAATCTAAATGCAACCAAATTTCCATCCGAAGTCTTAGGTAATTGAACATTCAATTTATTCAAACTCTAAGCACATCCTATCACATTTTCAAACGCTTTCCATGGTATCACTTATTTATAAAAAATGGTGGAGACATGAGTTATAAATTATGAACTCATCGACAAAAATATAGAAACCCTTTTCACATAGACAATTCTGACGAAGAGGAAGAAAATAAAAAACTAGAGGTGTCGAACAAGATCATGCACAACTTGATACACTTTTACAATGACAAAGATCAATTTACTCTTCACCTCTTTGATATGGGAGCCAAATTTCCTTCGTATTTTGGTAATGAAATTTTGAATCATCTTATATACCAATCCGAATTGAGTAAAAACAAAGACAAAAATAATGAGAAATCTAGTGATTCCACAAACAAGTAAAATGAAGCTTTGTTAGACAAAATCAATTAAATGACTAAACAATTATCTCTCACAGGATTCAAAAGTCACCAATGATTCCACTAAAAAAGAAACAAAGAAAACTAATAAAAAATTAATGAAGTCTCAAATATCGCACAAACCTATTCCCTATTCATATATGGATGGAAAAACAAGAAAGAATCAATCTAGGGATGCAAAAACAACTTAAATAGTTCAATTTTGAGGAATTGTTCCCTTATCCATTTGATAAGGACATACTACATTACCGAGTTCAAACTATTTTGAAATTCCCAAATTTGATAAGTATAAAAGAAAGCATGATCTAGGGAACATGTCAAAAGTAATGTATGGCATGCCATGAGGTGGTAGATATAGACTTGTATTTATTACGATTATTCCCAAAGATTTTGGGAAGACAAGACTTAGACCCGGTTTCTTTATCTTCCAAAAGGGTCGGTTATGAATTTCACATACCTCTAAGCGAAAGTACATTAAACAATTCTCTTTTAATGTCAACTCCAAAATCATAATGATGGATCTTTCAATACCAAGAAAAGGACTAATGAAAACTTCACTCAATTTCTTGATGATGGCGAGGAATCACGAGTCGATTCCCTTTTCTATATAAGAGAAATAACTAGTCGATATTTTCTTTCCTAACCTCAATAATGAGCTATCATTTTTTTGCAATTTTTTTTTGTCAAGGTGACAAATTGGTGGATTTTTCCAATGCTCTGGGACTAGCCCTCTTCTTGAATGGGAAGCTCCATTATTATACGTGGAATAAAATGAAATTTTTTTGGCCTTGGGGTCGGGGATCCAACAAGCACACTCTAGTGCACCTACAGTAAATGCTTGAAATTACTTACAAGGGAGGAATTTACAATGTAGGTGTGTAAATGAGAGTGAGAAATTAGGAGAAGGATTAATATTGCAAGTAGGAAAACTTATATTTTGTAAAGATTAAACGAAAATATCACATAAATTTTTTTGAGAAGAATAACAACTTCACTAGTAATACCAAGATAAGATAAAACCATGAACATAAATTATCATTTATTCACTCATCCAGAAGAGTAAAAAACTCCTTTCTTTATTGACATTCTCACAAAGTTGTACAATGCAAGGGAAAGAGAAAAACATAGAGGGAAAAAGAAGAAATTTCTATCTCTTTGTTTATTCTTGGTAGCTATCTACTTATGACTCACAAAAATTGGTTAGCAATGACATGGGTTCATCCTTGCCCAGACGGATGAGGAAGTGGGAAAAACAATTACCATTTGTGGCCATCGAGTATACATGCATATCATTAATATTGCATGGACACTGCTCACCTCCCGCCCACATTTTTGCTAAAAAGGTAGGTTTTTTCTACATTTATTTTGTTTCTAGTAGGGTTTGATGGACTTGTGCAAGAGAAACACAAGTATGGAGTCACCGGGATAATGTTGGGTAAAGATGTGTTTAGTTTGTGTATTGGCGCGGATTTGATTACTGTCCTCAACAAAATCGACATTGATCACATGTAGAATTCAAGTAGAGATTCTTCTACTCACATTGTTGAGCTGGATTATTCATAATGTGAAACCAAACCACTTCAAACCAATATGATTAAAGAATATTTCACCTTTTATTGGATAGGTGACCGCGGGACCCACACATGCATGGGCATGCATGTAATTTATGGTGAATTTTATGGGGCATTAATGTATGTCCAGTGCATTATAACGAGAGAATAGTCTACTGCACCTATCACTATAATTACATGTAATCACTCTTCCAAATAATTTCTTAAAGTAAAAATATTTATCATTCATAAATGATATTTATATAAACGAAAGTTCATTGTTATCATTAAATTTTATGATGATTTTTACACTAAATTTTGATTGAATGTTTAATGATAATTTATAATTATAAATGTATTTTATTATGTTGATAGGGTATAATTTATAATGATATTTAGGGATGGTATAATTTATAGTGTGGTAGATGAAATATCTAAGATATCAATTTTAAAGAGAAAATAATAATCATTAATTGTTGTAGTGTATGACAAATCTAAAATATGAATTCTAAAACGAATATTCAATATAGATAAATAAATTTAAAATATCTATATTAATTATAAAACAAATAAAAATATATATCTTCCTATTTAAATTGTATATTTACAATTAATATATTAATACTATTATAATCATAAAAAATTATTTAATAAACGTTTAAATGATAATGATGATGAACTCATTAATTTTTATTGTAATTCATTTGAGACAATTCCTTAAAAAGAAGATTTTGTAGCCGAATGCCATCTCTATAAAAATGAATGTAAAGAAACATCTATAAATAATTGTATGCATTAAAACCATTGCCTTTTATCTCCTTCAAAATGAATCTTTTAAACTTTTACAAACTTGTGTCAATGGTTTTTATCTCTTTGAAAATGAATCTTTCAAACTTTTACAAACTTGTGTCCAGTTTTATGGCTTCACCCCTTATCCCTTTGAAAATGAATCTTTTACATTGTCCCAAAAAGTCTATTATATGTCTCATAATTAGGTTTTCCACCTCTATTACTTATAGACACAGTGAGTTTGTTTTGATACCTTTCATGCATATTAAATTCATGTTAAGACAAAAGTTTTCCTTGAAATTTCCTTAGCTCCAAGCACCCAAACAATTGACTTATGATTCCTTAATTAATTTTATAAGGCTTGTAATTTGTGTATTACTGAACACATTATAACATTACATACATTTGTTATATTTTTCTTTATTTAATGTATATGGTTAGACTCAAGAATGGGTGTCTCATAGTTCTATAAAATATTCCTATCATTTAATATGATAGATTAAAATGTTACACTATATATTTAACAAGTGCTATGTAGGTGTGTATTTCGATTGAAGATATTGTAGTTGAAATTAAATATATTTAATTGTATTCAGTAGATGTTTTAGCAATTTCCATGTAAAAGTGTGAAATACAAAGTAAGTAATGTGATTTTTTAAATGTGAAATATTTTATATAAGATAGATTGTTTTGAATATAAAATATTATTATATTTAATTATATTAAATAGATGTCATATTAATAATTTTTTAAGGGGTACCAAGTAGATAATAGGGGATGTAATTTTTCTAATATTCTTTTTTGAATAAATTAAATATTATTATATAATGAAAAAGTGTTGATCATCATTATGATTTTAATTGATTGTTCATGGCTAAGATTTAGTGATTGTGGAATGGAATGCAAAAATTTCTAGAAAAGAAATTTAATCAAATATTTCATTTAGTCTATAAACACTTAATACTAATTAATTGTTAATTTGTATGATATTATGTCATTAATGTATTTGTGTATTTATTAATTATTGGGATGATATTAGTTAATTACTATTATATTATTTTATTTAAATTTTTATATTATAAAGTTTGATATGATAAATACAATATTTCTAGTAAAAATAATATTGTTAGTCGATGTTTTGAATCTAATATATAATAAAGATAAATATGTGGGTTGATGTGATAAAACCAACATTTAATATATGAAAAATAGTGTTTGTATATATGAATATGAATATGTTGTTTGTTTGGACTATTATTTTAATATATGTTCATTTGAAAATCTATTTGTATATATGAATATGTTGTTTGTATGATTTTTTTAAAATATTATGCAGATGGATTATTGGAAATCGACAAATGTGGACACTCTTATGCAACATCCCAACAAGAGAACTTTGTCGGCGTCAATGCTGCATGACTTTCATAAATTATGTGAGGTCGTCACCACCATTCTCTATTGCACCAAATACAGTAAAACAATTGACATTATGAATCTTTAATGGAGAATGGTCACGAAGAAATATGGAAGTGGTAGATATACTTGTTATGTATGGCATGGTAGTTTGTTTTATCATGGACTCACGGCTCACTTGTACATATGTCATCACGGAAGTTGATCGAAGAAAAAATCCCTGCAATTGATGGAGAGACTACCTTGGACTGTACCATGAGTTCACCCTTGTCATACACCCACCTCCAAATGGCAAGAAAGTTGGTTTGGTTTATTTGAAAACCTCTTTGCTTGGTGGGATGATAGTATTGTCCATTCTAGAAGAACATAAGCGGTGGAGGTATAAAGAATGGAAAGCAATACATTGTGGTGATGAGTGTGACAACAATTGTAATGGGGATTCCTACACCAACATTTTTCTCCTACCTTGAGTCCCTATAAATTTTGCAAAAGTGGAAAAAGGTGATTTTAAAATTTATTCCCCACTTTTGTTTTATGAACTATATCGCTTTGTATCACATAAACATGTTATGTACTAGTGAAAAAGTAAACACATAATATAATTGTATGGGTTTATACTTGCATGGTCAATCTTCTTTTCATAATATACTCTTATAGTTTTGATGTGTTATTCTTATATTATTATGTATTACACTTACAATGAAAATTTCATATAAAATCTTCGCAAAACTAAAGGCATGTTAAGATTTTGAAACAAATTTTGTTTATTATCCAGTCTTGAATAACACACTGTGTTTTTCAACATGTTGAAAAACACATTGTATTTTCAATAGGTTGAAAAACAATGTGTAAAATTAAATCTATCACATTTTTTTACTCTGCATAATTCTCTCAATCTGAATGTAAAATAATAAAAGAGTTTGTGTACGATATGTTTTAGTTTTCTTGTATTAGAATGCGTAGCTATGGGGAAAGGTATGGCGATGTAGTTAGATAGGACATAGGGAAGTTCGATGATTTCCACCCCTGTTCAATATCCATTCTTATGCATTGAGAGGATGTGAAAATATTGAGATGGTAATATACTAATTTGTGAACATTTATTATAATTCATATCATAACACATTATTTTTTGTTTGGTTAATGGTTTATTTATTTATTTTCCTTTCAAACAATGCACTTTACATCCTAGGACACATAAGCATTGGACACAATTTACGGTGGAGGTAGCCATGTTAATCGATAACTTGTTTTTATTGTGTAAGTTTTTACATTTCTTATAAGTTATTTTAAACAAATGTCAATTAAAATTTTAAAATTTTATGTCACAGAGAGATGTTACTCTACAGGGAGTGATGGTCCTCATGGTGATCCATTTTATGATCCTTCCGAGCACATGACTCATATTTTGCAGAGCCTATGACGGAGGTGAGGAATTTTAAAACTTTATTTTGTTTTTTCTTAGTGATTAGTGTTATTCGATTTCCTAAGAGTTATTAAAATTATCTAAATATGTATTTCAAACAACCACCTATTGACTACATAAGGAGATAGAACGAGCGGGTTCTCACATTCAATATTTTTGTGAGCATGGAGCATGTGGTATTAGTGGGGTTGTTAAGTTTTGGGAGCTCTAAAAACTTAATGTCCATCACATGGTGTCACATTGTAACCTTCCATTTACGAAACCACATAAGTGAAGCCGTAAACATATGGGTAAACGACCATGTCTCTCTCCTGATAGAATGAGGAAATACATAGAGAGGAGAGAGAGTAACTTGGTCTATGTCATGAGACAACACTACAACTTGTAACAAATGCAAGTTGTCTATCGAAGTTTTCCAAAGGGAAGGCAAAAATTGATTCGAGGAGTTGAGTTGGAGTGGGAAGAAAGGTTTGGAAAAGGAAATGTGTGCATATGATTTAAAATGGAGGTGAGAGGCACAAAAGGAGAGGTGGTTGAGAGAAAAGGAAAGAAAGGACTAGTTAAATCCCTGATGAGGTAAATTTATGATTAGTAGAATCTAGTATGTTATTTTTGTATTATGTATGGTTGGAAATCACTAACTTAATAATATTTCATGAACAGGAAGAGAGAGAAGAGGGTGGTGCAGCTAGTGGGAACATTGACGATCCTTGCACCCGGAGGATCTTGTACGTATTCATTGGACTTTAATTTGTATATTTAATTTATTTTGTGACATTGTGTTTAATTGTGTGTATATTAACTCTTCACTTTGACGGTGTGTGTAGGATGATGATATTCCCTTAATTTAGCTTCTCTACAGAGACAGAGAGAGTCACTCGGTAGAAGGAAAAAGGAAAAGGTAACAAAATGTTGGCATTAGTTTGACAATTGTATGTTGTTTTATTTAGTTGCTATTTCATTTAAAATATTGTATCAATTTTTTAAGTCAGGCATTACCGATGAGACATTCCCTTATTATTTTACCATCGGTCTCGATATTATCATAGAGATAGTTGCATAAGAGGCAAAGAGAGGCCTAGCGAAGAGTGGTGGAGATCTGCAGTTTCTCTCCGGTTTAGGAGGAGAGGGTTATTGGTATATATGACTTGTCTCGTCGTTATTTGGCATCTTGTCCACCACATATGGTTAGTCATCTCACTTAGTGAGATCATAGGTCATTAGGGTTAGTTAGGGTTTCATGTGTCCATGTGTCATGCACAAGAGTTACACAACACTCCTATATGTACCTTTTTTGATCTATGAGAATGCTAGACCCTATTTCTTTCATACTTGATTTTCATTTGTGATTGAATTTATTGTTCACTACTTGGAGCATTCACATCACCATTGGAAGTTTAACCTTTTTAATGTGTACGAGGTTCCATATTGATCCTTGCAGAACAATCTCGATATGGTATCAGAGCTATGATTTGGTAAATGTGCACTCATTTGATTTTACTTATTGATTACTTCTATTTTGGTTTTTGTGCTTCTCGTGCAAGTTTTATTCATTTTTGGAATCTTGTTAATAGGTTTAACAATCTCATTTTTGGAGTTTGTGCTAGTTTTTATGTTTTGTTGTGCTTGTGTATTTTAAGTCTTGGTTTTCTTTTCTAGCTAATCTAGCTATCTGCATCCTAACTTTGGAGAAAAATCTTTTGGAGGTATTTATGGCTTTTTGGTCTTGGTTTTTCATTAAAAAAATCCATTTTTAAAAAATTATAGCATTGCCTTCCTATTTTTCTCCTGAATACCTTTACACTACTGTTTCCACCTAAATCCCTTGTCCCACCTGAGCTCCTCCTCCCCTCCCATCTCGGTTTGCATCCTTAGTTTTTCATCGAGTTGCTCTGTCTCCCATTTCATCTCGAGCTCCTCTACTAGAGCTTAGGAAGTTCTGTAGTGGTGAGCTTGTTTGCATCACTTGGTTGTGTGGTGGTAATGCCCATTTTGGATTTGATTTGTTTGACTTGTCAAGTCATCTTTTTGCATTGTATCGAGTTGTCTTTATTTCCTTTCCTCTTAATGAGTTTGGAGTTGGGAGTTTTACATTTGAGTTGGAATCATTTTTTTGCCTTGTTTCCTATGAGTTTTGAGTGTCAAGTCGTTATTTGAGTTAAGTTACATGTGATTCTTCCCTCTGCGCCATTCCTTGAGCTCAACTCCTATTATATTTCACCTCAATTGCTTTTGTTTCCTCTACGACTTCGACCCCTCTTGCTACATGACCTACCCACATCATCGTGCTTCCCCCATCTTGAGTTGTGTGACCTTGCTCTCCTGCGTGTGCACAATTTGATCTCCTCCCTCCATTTTTGGCGCGTCACTGCTTATTTATGGTGGTCATGTCTACCCTGATAATTGCAACCTTGTTATCATCAAACCAATTAACCTAAATCATGTTGCCAAGCCCTTATCGTTTTGTGCACCACTGTGTGCCTTTATCACAGCCGAGTCATCTACACATTACTCTCTTATCTTGAGCCTTGTGATCTCGAGCCACAAAAATGTTCACCCTCCCATCGACTTATTCACCCTCCTTCCACCTATCTTCTCTCCAAGGCCCCTTTAAATCTCATTTCTTGACTTTCCTTAATAAACATCGATTTTTTCAATTTTTAAAAGCTTGCATTTTTCCCACCTTTTTATTAATTAACATATAAGTTTTTTAAAGTGGTCACTATTTTATTGATAAAGGGAGGAGTTGATATTAAAAGTGGTCCCATTTTCTAATTTAGTTTTGTATTCAAGCCATATGATGTTGTTTGTTTAATTATCCCCATTAATCTTTAAAGTTTTTAATTAGATTAAATGCTTTAATTTAATTAAGGGGAAGTTATTTAATTTTTAGGATTAATTAAATTAATCTTTAATTTAAATCCATTAGTAGTTTAATTTATCATTTAATTAAAAATTATTATCATTTCTTTTCCTTTTGTTATCTCTAAAATTAGACTAATAGGAAAAATTCAAAGTGATTTTATAGCATTATTGGTGATTTTTTTACGCTACTAATCATTTTCTAGAGTGTGAGCACCATTCCTCCTAGCTTTTTCCCTTTTCGAGATCTTTTTGACATCTTGAGGGTCTCTAAGACTTGTTTTTGGGCCCATTTTTGCATTCATTGTAATCACTCTTATTATTGCGAGGTTAGTGTGTGTATCTACCACAATCTTGCAACAATGGGGTTTTTACGTTGTGTGAAAGAGATGCTTTTCTCCTCCCCTTGTTCCTTGCTTCGACATTTTTGTTTGCTTACATGTTGTTCCTTCCTCTACTTCTAACTAGACTTATTGTGGCCTCCACTCTTATGTGGTTTGTCCCCTCTGCAAGGTGATTGGTCAAAATTCTCACATCACATGAACACACCTTATTGTAATCAACACACTACTTATAAAGTGTCCACAAACATGGGGTTATCATTGTTCTTGGGTGTTGTATTGCATACAGATGCATTCTCATTGAGTCGACATCTTGCACCTTGTGTGTATTTTTATACACCCTTTTCTTCCATTCTACACTTGTTTTTGCGGATGCACCATGGAGATTAATTTTTCCCAGATCTACGCTTCATAGGACCATTTTTACATTACATCCTCCACCTCTTCTTCTTGGTAGGGCTAACTATGCATTGTGGTGTTCGAGCATGGAATGTTTTCTTATTCACAATGACCTTTATCTCTACTTGTATGGATGAGTACCTGCCCCCAATGATCCTGATCATCTTGAATATTGGTTTGACACTTGTAGCATGGTTATTGGTCATTTGTTGATATACATTTCATACCTCTCCACCATCATGTGCATGCACATGAAGTGTCATCAACCTTTTTGGAACATTCTTCAATCTTTATTTGGAGACCCTTCATAGAGTAATACCTCTGTTCTTCCCTTACGATATTGTTGTCTCCTTTTACACTTCTTGTGATGATAGTTATATTGAATACATATTTTCCTGTTCATATCCCTGATGAAAAGGATTTTTCTTCTAGTTTTGATGATGAGAGTATTGATGAGGACTTCTCTCCTCCTTCTCTTAGCCACATTTTAGAGAATTTTGACATGCCTCTTTTCCCATCAAACGTCGGGAAGTTTTGTTCCCAGCCTCATACTCTCATTACATTATTTCTAGTGTGTGAGGAGTTATTCACTCCTTCTTTGTGTGTTGGTGATTCATACTTATCAGACATTTCTCTTCTATTTGTTGAGCCACCCTCTTGGACAAGTATCTTCCAGACCTTAGTCATCTCTTCGTAGTTCCTACTTGTGATATAGTATAGGGATTTTCTCATCCTTCTACAAGTGTTTTAGAGGATTCCTTGATCTCCTTTTTTGGGAGCTCCCCTTCTGGGACTCTTATCAATTCCCATTTTATAGAGATCATCACTAATCCATGTCTATTTGTGGATCCTCTTTCTACTATTGTGGGGGTTGTTGTTTTGCCTTCACTTCATATGAACATTCTTTTGGTGAATGACCCATACCCATACTTTGATAGTTCTTCACAGGCATTACCTTTTGTTCTTGAGAACCTTCTTTCTAGACCTATGTCATGCTTCCATTGTGGACCAACTTCAGAGTTCTTTGTATTTTTACCTTCGTGTTCCTTCATGAGATGGGAAGAATTTCAATGCACCATTTTTGTTCTTCCTAAGGGAAAAAAATTGTTCATGTAGATGGACCTTATTCAGTCTACATGTGGAAGACCACATCATCGACACTCTTATTGGAGACTTCATAGATTCTGACAAGCTTCAGATCTAGTTTTCTTTGCCGAACCCTTCGATGAAGCCAAGTATCCTTACTTTTGCTCTCATCTTAGGATAAGGTCCACTATTGCTTCCCACATCTACTTTGGTCCTTCTTGTCTTCCTCTTCTCTTCAGGATTCTCTTCCATCTTCAGAGAAATTTCATGTTCCTCCTCCCTCCACCAGTGATTACAAACTTTCAGGTCCTTTCAAATTTCATGGGATTTCATTTGAAATCATCTTCCAAAGCAGTTGGATAGTTCTCTTCTTCTCCTCATCTTCTTCTTGTAGAAAGATTGCAGTTTGTACATGGGTACCTTATCAGGCCTTTAGTTTCCAGGGACCCATATGATGCATATTTCTTAGGTTGTTTAGGGGAGTATTTTATCTCTTATAAGTGGATGTTTTCCCTTAGGGTTTTCCTCCGTTACTTGAGATCCTTTTTGTACATTGGTACCTTATGAGGCCTAGTTGTGAGACATATTTTTTCCTCTTCTTCTTTTTTAGAGAGTTGTTATTTATACAAGGGTATATTGTTAGGACTTTAGTTTTGGGCCCCATTAACACATCTTTATTAGTTTTCTAAGGAGTTCTCTTTATGTTTTGACTTGATATAACCTCTACCTCGGCTTGATGAATGGGGTTTTGTTGAATATGACTTATCTCGTCATCATTCGACATCTTGTCCACCACATATGGTTAGTCATCTAACTTAGTGATATAATAGGTCATTACCTAGGGTTAGTTAGGATTTCATGTGTCCACGTGTCATGCACAAGAGTCACACAACAATCCTATATGTACCTTCTTGTTTATCTATGAGAATCTTTAGACCCTTTTTCGACATGTTTGATTTGAGTTTTTGCTTATTATTTGGAGTGTTCATATCACCATTGGAATTCTGACCATTTTGATGTGTACAAGGTTCCATATAGATCATTGTTGAACAATTCGATAAGGGTGAAAGGAGGCGGAGGAAGGGGCATGTACGAGGAAGTGAGGAGTGAGGAGGTAGTTGCACTAGTAATTTAAATCTTTTTCTCATTGGCCTTTCAACATTCTTTGTTAGTAAACTTAAGATATAATTATTATTACAGTTGATATTATTATTATTCCAGGTTATTTCCTTTGGGGTCAAAGTGCAAATGTCTAATGATACAGCCGTTGGGATATTTGTTTTTGGTGTTGACCCTCATGTGCGTTGTCATGACATGTGACTCCCCTCGCATATTGTCAAAGTCGGCATTGCAAGGCCATTATTCATGTTGCTCTATTTCCCTACCTCACCACATTTGTAGACACTTTGTGAGTGTGTCGAATGGTTTTTAATCTGAGGATGTTTAGAGAGATGAAATGTGACACTCCTCCACAAGAGGAAAGTAAATGTATTGGATTATTTACTTATGTGTTTCACTGATTGATTACTATACATTGAATTAATTACTATATGGTTATCTTTTAGGATGATACAAAGCGTGTTATAGCTACACTACACCCAAATGAGAGAGTGCACCATACTCGAGATGCGGACATCCTGCACCCCCACCCTTGGGATCAGCGTATGATGGAAAAGTGGCATGCGAGCATGGGAATCTACAAGTGACTCTTCCTCGCACCCACCTCCCAAGGTGGTGTCGAGGCAGGCCGATGGGGATGGAATACACGTGGGGTGCGAGATAAACTAGTTAGGTAATCTTATGTCTCCAACACGCATAGCGGGATCTGCGAATCTAAGGAAAGAAGGCCCTCTAGCAGAACCGAGTGTGATAGATCGTTCGATGATTATAGCTTCTCAGAAGGCTCCAATCAATATCAAGCTCTGTCGCATGATCCATCATGGGTTGTGGGATACGTGGAAGATAACTTTTGTGGGTGCTTAAGTATATATCTCCCGAAAAGGTCATGAAAATGGAATGACTAAATGTGTAGTGGATCTTTTGGTGTTTTATGGGCGATTCTCCGGTCTAGTCCGAGAAATATTTAGCTTGATTAGCTTCTACGTTTAATAATGATAGTTGTGTGATAATGTCGGTGGGAGTGGAGAGGACCTAAATACTAATGTTCGTAACCTAGCGTCGATGTTAAGTTGATTTGTAGGCCCATGGGTTGTGAGACGTGTGGATCACTGAACCAAGTAAGTTCATGGTTGTTGTGGACCTCCTGTGGTCATGTGAAGAATCAATCCCTTCTTACGATCCCAGTATCCCCAGTAATCGTATGCCTTTTCGGCCTCTATGGTTAGAACTAGAAGTTGCACGATTTTCTTGGAGTACCTAAAATGTGTTAAGCGCAACTTGGATGCGTAAGCTAGTGTCTATATCAACGAGGAGGTCTCTTGCATTTGGATGTGGGACTAGTGGATCACAATGAATGTTTTCTCTCTTTGGTTCCTTACAAAGTCATACAAAGAATATCAGAGCAATCTATAATTTGGCTGATTTGACCAAAACGTGTGTGCACTTTGTCATCTTCTATGTTTAATCCTCTTATATGTGTGTTGATTTCTTGTAGGTCTATTCTTTATTTGGAAGACTTGAATTATAGATTTTTGGTCTATGTCGGTTATTGCTGCAGCAATACTTGGTTGAGGCACGATTGGCTCAAAAACGTATTCCACAGGCTCCTAGGTCTCGTGATTATCATCTGAGATCAATATAAACCTAAGCTGAAATGAAATAAACTAATCATGTAAGATATATCTACAACATATATATATTCCTCTATTTTTGTATTTTTGATAGAATAAAATGCAACTAATCTAATATATTCGAGAAAATGACAACTAATCTAATAACAAAAATTAAAACAAGCAAGGTAGCCCGGTGTAGCTATTTTGCACACATGGAGTTGTGAGTTTATCCTAAATAACTAGATAGCTGATTAACTTAATTGAAAGATTATTGATCCTACGTCAGAAGTGAGGAATGAATCATAGTTTCTCAGAAACTATCAATCCCCATAGCTTCCCTGACAATATCGAAAATGAAATTTAATTGAAATGAAATATTTCACTACTCTATTTGATATATTTTAACTAGAACTTTGACAGATAAAACCTAAAATTTGCAAAATAGTGGCGAATCCAGTAGTGTATGATTTTGTCCCCTCAGAATGATCTCCTTGTTCCTTCGTGTTCACGAGTCTAGAAGAGCGTGTATATGCTAGCATCAACAGAAAAAGGTATTTTGAACAATGGCAGCTTTGGATATAGACCGAATATAATGCGAGTAGGAGAGGGATAGCACAGTGACGAGCTTTGCGTATGCGATTCCTAACGCAGGATTTATTACGGGAATACAACACAAGTGTACTAGAGATTCTAGAATATACCTTCTGTGAAGAACACAACATGCAAATCTAATGAATTGAATCTATAATGACACTACTCTTCTCTAAAATAATTTATATGAACAAAAATGAACAAGGCCTAGAAGCAAGAAGATTGAATGGCTTCAGCAATGAGGAAAAACTAGCATGGATGTAAAACATGAAAACAAAATGAGTTCTAAGAAAGAAAGCGAGAGACTAAACAATGGAAATGAGAAGTTGAGGGACCATTTGCTTGAAAACAAGTTTGGCTATTTATAGATTTCACATTCACCTAAAGGTAATTCCTATTAGAACTCTTTTACCATTAAATAATGAAGAAACACTATTCAGGGGAACATAAACCATTAATACGAGCCAAGGCGGTTGAGAAAAGTTGGTGAAATTTGAAAAATTACACAGTCGTGATCAAAAGAATGTGTTGGAAAATGCGTGAAGGACCGCCGCCACACGAGTAGGGAGCGAATACAAGACCGCCACTTGAATAAGGGCGGTGGTTCTGAGACAGATCGCCTGCTTGAGGCGGCGGTTTGTCCTTTGAAGGTCAAAATCTTTGTTAAAAGGGGATGAGGGATAAAACAAGGCATAAGGAACTTGGATAAAGCATTTAGGATGCTAACATATACTTCGTGAGCTTCTCACGGATCCACGAACACCTTACGAGGTGACTGTATCATCATTGGGGCATGTGTAACATCGTTTTGGTGATACGAGTACCCTCGATTTTGGGTACATACATATTGACCCCTCGGAGAAGCGTTTTAGCCATAAAGAGGCATAAAGCGGTGGGTCGAATAGCGGTCCCCAAAGCGGGAAGCTATAAATTATACCTAACACGCTCGTGTGTCGAAATTTCACCATCCGACTTCCACATTCACTGCGAAATGGAAAGAGGACTCAAGTGCGAGATAGATAAAACAAATCAAAAATAAATACTAAATTAGTATGAAATGAGGACTTACCATTTACGCGGGGATGAGACCTTACCTCCGTATCGAGTTAGCCGGGTATAGGATTGCAGAGTGCCTGATGAGGAGGAGCCTCTCTCATAGTGAGACTACAGCTACCGTTCGGGACCGTGAGCCCTTAGTGCACTCAGAGCGCCGGCGTAGCCGGAGTCCTAGATGTGATCGTGCGCCTTTTGAGGGATCCCATAGGGATTGAGAGGCCACTTGGCTCTTTTGTAGTGACCTTTGTTAGGTTGTTTATACGAGTATTTTTATATTTTCCAGGCTCATTGAGCGTTTTGACCATGCCTAGTGCATGATGGCATTATACATGAACCCTAGTTTTATATATATATATCTTTGGATCTAAACTTTTGGTGTCTTGAATTTTGTGACTCATTTTTTTAAATGTGTTTTAGATGTTTTTTAGAATATTTGCTTTTCATGTTTCCAGAATGTATGCAATGGACAAAAAATGATAGTAAATAGAATGTTTTACTCTATATGTTTTTGTAATGATGATATGTGATGATACTAACATATGGTAGTACTAAACTTTTGAACTCTTTGAAGCGATGTTTGTAATTCCTTCTTATAATGGCAGAACGTGATGAATGCATAGTGATAAAGAGATGAACTTGCCCCCGATCCGAATCCACGCAACTAGTAAGGCGTGAGGGCTCGACACCAAAAATTAGGAAGGTCACAAGTTGTATGAGTTTGATTTGAATGGAATGATGAGGGACGGAACAAACAAGAACAAGAACCAAATTTGGACCTACACACCTACCTTACTGGAGGCTACTACCACATGATCGAAAATAATCAGTTATTACTACACGACCTCGAACCCTTGTAGGCTTTAATTATTCACCGATAATTTACTCCTTTTAAGTAATCAATTTTGAAATAATGCAAGACAAAAATGACAATTGCACACAGTTGATTACGGAGTTCGGCGATTGCTCGTCTCGGGTTCGTGGTTGAACCGTTCCACTAGTCAAAACTTGTAAATTCTGATAGTACTTTCTGAAAACCTGATGGAATTTTACTTTCCTACCCGATTACACCGGTTCTTGGACAAGGAGGTGAAAAATAGCACCCGACTTCCACCTTCTGGCGTCTGATCTCCTTGAATTTTGTGATCGGCTTTCCCAATCTTACGAAGCAATGCGAAGCTAGCGCTCGGTTGACAATCGAGATTTGCAGTAGTTGGTGTGGCTCAATGGGCCTATTTGGGTAGTTTACATTTCACTCCCGATCACAAATATTCCATCTAATATTACCTAAAATAATAGGCCAATAGGCAATACACATCCGACACATCCCATGAATAAGCAACAAATAATAAGCTCGGGATCGGTGTCTCCATTGCGCGTGTCCACTATTCCGTGCTCTAGCATGATGAGCTTCTCCGTTGCACCGCGTGTGTCTAATGTGTGTCAATCTGATGAGCGGGTTCCCTATTTATACAAAATTAGGGCCCGAAAATAATGCACTTGCGTATTATCCATAGGCTAATATTAGCCTAATCCCGTAGCATAAATTTGGGATAAATTTTCCAATTTAACAGGATTGCATAGGAAATATCCCAATTTGGGCGGCATTTGCATTTTTAATGGGATTAACTCCCAAGTTTGGCACTACTGCACTTTAAAATGGGTTAAAAAATCCCATGTTTAGCGTGTTAAGGTAATTTAGGCTTTATTAAGCCTTTCCATGCGCTTGATAAGTGGTCGATGACCACGTTGGGCTTATAACCGCTCCCCCTACCACCGCTTACCACCTTCTTCCACGTGGAAACATATGTTTGGCGATTTTGTGTAGGAGTTAATATTAATGTATACACATTAATATATATATGTAACATTAGGCATATATGCGCGCCATTTGGAAAGTGGACTTATAATTTCGACCCTCTAATGTGGTATGAAATAATTAACTCGGTAATCCTGTAGTCCACTTGTCGTCGTCCGATAGGCAAATCGGCGAATTCGGCGAGTGTTGGCAAGCCACGTGTCACGGTGCGATTTGGTCCAATATTGACCGATTGACGAGTTGACTTTCCCGTTGACCGCATATATGCCGATGCCCACACACACACACACACACACACACACACACACACACACACACACGCATACACACACACACACACATATATTAATGTGTATACATTAATATTAACTCCTACATGGCATGCCGCGAACATATGTTTCCACGTGGAAGAAGGTGGTAAGCGGTGGTAGGGAGACGATTATAAGCCCAGCGTGGTCGTTGACCACTTCGGTTGGCGCATGGAAAGGCTTAATAAAGCCTAAATTACCTTAGCCGCGCCAAACATGGGATTTTTAACCCATTTTAAAGTGCATCCGCGCCAAACTTAGGAGTTAATCCCATTAAAAATGCAAATGCCGCCCAAATTGGGATATTTCCTATGCAATCCGTTAAATTGGAAAATTTATCCCAAATTCTATGCTTTACGGGATTAGGCTAATATTAGCCTATGGATAATATGCAAGTGCATTATTTTTGGGCCCTAATTTTGTATAAATAGGGAACCCGTTCATTGTATTGGACACACATTAGACACACGGTCGATGGAGAAGCTCATTCTTGAGAGCATGGAATAGTGGACACCGGTGCAGTGGAGACACCGATCCCAGAGCTTATTATTTGTTAAGCTTATTTGTGGGATGTGTTGGCAGTGTTATCTATTGGCCTATTATTTTAGAGCAATATTAGATGGAATATTTGTGATTGGGAGTGAAATGTAAACTACCCAATAGGCCCATTGAGCCACACCAACTACTTGCAAATCCTGGATTGTCGGCCAGAGTGCTAGCTTCGCATTGTTTGCGTCGGGAAGGCGATCACGGCCAGAAGGAGATCAGTACACGAGGAAGGTGGAAGTCGGGTGCTATTTTTCACCCTTGTCGTCAGAAGAAGCGGTGTATCTTTGGTAAGCAAGTAAAATTCCATTAGGTTTTCTTGTGAAAGTACTATTGTAACTTCAAGTTTTGACTAGTGGAGCGGTTTGACCACGAGCCGGAGGCGTAGGCAATTGCCGAACTCCGTAATCAATCTCGTGTGCAATTTTCATTTTGTCTTGCATTATTTTAAAATTGATTACTTAAAAGGAGTAAATTATCGGTGAATAATTAAAGCCTCTGAGGGTCGAGATCGGGTAGTAATAATCGATTATTTTCGGATCATGTTTGGTATCAGGTAGTAATCGACACTGTAAACTTACTAATCTTGAAGCAAGTTGGTATGGAGCGGGTTAATCGTCTGAGTTGCTTTGACGGGGATGGGATTGGCTTGTTCTTACGGATTTCCCAGTTGGTGGGATAGGCGAGAGACAAGTTTAACATACTCAGTAATTTTCTCATTTCTATTTGGATGAATCCATTATATCTCATGCGCAGATAAAACCTGAAAACTATTGTGTAGGGTAGAATGTATTGGTAAGACCCCTTTGAGGGCAACGTTTGTATACATCTAACCATACAAGACACATTAGTTAAAGACCCAATTTTGGGCAATGTTTGTACTCTGTTATACTTGCATTAGTAAGACCCCCGGAGGGCAATTATTTTGGTGATTTTGCTAACACCATAAAATGCAGTATATTTTCCTTGTTTAGTCATTGTTCTGGCAGGGAGGAGACAAATGAAGTCAATCCACATTGCGTCAGGTGGAGAAAGACCAATCTCGTCATGCGAGTCGAAATGGAAAAAAGAGTTCCTCGTCCCGGAAGAAGGAGATTAAGAGGAATTTTTGTGCTCATTGCCGAGGAATGGGCATCGGGTGGAAAATTCTTTGAAGCGCATCCATCTCGCCATCGAGTAATGTGAAGCCAAAGATGGAATGGAGGCCTATTGCGAAAATGCGAAGAGGTTTCTACGTCACCACCGGTTGTGAAGTCGACCCGGGACCGAGTAATACACGAAAGTGAAAGTCCTTTGAAATGGGTAAGTCAACAATTTTTCAATTATATATTGCATAATTGATTGATGGATCGGTATGCGGTATTAAGTTTGGAGATCGATTTTGTGAGAAAATCTTTGAGAGAAAGGTTCTGATACTCGAGTGGATTTTCTTATTTAGAAAATTTGATTAATGCTCCCAACATATCTCTAATCGGCGTGTGTGAGTACACATTACTGACTTGGATATAGGATTTGACTCATATAAAGCTTGGAGATTGATCGCCATTTGTGCGAGATAGTAGAGTTCGCAAAGATCAGCTCGGAACTTCATTACATGTAGAGGCATTGTGGCCGTGCTGACATAATGGTAGAGTGAATCACCGTTGGCATTGGCGTTGGGTCGGAACTTCATTACGTGTAGAGGCATTGCGGCCGTGCGTGAGATGGTACACGATATTGTATGTCAACAAGAAGAGCTCTCAAAGGATTAGCTCGAAATTCATTCGGTGTCAAGGCATTGTGACCACACATACGAATGGTAGTTGATCAACAGACTTAGCATCATACATCGGAGGCTCGAGGTCTTGAAAAAGGCTTAGCATCATGTATCGGAGGCGTTGAGGTCTGTAATAGACTTAGCATCGCATGCATCGGAGGCTCGAGGTCTTGAAAGAGGCTTAACATCATGCATCGGAGGCGTTGAGGTCTATAGAGACTTAGCATCATGCATTGGAGGCTCGAGGTCTTGAAAGAGGCTTAGCATCATGCATCGGAGGCGTTGAGGTCTGTAAAGGGACAAGGCATTGTCCATCACCGACATC
Source organism: Taxus wallichiana var. yunnanensis (assembly GCA_018340775.1). Classification (NCBI taxonomy): domain Eukaryota; kingdom Viridiplantae; phylum Streptophyta; class Pinopsida; order Cupressales; family Taxaceae; genus Taxus; species Taxus wallichiana. Next base: position 497,776,288 of record CM031241.1, read on the forward strand.
GGATCAATCAAAGCTCTACATAACATGGAGTTCCTTCAAACGTTCGGATTACGCGGAATCAACTTGGAGCCGGAGTTGTGTTATAGAGTAAAGAAGATCCTTGTTGTCGGATATCAAGAATCTTAGCATCGCGTAGAGGAGCGTTGAGGTTTCATTGAAACTTAGCACCATCAAGCGGAGGCGTGGAGGTCTTCTTCGGATATCAGAGTGGCGCAGCCGAAGCATCGTGGACCCATAACCCACAGGTCCCAGGATCGGAGCGAGTTGTCGAAGTGAGAAGGTTGGAGGAGAAGACCCGAGTCTCTACTACTGTAGCAACTTCCAGGTGTGGCAGAGTTTCCAGATTCGGGGACAGTATGGAAGCTTTTTGGGACAAAAAGCTTTTCTCAGTGGGGAGGTGTGATCAAGGGATCATTTCTGGAAGTTCCCTAAACATCTCTAAATGGTGTCAGTGCAGAAGATCATCTTGAGAGCTTTCCAGCCTTGTGAGAACGTGACAAACGGACATGGGAGCTCTAGATATGTTCGGTCAAAGTTCGGACATTGAGAAAGTCAAACTATGTTGGTATTAGAGCTACTACCTACTCAAAACTACTACCAAGCTTAGAAGGCCACTTACTTTCCAGTTTATCTAGACTTAGATTCATAAATAGCAACTTGGTTGACAAAATCTGGTTTTGAGGATTTGATCTCTTTAGAATTTGGATATTTGTTTTCTCTTAATAAAATTTGATCTGTGTTTTTAGCATACCAAGATTTGTTAATTTGTGTGACTAGACCCCCCACACCCTACCTCACGCCACTAGTAAGAAGCATGGGTTTGTCACCAAAGGCAAGATATAGGTGAGTAAGGGCACTTCTTTCCTTTCCCAACCTCACATCACTAGTAAGAGATGTGGGCTTATCGCCGAAGGTTGATGGGGTAAAGAAGTGTGTAAAATAAAATATTTTGTTTGCTGGGTGGTTTTGATTTCATTTGATTTTGACATTTCGGATCCATGACTTTGGGATATCCTTTCACTCCAAGAGATTTTAAGAGGGATAGATGTGACACCAATAAGCTTTCAAAGCAGTGTAATTGTGTAGCGAGAAAACTTCACCTAGTAGAAAAGAAAGAAGCAAAGCCAAGTATACGAGGTCTTGATATGGTTTAAAATCGATGTTTGTCTATTGAAATTGATGAGAAGATCTGAAAATATTTGATGATGTTTGAAGAGATGTGATATGAATATTTTTGCCAATATCTTCAGAAGTTTGTAACATATTGTTTTAGAGTAAGCTCTTGGACTATCATTTTTATGAAATGGACAAAATGAAGCAGCTAAAAGACTAATGCAATGTAGGTAGCTATAATGTACTAGCGATGACTTTGACATTTTATGCGTAAAACTACTTAAGGTGTAAGGAATTGTGATTTCACCAAATTCCTCACCTTCCGGTGTGCCTGAGAGTATATACTTTATTTAGTAGTCCTTCGCTGACTTGATATGGGCCCAACCATTTAGGCGAAACTTTCTTCCTTCAGGTTTTCTTATCGATCAGAATGAGTCTAGTCTTAGAACTAGATCTCCTTCATATATTTCTCACTCATAGACTTTTTTGTTATACTTTGACACATCCGGTCCATGGCATAGGCTCTGTCTTGTTGTTCGGTGTTTAACCTCTCCTTATCGAGGCTTTCTAGTTGAGAGAGGCATGCCTCCTGTAAGCTTCTTTGTCTAGAATCCCTTGTAATGAGATGCGGAGACTGGGTATTTCAACCTCAAGTGGGAGAACTACTTACACTCTGAATACCGGCGAAAGGAGTTGCTCTGTTGGTGTTCTTATTGAGGTTCGATGGGCCTGAGGCCGGATATAGTTTTAAATGCCAATCTCGTTTGTTCTCCTTGACTATTTTGAGGAGAATAGTTTTCAACATTTTGTTTGTCACTTTAGCCTACCCATTGGCTTGAGGGTAGTAAAGAGAGGCCATCTGATGGTTTACCTTGAACTTTCTACATAACTCACAAACTTCGTCATTCTTAAAGGATGTGCCATTATCTGAAATAATGACTTGTGGGACACCATACACCGTAGATAATTTGGTTCAAAATGAATTTGGCAATTACAAACCTTGTACGGTGGTGAGGCATGGCCTCCACCCATTTAGTAAAATATTCCATGGCTATGATTATAAAATTATGGCCATCGGTTGATGAGGGAGAGAATTTCCCTATTAAGTCTAGACCCCACGTGGAGAAGGGCCACAAAGTCACTTTATTGGTTGCGGGGATTGTCTTTGGCATGTGAATCTCGTGAGAGAATTCTTGGCATTTGTGGCACTTATGTACAAAATTCCAACTTTGCATGTCATGCTCAAGAGTGGGCCAAAAATAGCCCATCGATGTATTTTGCGAGTGGTGGCGTGACCAGTGAACAGAAGTGCCCCACATATCCCATTGTGGGATTCATGAAGAATCTTCTTGGATTCTTAATATGTCGCATCTTAGAAGCATGCCGTCGAAGGCTCTACGATAAGTACTTGGTCTAAAACAACATATTTAAGCGAGTAATAATGTGTAGCTTGCTTCTTTGTTGTGACATGTCACTTTACGAGTGCGTATGGTCCATGATAAAGTTTATGATATTAGTATACCGGGGACATGTAGAAATGGGGATCTGGTTTCGATAAAGTATATACATTCATTGGGAAATTCTAGATCTACCACCTCGCCTCCATCTAGTGGATTGTTAAACTAACTTGATCTGTAATGATTTGTCCTTTAACAAATTTTTGGTTTACGAATGTTAACTCAAATTCTCCCATTAGGGTTATGAAACGGCCAACTTTTTAGATAAAGATCCTTGTGTGAGAAATGTTTGTAAATGGCATGTCTTTGATGACCCTTGTTTCCGGTTTAACATGTAATGTCTCAAATGTTTTATTATAAAAATTATGGCAAAGGCATTCTCTCTCTCTACACTGTGTGTAATGTGTTTCATAATCGAGCAATGTTCGGCTAATGAAAAGATCGCGTGTTCTCGTTTGTCATCATCTTCTTGAGCCAACATGCGGGCCGGCGAGACATGAGTGGCTCGTGAGTATAGGATCGAAAGGCGGTCTTGCTTGGGAGGCATTAGTGTGGGTGGTGAAAACAAGAAGTGCTTAAGCTGCTTCAAGGCCTCGTTGCGATCTTGATCAATCGGCCTTGCTATAATCTTTCTTGAGTAGATTGTTGATTGGATGAATGGCAAAGCTTAAATGCAGGATGAACCTTGGATTGCAAGGTTTCCCAAGAAATGACCTGATTCAGACTCATCGAAGGTGGGATCATTTCAAGAATAGTCAAGTATTTTGGCGGATCAACATCAATCCCTAGTGAAGATATAATGTATCTAAAAGTTTGCCTCTGTTACACAGCAGCACTTCTCTGGGTTTAGTGTGACACCATATTGATGTCGTGAGAGGATGATACGAGCACTTCCAGATGATCACACAGCGTTTCTTGGCCTTGGCCAACAAGTCATCCACATATGATTCCACAATTTTATGGATAAGATCATGGAATATATAAGTCATTTCCCGTACTGATACGTAGCGCTGGCATTCTTAAGACCAAATGGCATGACAACATAACAATAAGTTCCCCAGGGAGTTATAAATGTGGTTTTGGCTTGATCTTGTTCAGATATTTTAATCTAATTGTACCCTGAGAACCCATCCATGAGGGACAATAGTTCAAATCTAGTTGTTGCATCAACGATAACGTCAATGGATGGTAATGGGAAATCATCCTTGGGACAAGCTTTGTTAATATCCCGAAAATCTATACAAATGTGTATCTTCCCATTCTTTTTGAGGATAGGAACGATATTCGATACCCATTACGAATAGTCAACGGGTTTGATGAATCCTACTTGGAAGTTTTACTACTTCCTCTTTTACCATGAGAGCCACTTTTGGCTTCATTGGTCTTGACTTTTGTTTAATTGGCTTTGCATCTGGTTTAGTGATGAGATTATGTACCGTAACTTGTGGTGCGATACCCGTCATTTCTTTATAATTAAATGCAAAATCCTTTTGATGTTTTTTGAGGATTTAGGTGTGTATTTCTATCTCCTCGAGTTAGCGAGGATCGACTTCAAAATTCTTGGTTCTTCCTCCATTCCAATGTTTATGTCAATGGTTTCTTCTATCAAAGAAGCGTTACCTTCTTCAAAATCGGGTGGGGCTGGAGGTAGTTCCAAGATTTCTCTATTTTCTATCTCGTAGATATCGATATCCTTACGTGGAGGAGACTCTGCAGTGGGATTTCCAAAGTAGGAAGATGAGTGCGGTATTAGGGAAAGATCAACTATATGGTGAGAAAGGTGTAGCTCTGCATAGGCGTTTAGCTATTTGAGAGTGACTTTATCACTTTATCGACATGATGTAAGATAGGAGACTCATTCTCGGTTTGTATGTGTTAGAAGAGGGTTTGTTGATATTTTCTTCACATAGTTCGATATGAAGTGATACCTTGAAACTTGTATCTTAACTCATTACTTGGGGTGAAACATGAAGGTGAGGTTCTTTATTGAATTTGTGAGAAGGTTACATTCTCTTGGGATTGCTTGATGGATATGAAGTCGAATCCTTTGCTTAGATCTAATACTTATTGTTTTATAGAGTGTAAGTGCTCAACTCTAGTCTCATATACTTGGAGACTTGGTTTCGACTAATTGCGAGTCTCCTAATACTACGATGTTATTGACACCGATCCTTTTGGCTATGATGAGGCCAGGAGGAGGGATTGGTACTCAACGCCTTTGTTTGTACATTCAAGTTCAACTTAAAAGCAAAAAGGTAGGATCTTTCCCTTAGGAGAAGTAAAGATCACACCCTTTGACTCATAGCAACATCTAGCTCCATCGAAATGGAGAGTCAATATTTACTAGGAAAGATGGATGTTAGGACTTTCTTATGTCTGTTTCTTCTATTTCGGTTACTTCTACCATGAAAAGTTCCTTTCTAGAAGAGAACCAACTCTAGGAGTACATCCCATACCTGCGGAATCAAATGGTAGGAAAATTGGTAGATCTTGTTCCGATGAATTTGACAATTTTGGTTGTAGTTCCTAATGACACTGTTTCTACAACGTTAGCTTCATCCTTGAGGGTTGGGATGCCCTTGACTAGGTTCATAATTTTTAGTTACATTGTAGGTATTAATTTTTCTTCCGGTTTGGAGTCGATTGGTTTGTTAAGTTGGTTTGTTGGGAGTTGAACTCAGAGTGAGCGCTGGTCTTTTCTTGAGTCTCTAGGTGTATGTTGAATGGTTTTGGGTCACCTTTTGCTACGAATATCTTTCCTAGGTGTAAGAATCTTATTTCTGGAATAATGTAGAAGGGATTGCTTTAAATGCGATGTATCCATGGTCGAGGGATCATATTATAGTTGGTTTCCTAATATATGATATAAAACTCGGTGAGGATTGTCTTAGGTCCTAAGGTGGTGGTAATATTATAGTCCCATTGAAGTAGCCTTAAGGCTATCATAACCTCTTAGCGTATTTCTTTTTGTGGAGCAGTTTGTTTCTCCATATCCACAGCTTTTAAAGGAAGAGAGAGAACAATGTTAGCTTGTTGCCCCATTGTCAACCATTACGCGTTTAATGTAATTATTGTAAACCCATACTGTAAATGCAAGGCCGGATCACCTCTACGTGTAATTTTAACATATGTTGGCATTTTTATGTCGAATATAAACTAGAGTATCCCTATCTGGCTGCCTGGAGGGTGGATATCAAAGTCTATGGTTTACTTGTGTTTCGAGAGGTGGAGGGATGTTAATTAAATGAACTAGACCTAGTGCTTCTAAAAAGAGCAGCCCTATGGGCGGGAGAGTTTTCAACAAGTCCAAAAGGAGATGTGAGAGAAGGTCTTTGTTAAGTCATTAATTAAATCATAAGCACCCACGGGTTTTACCAACGTTTGTTGAATGTTATACGGTTCTAGTGGATAGATTGGATTTGGTTGAGAATAATATTCTCGTGCTCTTGTTATGGCTTCTATGTGCGGCTCGATGTATCTAACTCTACTAGACCAACTATCTTGGTTTGTGGCTGATTTCCTAATTGCGGCATGGCGGCGGATTTAGTGAAGTTGAGGCTTCATGATCGTTATTTCTGTCATTACACCTTTATTTGTCCCATTTGGATTTAATTTATTATTGTTATTGTGATTTGGAAGTGGATCATTGAAGATCTTAAGAGGTGCGTTTTGAGGGAAATACCCTGTGAAAGTATTTAGTATAGGTGTCACAAAATCACATTAAGAACATATCTATGAAGAGTTGTCTTTGTTCTTACGGCAAGCGTTGCATGAACTTTTTGTAATCATGGAAAGTCCTAGTGTCGTGGCCTTGAATTTTGTGGAAACCACAATACGAGTTGGGATTATAACTCTAGGTTGTAGGTTTACATGCCGTGTTGTGGTCCAAAACTATGATTAAGCCGGTTGATTATTAGGATTAAAGTTTGTGTTTGTTTGTGCCTTTTGTTTTGGTTTTGATATCGAGTTGAGTTTTGATTTTGACCACAGTATGCACGGATTTGTGACGTTGTTGTTGTTGTTTTTGTCGTTGGGGATGATTAAAATCCACCGCATTGATTGTTGGGGTAAAATTGTTGTTTCATTGATTGTTAATCGGTGGTGGAGCATTTACAACATTTTCTCTTTTAGTTTGGTCAATCACTCCATCTGTTGTCACTCCGCGGTTTTTGTTAAGGATTTTAGGTCCTTGATTGGCATTTGTGGTAGTAGGATAAGTCGTAGTGTTTTGGTTGGGGATGATTAACCTCCCATTTGTTCCATATGTCTTGCGACCGCTATCTATTGCAGCTTGATCTATTCGGAGAGTGCTCTCGAGTACTTCATCATAAGTTCTTAGTGGGAACTTTTGGACTTCTTCCTTTATCTCTCTGCTGAGAGAATGAAGGAATAAATCACATAGTTCCATCTGATCCATGTTTGGAGCGCTTGCTGAAGAATAGAGGACTGTATGCCATCTTTGGATGAAATGAGCAATAGATTCATTGTGTTCTTGTTTAATATGCAAGAATTCCTTGATTCTGTTCTCAACAATTTGTTCATGTCGAACGCCTTGATGAACTCTGAAACGAGTTGTTTAAATGAATGTATTGAGGCTTGGGTGATTACGTAATACCAATCGGGTGATACCCTCTAAAGTTTTGGGAATATTTTAGCAACAACTCCATCCCAAGGGAGCAGTTCTCGAATGGTTGTGGCATAGGTTTTAATATGTGCATTCGGGTCTCCCTCCCCTTTGTACTTGGGTAGATCGGGGAGAGGTCTTGGAAGCATGATGCTTCATATAGTGAAGTCTAAAGGTTCTTTCAAATATTCTGAATAAGTCCCTATCGTATAGGTTTCGACCATTGATGGTGTTTCTTTGAGGGTGGAGGTGGAATGGGTTGTTGATATGGCGTAGCATATGTATGTCTAGAGGGCATAAGGAAATCCCATGGTTGAGCGAACATCAGGGAGAAGAGAACATATCTCATGTGGTGACTTGGAATACATGTTTAAGTATGGAGGAGCATTGCTCAAAGAATGGGTTATTTTGTGCTAAGGCAGGAGGTATCGTATTCTCAGTGGAGTGGCGTTTGAAAATGTGGTTCTAGGTTGGTGTTTGTTGTAAATACGAGGAGGCATGCCCAACGTGCTGTTTGCGTGAGGAGGTATACTTGGTTGGGATGATGTGGAGGATTGGAAGTTCCTGCTTTCCACGAGGCTGTGTATTTTGATTTGCTTGAGCAAGTTCCCGACCCTCTAACCTTCTTGACTAAAGTGAGATGACCTCATTTGGTGAAGACACGGTATTTTGCCTTAGTGGTGGTTGTTGTACACCTTGAGGTTGTATAGGCATATGGTACCTGCTATGGCCATCATTTCCTGCCCGAGAGTTTCACCCCCAGGTATTTCACATAGGTGGAGGAATGGGGTGTTTTCTTGAAACAAGACCTCGGGTTGTGTTTGAGCCTCCACATAGGTGGGTACATATTTTGAGGCGTTGTTCCTCCTAGCATAATGTGTTAAGTATTCATCATCTAAAAATAGATATGGATCTGATTGTATACTAATTTTGGTCTAAGAAACACTGAGGAGATTAACTTGATTCTCCGGTGAGCGTCATGTTTGAGCACGAAGGCTTTGGTTGTTGCGTTTTCTATGAGCTGATCCAACTCCTCTATTTGGAAAGAAGAACTATATCTAGTCCTTTGAGGCGGAGTTTGTGTTGAAAATTGGTTAGTTGAATAGTTTTCATCCCATCTTTGGGAAGCGAGGGTGATGGTTGTATATTTAGTTGATCATAGTATGCTTTAAGACCTAGGAGAGGTCTACCATATGCATCGTATCCACGACATATTCGGGGGTATATAACTACCCGCACAATAATGGAAAAGAGCGAAGGTGGATGAAAGAAAAAGAAGAGTGTGAAAGTGAAGCAATTGATCCGTTTACGTTAGGTTCACCAATTTTGTTGGTGAAGTTGATGTGAAGGCTAATGAGGTGAAAAAAGCGAAAAGTAAACTAATTGGAAGAACAGTAGAAATAAGACTCCGAACCAAAGGTAGGAAGCTCACGTTGGGTTCACTTAATTTTGTACGATGGAAAAGTGACATGCGAGCATGGGAATCTACAAGTGACTCTTCCTCACCCAACCTCCAGGAGTCGTGCAGAGGCGCTGAATGGTGGGGATGGAATACATGTGGGTTGCGAGATAAACTAGTTAGGTAATCTTATGTCTCGACACGCTTGATGGCGAGATCTGAATCTAAGGCAAAGAAGGCCCTCCCTAACTTTGAGGCCGTGTGATAGATCGTTCGGTGAGGATAGCTTCTCGAGAGGCTCAATCAATATCGATCTCTGCCGTGATCCGATCTATGGGTTGTGGGATACGTTGAAGATAACTGTGGGTGCTTAGTATATATCTCTGACAAGAGTCATGAAAATGGAATGACTAAATGTGTAGTGGATCTTTTGGTGTTTTATGGACGATTCTACTGGTCTAGTCGAAATATTTAAAGCTTGATTAATGCTACGTTTAATAATGATAGTTGTGTGATAATGTTTGGTGGGAGTGGAGAGGACCTAAATACTAATGTTTCTATGACCTAGCGTCGATGTTGGGTTGATTTGTTGGCCCGATTTGGGTTGTGGGACTGTGGATCACAATTAGTAAGTTTGTGGTTGTTGTGGACCTCCTATGGTCATGTGAAGAATCAATCCCTTCTTACGATCCAGTATCCGGTAATCATATGCCTTTTCGGCCTCTCGTTTAGAACTAGAAGTTGCCGCACGATTTTCTCGGAATTACTGTAATAGGTGTTTTGGAAACTTGGATGGGTAAGCTAGTGTCATATCAGCGAGGAGGTCTCTGCGTTTGGTTGTGGGACTAGTGGATCACAACCGAATGTTTTCTCTCTTTGAGTCCTTCTACGGTCATACGGAGAATATCGAGGAAATCTATAATTTGGATGATTTGACCCGGAACATGTGTGCTTTTTCGTCTTCTATGTTTAATCCTCTTAGATGTGTGCTGATTTCTTGTAGGTCATTGTTGTTGAAAGACCTAAATTATAAGATTTTGGTCTATGTCGGTTATTGCTGCAACAATACTTGGTTGAGGCACGATTGGCTCAAAAAACGTATTCCACCCAGGCTCCTAGGTCTTGTGATTGTCATACAAGATCAATATAAACCTAAGCGAAATGAAATAAACTAATTATGTAAGATATATATATACATACATATATATATTCCTCTATTTTTGTATTTTTGATAGAATAAGAGAAACTAATCTAATATATTCAGAAAATGACAACTAATCTAATAACAAAATTAAAACAAGCAAGGTAGCCCGGTGTAGCTATTTTCCTGTGCAGTTGTGAGTTTATCCTAAATAACTAGATAGTTGATTAACTTAATTGAAAGATTATTGATCCTACGTCAGAAGTGAGGAATGAATCATAGTTTCTCAAAAACTATCAATCCCCATAGCTTCCTTGGCAATATCGAAAATGAAATTTAATTGAAATGAAATATTTCACTACTCTATTTGATATATTTTAACTAGAACTTTGACAGATAAAACTTGAAATTTGCAAAATAGTGGCGAATCCAGTAGTGTATGATTTTGTCCCCTCAGAATGATCTCCTTGTTCCTTCGTGTTCCACACGAGTCCCAGAAGAAGCGTGTATATGCTAGCATCAACAGAAAAAGGTATTTTGAACAATGGCAAACTTTGGATATAGACCAAATATAATGCGAGTAGGAGAGGGATAGCACAAGTGACAGAGCTTGGCGTATGCAATTCCTAGCGGGATTTATTACGGGAATACAACACAAGTGTCTGAGAGATTCTAGAATCTACATTCATGAAGAACACAACTGCAATCGACTCTAATGAATTCCAATCTATAAGCGGCACACTACTTTGCTCTAAACTAATTTGTATGAACAACAATGAACACAAGACTAAAGCAAGAAGATTGAATGGCTTCCTAACGTGAGGAAAAACTAACATGGATGCAAAACATGAAAAAAATGAGTTCTAAGCAAGAAGCGAGAGATTAAACAATGGAAATGAGAAGTTGAGGAGCCATTTTCTTGAAAACAAAAATTTATATTTATAGATTTCACATTCACCCAAAGGTAATTCATATTAGAACTCTTTTACCATTAAACAATGAAGAAACACTATTCGAGGGAATATAAAACATTAATACGAGCCAAGGTGGTTGAGAAAAGTTGGTGAAAGTTGAAAAATTACGCAAGTCATGATCAAAAGAATGTGTTGGAAAATGTGTGAGGATCGCGCCTGACAGTTGGCGGGATGGCGGTTATGAGGACGCCTAGCCTGGGAGGTCGGCGGTTTCATCACTTGAAGGTCAAAAGCTATTAAAAGGGGGTGACACATGTATCATCATTGAGGCATGTGTAACATCATTATAGCGGTACGAGTACCCTCGATTTTGAGTACATATCTGATCACCCCCTCCTTTTTGTTCACAAAAAGATAAAGAGGCATATGCTATATTCTACGAGTCGTGATTTGTAAAATTCTACTTTAGAAACTTACAAAACCACAAAATTATTGTTCCTACTTCTAATTTACTTGAAAATGTCGGTTAAGAGTTAGTGAATGAATTCTAGTTCTTAGAACTACTTACGACAAATAAAAGATGAATAATTCAACACACAACACAATATTTTTATCTGAAAAACCCCGAGGTTGGGAAAACCTTACGATTTGGAAGGGAAATTTCTCTTTCTTCCCAATATTATATTGGTCAATTCAAAAGAATATAGATTACAAGAAGTTGAATGAAGACAACAATTTTACTTCCACCCTCTCTACTTGTTTGCTTTCTGCTCCTGTGCCTTGCTTTTACTGAATCAATTCTAGCACCAGTAGTTTCTTACTCACTTCTCCCATCATGAATGCCCAATTCTACATGTTCCTCTTGTATTTATAACATCCCACATTGTTCATGGGTTTTTTTTGTTTTATCCGATGACATGGCTGTCACTTTGAATGTAGAGGGGTGGTTATGTAACCGATGCCAGTGATTATCTGACCAGTGTCTCTGAGAAAGTGGCGATTTAAATAACTTAACATTTCCTCCTTCTTACGCTTATTTTCCTTCGATCTTGGTTTTTGATGAAGTGGTGTTTTCTTGGATCCCTACGGATCACATTGAGTTCTCTTGCCTCCAATAGACAATGGAGGAGATGATGACATTTATTATATAACATTTCTTATTATGAGGACCTCTGATTAATTTAGATGTATATATGATGATGTTGTTACTATTTAATGGGTTTATGTATTAGTGTTTGATGTTTATGGTTTAATTTTGCATGCTTGATATATTGATTATGGTTTATGGTTTATGGTATATTAATTATGGTTTATGGTTTATGGTTGATATAACTTCATCCATTTATGCTTTGTTTATAATGCATAGAATTTTTTATGCTTGTTATGTGACATTCCATTTATTATATAGAATTTCTTATTATGATAGTATAATAACATTATATACCATAGTACATGTAAACGATGCATTGTAGTAGGAGAATAACCTTTGCACTCAAAATCTATGGTTCACAACTTAGTGGAGGTTCCCAAAAGCATTATAACACACTTTACTTCAACTCTCCACGTAGAAATGTTAAGAGAGGCCTATCGAACATGTGCCATGGTTGGGAGAATATTCACATGCATTTTTCCTATCCACTTCAATGTGCCACCTCAATGATTAGAATGGAGAATTACGTTTCCACTTGAATCCTAAATTTTTGCACTCAAAATGTTAACACTCTAGTTTTAAATTCCATGCACCCATGCTCTATTGAAACATGTGTTTAAACATTGGTTTAAGTTCCCAAAAAGTAATGGAATGGTACACTAAGTTCTAAATGATATTGTAAATTTTGTTTCCAATTTTATCTTGTGGGCCTGCCTTAGGTTATGGAACCTTCTAGACATGTACCACGATTGGTGCATTAGTTCCCAAACATGTTCGAAGTGCACTTTGCACTTGTTGTGGTTCATGTTGCCCTCCACATGTGTGCCCTAAACAATCAAACATAGGATGCACTATCGGAGGATATTTCAAAGGTAAGTTTTAAATCATTTCAAATGAATATTTATTCAACATGTTCCCAAGTAACTTCTCTCGCACTTCCATGAAGACAAATTTGATCAGAATTCATTATTTTCTCAACCAAATGCCATGGATTTTTAACTGAGATCTTCTCTCAATTGTAATTTTTCTCTGTTTGATGGTCTATTCTATTTGATTGAATTCTAAAGGATTTACGAAGATGTTGGCACTCAATACTACAAGAATGTGTTGTCGTCATGTTTCCGTGGCCTCATAAAACATTCCAAATAATGCATATGATGTTTGCATTCATTTGATATGAATCAATCACTATGGTAGTTAAAGGGGCACTTCCATTCTGTAAGATTAACCAATTTAGGTTAAATCAATCCCACAATGAATCAATCGCTATGGTAATAAGAGGGCCACTTTCATCGTAGCATCATCCCAATTAGCATAAAGATCATGATATATTGAGGTTTGTATGTAACAAGCAAGCGAAGACACCCAATGAATTTTCATGTAGATGTATGGTATGAGGTTTAATAGTCATAAGCTACATTAACTAAGATGAGGAATACATGAAATTGAACATTTAATAAGTAAGCAAGGAAAAGTATGTGGTACTTTCTCATTATTATTAATGATGTGACTAGAGTAAAATGAAAGATTATAAAGTGCCATCATCAGCTAATGTGTATTTTCTAAGTTCAATCTACCCTTCTTATCATGATTGAAAAAATCATTGGTGTAGATTCATTTTCCTTGAAAACCCATTCGAGATTGGTATACTATACATAGTAAAAATTTGGAATAATTTTGGTTCAATTTTGAGCATAAGTGGTAGTTTGACACACGAGATGATTCTCCATATTTCTCTTAATTTTTTCCCATATGAAAGCAAAGAGCTATACATCGCTTCTTTTATGGCCATCAATGAAGAAAATCTACCAATTAGAGCTCCTCTCAAAATCGAAAACCCTTGGTCCCATGTGATTGAGAGTGTTGTAAGAGTGGATGTGAGTGTATGTTTGATGTCTAGGCCATGATCGTTGAGTGTTGATGTCATTGAATCCGATTCAATTTTTTTTGTTTGATTAATACTTTTTGATATTCTAATTGGGGAAGGTATGAAATCCCTGAGGAATGATGCCATAAATAAGGAGTCAACAAACAATGACCAAGAAGACTCGAACTTGCTGACCATCTAGATAAAACCTTAGTTCCTTACATTGGGAGTACAACACAACAAATATCCAATTTAGGGACGAATGGAGAATAAAATACTACTGATTTGGAATTAATGAACTATTCCTTTAGAGTACGTTTAAAGGACCTCGTCGGAAAGTAAATTGAAATGGTCCAATTATAATGTGATCATTGAGTGCTTAAAAGGACCTTAGAAAGCACATTGCTTGATGGTCAAACTATAATTTGATCCTTGAATTCAAGCTTATGTTTCAATGTCAAACTCATTTCACCACTATGTTCTCTATATTTCTCTAGTAAGTTAGCATTAATTTTTTTATCTTGTCTCTCACTCTTCACAAATTTTTGTGGTATAAATATAATTGGATTTATAATTCATCTTTCTCAATAAAAAAGTACCATAAGTTTATTAGCTTGTCATACTCATGGACAAATATTTAGTAATGTAATAATATATTATAAAGATATTAAAACATATTTTAATTTGAAAAAATTATTCAATTTTTAAAATAAGATACTAATACTTTTAATGGAAAAACACATAGATATCAACATATTTGTCTCATGATAAATGGAGATAATATGTAGTTGATTATACTCATTGAGTAAGGATATATTTATACAAAACCTTCCTTTAACTAAATAGTGACAACTAGAAGGAAGTATTTCTTCAACTAAGTATTAGGAAGACTTGAAGACATCTAATCCTAAACCAACCACCAATAAAAAAAATTAAACTAATTAAAATATGATATAAATAGTTTAACACATTTGTGTGTGCATAATAGCTTTCCACAATTACATAATATAAACATATATTAAAAACTACAAAATATACCATAAATCATTTAATTAATAAATAATTGATAAAAATATTATTTTACTGGTGTGAATCATATAGTTGCAATGGTTAGAACATGAACTTCAAAATAGAACAATAAAAAAAGCGAAGGATGGAAAAACGAAATAAAAATAGGGCCATAAAAATAGTGAGGGTGCAATTATAAATCCTTAGTTTGTTTCCTCCAAATTTGCTAGGAAAGCCGTAATCATGGCATCTGGAATTGCTGCTGCTCATGCGAAGGCCGTTCATGATAAGCTTTATGCCATGGCGGCAGATAAAAGAGCCAGTGCGGCAACACTGAATGATTTCGCTTGGCTGAAGTGGAAGCTCATAATTTTAAACTATCTACAGTGTATCGGTTTAGAAGATGAACAGATTAAGGCCGTGAAAGAATGGGCATAGAAAGCAAGGGATATTTCCCAGGACACACAGGATATAATTGACCAATATGCTCTGCATGTGAGTCTCACTAAATCATCTGTGCACAGTTGGTGTGAATTAATCTTGCGTCCCTATAAATTGCGGAGGAGGATTAAAGAGCTGAAACATAGAATGGAGCCTATCGCTGAAGAAGGACTTCAGCTACGGAAAGAAGAAGAAGAAGATCGTCTGCGGACAGGAAAGACCACAGCATATGTTAGACACTGATTTGCGAGCAGTGGGCATAACAGACAAAGTTGAACACATCCTGAGCTTGTTAGAGAAGAACAATCTTGTTGCCGTTGTGGGAATGGGAGGCATAGGGGAAATCATTCCTAGTGCACCACGTATACAGCAAAAGAATTAGAGACAGGTATGAGATTTCGGCCTGGATTTCTATTTCTGAGTCCTTCTCTGTAAAAGTATGCAATGCAATCTAGGATCACAAATTGGGTTAAAGTTAGATACCGGTATCACTGATTTTAGAGTATCACAGATAATAGCCGAGCATCTAGAAGGGAAAAAGTCTTTGATAGTTCTGGATGATGTGGGGATGGGAAGTGAAAATCCTTGCATATTTGATTTTCTGAACATACTTGGGCTTCCCACTGAGGACATCAAGACTGCGAAATTCTCCTTACCCCAAGGAACAGGAATCATTTTCCAAGCTTAGATGTATGTTTATACCAAATGGAACTTTTATCAGCAAAAAAAGACAGTTGGAAGCTGTTTTGCATTCATGCCTTCCCTGATTCCGAGGAGAACAGACCACCACAGCAGCTTGAGAGTTTGGCATATGCAATGGAAAAGGAATGTGGTAAATTGCCTCTTGCACTGAAAATGGCTGCAGCATCTGTGGCAAACTCCAGGCTGAAAATAGAATGGGAGTCAAAATTGATGCAGATGAAACAGTTTTCAATTATAAAGGAACCCATTATGCAGATACTTAGGCCCAGTTACGACTCTCTGCCTCCCACATTTGAAAACCTTGCTTTGCATACTTTTTTTGTTTCTTTCCCAGAGACTATCTTATTCCTTGTGAGGGATTTATTGGTGAAGGAAAAGATCAGAAGCATATTGGATTGGGTTACTTACTTCAACTTTCAAATCTAAGTTTGGTTGAAGTAAGTGGAGGAGTCTTACGCTCTCCACTTTTTTGCCGTGTACATGGTTTATTGCTGGATTTGGCTATTTATATTTCTGCAGAAAACAGATGTGAATTTGACCTCTCCTTGGTCGATAGTGGCTGCCGTCGGATATTATTGGCTCAAAAAGGCATAGATACCAATGCTATTTCGCAAAGCAGTCTTCGTGGCCAGCAGTTTCTCCACACTCTTTCGTTGGCTGCAAATTTTAAAATTCGACATATTCCAGAGCACTTGTTTGATCGATTGAGAATGTTGCGAGTTCTTGACTTTAGCTATACTGAGATCACCACATTGCCAGATTGTGTCGGAAACTTTCAACCTCTCAAGGTTTAAAATTTATCTGGAACACATATTGACAAGTTACCGAAGTGTGTGAGAAAACTCAAGTGCCTTCAGTTTCTTGATCTAACTCTGTGCAGAAGCCTAGCACGGCTACCTTTCTGGATAGGTGAACTCAAATCTCTTTCCAATCTCAGTGTAATCCTATGCTCACGAGTGCTGGATTATATGCCCAAGGGTTTATCAAAGCTCCCAAATTTGAAGACATTGAAATCGTCCTGGTTAAGACTGTCTATTGAAGAGAATAGATTGATAAATCTAAAGGATGTGAGCAATATGATCCGCCTCGAAGAATTAAGGTTTTCCATAAACGACCATTTTTGTTTCAAAAGTGTCGAAGATGGCATTCTTGAGCATCTGGTGAATCTTAGACATCTTGAAGTATGGAATAACATTCCTCCAAAGAAGTGTGATACAAAATTGATTCTTCTGCCTTTCCCAGAGAAAATGAAATCTTTGAAACAGGTTGAGACACTTCATCTATGTCAGTTCTCTGTGCCAAGTTGGATATGTGTTTTGGGAAACTTGAGAGAGCTTGCTTCGACTCATTGTAGTAGTGATTATCCAGCACTGCAAAACATATACAGCTTAAAAGTATTGTCTTTGAAGGGCAATCACACATGCACACAACTACCGAAGGACTTTGGAAAGTCAGGGGCATTTCCTAATCTCTCTGAACTGTTCAGGAGAGGACTGGAATAACATTAAAGCTTATAATCCTTACGTCACTATTAGCCTTGTTAATAGGATGAGCTCTTTAGTCGCACATCCTTACAACACAGTTACAAAGCTACATGCCTGACTATGGATCACAGTGAAGAACTTGTGTATTGACCTCAAAAGGACCTGATTGTTTGCAACAATGAAACACTCAATTTGATTATGGCTGAATTTAATTTCAAGCTAATTTTATGGTTTTTGATCAGAGTATAATAAAACTGTTAATATTTATTTTTTTTCACTAGGTGAATTTGTTTGAATCTCCTGATTAAAATTTGTTTACTCAGGACATTTTTCCTTTTTAACTTGTCAATAATTAATTATTAAAAAACTGTTAAATGATATGTTTTATGATTGAAAAAGATACATAATATAAGAAGAGTAAACTGAGATTCATGAGAGGGGAAGTTTGGCTAATGCTTTTATGACTACTGCAGTTATTTCTATATTATTGGTTTGCTAGCTAGTATTCAGTTATTACGCTGGAGCGTTCCCCTATGTAAAGACCTCCGGACGGTTCTGCAGCGATGTTAAATTTGACGGTCATGTCAACATTTTTAACAGGGGATTAAATTTGATGGTCGTTTGCCTGTTTTTCTTGTTTTTAGCTGTTAAATGGAAACAGTGGTAATTGCATCGAGCTGCCATGATTGTTCTGCCCTTCCACAAATACCAACGAGTCGATGGCATCCTGGAGTCTGTTAAGGTGTTCTTTGTTTTGTTTTGTCCTCTGTTTGTAGCAAGAAAACTCAGGAGGTGCATTATGTAGCGAGGTTCAGTTGAAAGAGGCATTGCACAGGCGCTGCACATTCTGCTTACTACAAATAATCCCCCTGTAGACTGTAACACGTATCTTCAACTATTGCAGACCTGCATTGCCAAGAATGCGCTTTCACAAGGTCAACAAATTCACTCTCTCATCATTGGCTGGGGATTTACATTTGCCGCGGAAACGACTTTTCAAAATAAGTTTGCGGGAGTTTGATGGATGCTCTCAAAGTGTTTGACGATTTAAAAAAATGAGACAGCTTCTCATGGAATGTTATCATTGCAACTTACCGAAGACATGGATTTCCTCACCAGGCATTGACATTGTTTCACCAAATGCAACAAACATGTGTCCAACCCGATCAGTTCACCTTTGCCACCGCACTCCCAGCCTGTGCCAAAATAAGAGGTTTGGAACAGGGTATGCACATCCATCAAAACATAATAGAAAGGGGTTTTTTGTCAGATGTAGTAATTGCAAGTGCCCTGGTAGACATGTATGCAAAATGTGGAAGCATACACCAAGCACGGGAACTGTTTGACAAAATGCCTCAAAGAAATGTGGTTTCTTGGAATGCGATGATTGCAGGATATGCACAAAATGGTGTTCTTGACGAGGCTTTAAGGCTTTTCACACAAATACCTCAAAGAAATGTGGTCTCATGGACTGCAATGGTTGCAGGATATGCACAAAATGGTTTTGTTGAAAAGGCTTTGATGACATTTAAGCAAATGCAATTGGTAGTTTTAAACCCAAACTCCACAACTTTTGCCAGCATCTTACCAGCCTGTAATCTCTCAACCAAACTCCTTTTATTTGAGAAACAAACTGTTGGCATTTAGACGCCTGGTCAAACTAATTCACAACACACACTTAGGTTAATTCACAACATATGAGTACCACCAGGGGGTTGGCAACAGTATGGCCTCCATTCTGATGAGAAAGAACCAACACGAGTATGGACTGTATTTTTTAGCTATCTCCTTGGCCCGAGTTCTTTCAGAAACTAAAGAGCCTACGTCGGCATCTCTATCTATTTTCCTGCATAAGACTTCAAGAGCTGCATATTGACTGGCTTTCTTCCATGTTGGCTCTATATTTTTTCTGTTTTTTCCCTTCTGTGATGTGATTTAGGGAGCGTGCTTAGCGGGGGAGGAAGTGTTCTTGCACCCAAGGCAAGCCCTGCAAATACCCTAAAAGAAGGCAGACCTGCTAGAAGAAGGCATCATTCATGACCACTAAAATAGATATGTCGGTTTTGAGGTTGCATGATAACTGTTTGACGAAATGCACTCAATTTTAAATGCATCTTCTGGCTATTGAGTTTCAACTTATTTATTGTTGGATCTATGGAAGTCATCATCTTTCATTAATTTGTGAGAACAACATGTATTCTTATCTGGTTAGGATTTTGTATATATTGTTTATTTAGGCAAGCATTTTAATTTGTATAATTTCTTTTGGGAAATCAGAGATGTGAAGCAAGCAGATTTTCCAACAGACAGGTGGAATCGATATGAAGCTCCTATCATGGAGACACCAGCCAGATACACATAGCAAAAGAGATTTAGACAGGAATTTTTATGGAAGTTTTGTGGGTGGAATGGTGCTCTGTTTTCCAAAGCAAAATCATGTACTTGAGCATAGTTTGAAACATGTTTTTGTTCCTGGCATATGCCAAGCATTATTAAAGTAGGATTTAGCTACAGATAGCAGGGAGAAAAGGAAATGGGTAGAGCTTCTAGCAAGATTCAAACAGAGGATAGAATTATAGACAAACGGATGGGTAAACTTTGCAGGAAGAATTTTGCCAACAAAAACAATATCAGCAGCCATAAAAGTGATGCATAAATTATAAATCATGAGCGAATATGAAAAGCAACTGAGGGATCAACGTAATCAATAAAGGCGAGAAAGAAGTTCCATGGACTCTGTAAAAAGAAGATGCCTGTAATGTGTATAATAGTAGGCAATAAACTTTCAATAGAATGCCCATATAGATAGAACCCCATATCCCAAAAGTGTGGTCTCTTCTCTATCTAAAGCTCTACTCTATATATAGCCCAAGGTCATATGAATTTACATATTAGGGATAATCAACAAGTCATCTTGGCAGAGAATTTTAAATCGTAGTTGGCAAGGCCAAGTTGTAAATAGTATGCGATTCAATAACAAAGCCAACCTCACAACATAATCACATGGAACCTCCCCAATCACATCCCATGAATATGTGAATGAATCATACAATTCAATTTATGCTTCATACCCATTTCCATTGCAAGATCTCCCTCCTACTACAATTACTTGAAACCCCTTGCAATTAGAATTAAATCCTCTTTCAATGACAGACATGAAAGAGTTTGATCTGGGCTTGTGCAATGGAGGAAGGCTTCTCCACTGCTTTTAGATTGGATTGCAGACTGCAAAATGATGAGATACAATTGAAGTTCCCTTGACAAGGAGGAAACCCCCAATTACTGCTACCGGAATACACAATGACCGAGGTAGGAAAACCAGAGAAAGGGAATACCATTTGTTCATAACCAGATTGTAAGTAGAGCAAAAATCCCGTGATTGTATGGAGATAATGCAAATAACCAGGGCAGCCCCTGAAACCCACATGATTGTCTCCATACTTCCATGAAAGCTTTGTAGATAGAAGTACAACTTCCAACTCCCAATCCTTAGAGATAGAAGTACTTATAGCATCATCAACAAAAGTTCTCGAGAGAATATGACCCAATATGTCATTTGACAGATCTGTTAGGAGCCATTCATTCTGAGGATTACCCAATTCTTCTTTTTTGTTATCATGGGGACACAAACATATGCATTTGCAGCTCAAATGTTGCAGCGCTATTTCAGTTATTTTGTTTTATCTCTCTGCAATTCTGAAATTCAGTAAGAGGCACTGCATCTTCAAAAGATGAGGTAAAAGACGCTCAAGATAGAACCCACATATTTGAGTAGTAAAAATGATGATGGTGATGGTGATGACATCGCATACTAGATTCTGCTTATTAACTTTCTCTTTGCTATGGTTCATTTATTTTCAGAGCCATTTAAAGAATCATCAGCTCTTTTCTGTACCTACCAGTCCATCTTCACCTTTCAAACTAATCGAGCTTATTTCAGCGAATTTGAAGGGGTCAGTTTCTATCTCCCAGTGACTCTGGTTGGTGAATATGAAAATAGGTCCTGGATAGAGGAGAACATTTGTCTCTTGTTAGAAAACAAGATTGAAGATACTCTTGTAAATTTGAAATAATGATCCTCAAGAACTTGCATTAATCATTTCCTCTTTTTCATTTTTTGAACTCAAATTTATATCACAATGGCAATTGCACATGTAAACTAAAGGAAGGTAGGTTAATTACAATTTATGTCAAGTTGTGAAGGTCAATGTTTCTTCTCTCTCCTTTAGCTAACATGGATTTTTAATTTTCTACCGTTGCATCAATGCATAGCCATCAATTAGGGAAAATACAAAATACAGCTGGTACCATGCAGGTTTGTTTCCATTTACCTGTATGTTTATGTTGTGCAGTGTTAATCTAGCACAGGAAGTTAAGTTCCCTTAGCCAAGAGGGTTTTTTAATAAGTGCAAAAGCTCAATGAGCATATATACACAATATTCGGTTTATGACTAAGCATACTGCTAGGACATCCTTGAGAAAAAATCCCTCACAATGGTACGTTTTTACAGTCTTTTGTGCTTTACATTAGTTAGCAATACTATAAGTTGCACTTTTCTATCCGGAAGATGACTGTGGTACCAGAGCACTTCCCTAGACTCATGACTGCACACTAGCAAAAGAGGAAAATTCCCTTTTGTATATGGAAGAAAGTCATGACCTTGCCCATGGTTATCAGAGACAGCAATGTTTGGCAAGCTAACGGTCGGACCACTTAAAATAATCGGCATTCTCTTTTGCTGGAATTGCCATCTTAAAAAGTGCATTAAAATACGACCACAACATACTAAACGTGATCACTTGTGAAACTTGAACACGAGTGAAACCTGGTGCATGATCTGAGAATTTAAGTGAAGGGTAAGAATCTTGCATGCAGGTAGGCTTCTCTTTGCCCAACATTTAATGAACAAATTGATTTGGGATTGTTGGCATTCGGGACACACATTGAGGCATGTAGTCATGTCGCGTCGATGCACGGTGATTTACATCTACAGATCCTCCTAATAACCTCATAGTCCCCAGCTCCCAGTACTTGCATAAACCTATAGTCACGAGCTGAAGTGTTTTAATGTTTTCTTGTGATGTGTGTGGGTTTAACAAAATTTTCTTACAGAGCAGGTTTCTTATTCTTATGCCTCATCTGTCCCCTATTGTTGAACCCCTATGTTGTTTGTTGTTCCCTTTTACCAATTGGGAAACTGGAAGTCATGGTCACAATCCTGAGATTTAAGTAAGGTAAGTGCTGCTCATTAGCTCACCGGTTTCCAACATTTAATGAACAAATTGATTTGGGATTGTTGGGATTCGAGACACACATTCGAGACGCATGTGGTCATGTATGCGATCGAGTTTGAGTGATTTACATCTATAGGATCCTCCCCAATATCCTCCACGGTCCCGATCGAAGTACTTATAGCTTATAGTCACGACGCATGAGTGTTTTCCCATTTTCTTGTGATGCATGGGTTCAGCAAGTTTTCTTCTAGAACAATATCTTATTCTTATGCCCCATCCATATGTTATTGAACCCTATATTGTTCATTGTTATTCCTTAACCACCAAGGTTCTCGGATTCATCATTGGGATCATGAACTACGGTTGCTAGAAGTCTTCTTTTATTTATTTGATCCACATTTCATAGTTTACTTCCTTGAGGGCCTTCTTATTTGAAGAGAGTTAATGTGGCCTTATCATCCTTTCACTTTAAACGTCTTCATCACATGAGGAGGTGGCTTTTAAGGCGTTCACCGACCCCGATTTTGCGAAGTCATCTTGGGATTGTGTTCTTTTTCTTTTGATTCTTTGTAGAAGTCCTCATAGATTGGAAGGTACAGCAGGATTCTTCCCAACCTCTTCTTCTGAAGCTTTCTCTGATTGTTTTTTGCAAATGTCCAGGGTGCCATGACCAGAAGTTCGAAACTCTTCTAAATGCACTCATGACACTTAAGCTTTCATTTTATCCACTACATAATTATATTAGACGCACATCTTCACATAAATCATTCTTAGTTACTTTGAACATTAGATTTTCCCGGTTTTATGCGATCCAACAAATCTAAGTAGCTAAAACACAATATTTGTGAACATTCTATATGTTGCAGGAAAAATGCCCTCACGAGAATGCCCACTATAGATTGTCGACCATACCGAGGGCATCATAATAATTGCGATTGGATGCTTTACAATTTAATTTGCTTTGCGGATTCAACAAATACCAGCATGTTCTTGAGAGTGTAAGTCCGGTAAATGTTGATGCCAATGTGAGGACATTGAAAAGCTGCGGTGGCAATACTGATTACGGTCTGCATATTTGTTTAGCTCATTGCAGATCCAGCTATAGTTTCTGTTGCTTGGGTGTTCATGGGTTTGTTTGTCGACTACTCTTCAGCTCATATATAAGATATCAAAGAGAGACACAAAAATTAAAAAAAAAAGTATACTAAGAAGCGCTACTTTGTTTTCACGACATGCTATTTTATACATTTTCCTCTTAGATACTTTGATATGGGGTGAAAATCATTTGGTGTTGTACCCTTTGGAACAATGTTTGCTTTAGTCTTTTTATGATTTGGAATTTATGTACCATTGGTTTTTGTTGGTAGGTACTTTGGGTACAAGAAACCTGCAATTGAAGATCCAGTGAAAACAAACAAAATTCCCAGACAAATACCAAAACAAACTTGGTATATGCAGCACATTTTCCATACTAATTGGTGGCATCTTGCCTTTTAGCGTGTTTTTGTTTGAGTTGAGTTTTCATTACGACTTCCATATGGCTTTGAACTAATTTTTACACTATATCTTTGGGTTCACCATGTTCATTGTATTTATTATCCTTCCTAGTCCACTTGCTAGATCACTGTATTCTCTGCTACTCAAATGTCAGTGAAGATTACCATGATGGTGAGTATATATGATTTTAGGCTCCTTGACCTCTTTGTTTTATATATGATATTCTACTTCTTTGCTAAACTAAGTTAATAACATTTAGGAATTATCTCGCTTTAGCTACATGTGATCATACTCATGTGGTCCTTGTATTCAGATAATCTGATCGGCTTCTATGCATATACGGTTTGTGCATCTAAAATATATATCAGTGAGGATTAAATTTGAGCTACTCAACATGGTGCTAGTTTTTAGCCATATCGTAAGTATATGGCAAAAGGAAGTGAAAATAGCAATGATACAATAACT
>CM031241.1:497800884-497965121 GCA_018340775.1 Taxus wallichiana var. yunnanensis
TATAACTATCTACATTACATCTTCATATAGATTTAGATCATTTTGTCCACTTGTTCTTACACAAATTGTGATCAAGGAATCTATTCTCAAAGTAATTCATTACAAACTCATGATGTTGTTGCACAAAACTTTCTAATCATATCTCTCCATTTTCACGATATCATCAATCACTTGAATCTTTTTATCAAATAAAATCGGACATGGCCGAAGTCCCTAACGGTAACCATACCAAGATCTCAAGTTTGTTCTCACTTTGATTTCTTCTTAGGATAGGTGTCTTGCCTATCATGGTCCCATGCCTCTAGAAGCTTCATGGTGTCACATCTATCCCACATACATATCTCTTTGGAAATAAGCATATACTGACATTTTACTCAAATAGACAAGTCAAGAAGTGATTAAACAGAAAATTTTATTTTTACACATTTCCTTGCCCCACCAACCTTCGGTGATGAGCTTGCGTCTCTTACTAGTGACGTAGGGTTGGGAAAGGATGGAAATGCCCTTACTCGCCTATGCCTTGCCCACGGTGATAAACCCATGTTTCTTACAGGTAGCATGGGGCAAAGTGTAGGGGGTCCTCTAAACAAAGTAAATGTTAAAAGGACATAAACAATCAATTCAAACTTTGAGTCAATAACGAATGAATCAGATGTTCAAAAATTCCAAGAGAGTTAAAAATCTAAAACCGATTTTGTCTACTATGTGGCCATCTACGGGTCTAAGTCCTGGATAAACCACAAAGCAAGTTGCATCAAAACTATGAAGTCATTCAATGGTAGAATAAAGCTTGTAGTTTTCATTTGGTTCCACCAAAGCTTCGTCTGTCTTTCACCACTATCACTTACCATATTCCATAACTTACGCCATGGCTCTTGTGATGAGCCCTCGCATCTTACTAGTTGCGTGGAGTTAGGAGTGGGGCAAGTTAATCTATTCATCATACTTGATTATTTTCATCACTTTGCCAAAACAAATTATGAGGTATCAAATTGCTCACGAAACTAAGATTTAAGATCACAATATATCTACAAAATCATGTATCGACATCATGAAACACAAAAGAAAGCAAACATTTGCATCATCATTTTCCATCGCATACATTCTAGAAAGCATATAATACATACATCATGGTATACATGAAGCGGTTGCAAATAAAGAAAGTAGAATACAAATGACAAGTTTTGATCCAAAACCGACGCATATATATAAATAATCAAAGTTTATATCTGATGCCATCATGCACTAGGCATGGTCAAAATGCTCAAAGAGCCCGTAATACACAAAAGAATCTAAATACAAATCTGAGAAAGCCAAGTGGCCTCTCGGCCTGCCGATCCCGGCCGAAGGTGCGCGCCTCGCTTTAGGACTCCGGCTACGCTAGCGCTTTGAATGGACGGAGGGCTCAAGGTCCCTAGGGCAATCGTAGTCTCGCCATGAGAGCGGCTCCTCATAAGGCGCTCGGGCTGTCCCTATAGCTTGCCAACTCTGTGCGGAGAGTTGACACCATCTTGGCCACATGCGCCAAACGCAGGGGCGAAGATGTCAAATAGGTGCTGCCCGGAGGCTGGCTTTGAGGGCTCCCGGCATCCACAGATAACTCGCGGGTCTTATCCATAGGGATCATCGAGAATCGACGCAAACCCTACAGATTAGATCCCGCCACTCATCAACGATCTACTGCAAAGCAAAGAAAGAAAAATGAATTAGGAACCAGGCAAGAGGTTAAAGTGTACACAATCTGAATATAAGGAGAGTTAACATTCAAAACAAATCCTAAAACAAACAAGCATTGAAAGGAGAGGATAACTTACTCGGATCGCGAGCCTCCAAGATGGGTCGCGGGAGTGACCAGCACACATGTCACGTCTTTGCTCTTGGTGGGGCTCTCACCCGCGTGGTAGAGGCACATGGCGCCCGCAAGCGGACTCATCATCTCCACCATGGCCTGGGAGAGTGGCTCCTCGAAGCCACTTCTCTCTCTCTGCGCTCTCCTCTTCCCTCTCTCGCCTTGAGAATGTCTTGAAGTATCATGCCACTCGGGATCGCTCTCGTCAAGTCTGCTCCTCAGACCCTCCCTCATGTGCTCCTCGGAATCGGAGTCAATATCTATGGGAGTCCTCACGCTTATGAGAGCAGACCTACAATCTGAAGTAATGGTGCCTGAGGCGCACCAGCTCTCCCTCTGGCCCGAACTATCCCCCTGGCTGTAATAGGAATGCCAGGGGTAACCGCTGTCCAACCACGGCCTCTAGGCCCCCCTCTAGCCTCTCGGACTGATCTATAAACAGGTGCTACTGGAGGAAGCATAGCCGCGTATGGGAGGCCAAACTGCTGAGGAACCCTGCTGAAGGGATGTACCTCTACCCGTCCCACACGATCGATAAGCTGCCCTGTGATGGAGCAGGAGACCAATGTCGTGGTCTCCTCTCCCCATATACCGCCATAGTGTAGTGCGTGTAGCCTCCATGTGCCGCGTGGTAAGGGTGGCTACTTGGTGCGCGAGGTGCTCGAGCAAGACGACATACCTGACCATCGGGCTGCCCTCACCGCCCGGGATCTGCCACCTCCACGCCTCTGCCATACGGAATGAAGCTCATACACCCAACTCATGACTAGAGTGGGTGGCTCGAGAACTGTCCTGATCGGACCACCACTGTATAAGTCATGGTAGGTGGTCCCCAAAATGTTCGCACCCTAGGCGTATTTCCGGCCATGTCCCCTCTATCTCGTACGATGATGGGGCCCCAACAAGTATAATAAGGTGTCCCTCCCTTGTCCCCCGATGAGTCTCGAGGCAAGGATCCCCATAATAGCTTTGTCGAAAGATAGGGATGGGCAAAGAAGGAATGGATCCGAACTCGCACTCCCTTCTTCGGCCCCAGTAAATGGCCGCATCCCCCATATAACCAGCCCACCGAGCTATCTCGTGCCACGGAACCCACTGTCATCCTGTTTAAGTCTCCTCCCGATGATGGGACCCCGGGAATCCGGTAAACATCCTCCAAAGTGATGGTCCACTCACCACGGACCCTTGGCGGTGGAAGGTGTTCCGATCGCATCCTAATATGAAAATAGGTCACAAAGAATGTGGCTGGATGGAGCAACGTGGGCACACGCGATATACACGCAATGCCGACCCTCCTGCAATGTGTCCTCCTCATCTGCTGAGAGGGCATCCATACCCCCGGGAAGCCCAGTCACACTCTCTCTCCCGGCTCCATCTAATGTACTCCTCTTTTGCCTGCATACACCCAAAAACACACAAGGAAGAGTAAGTTAGTATCTAAACAATATCAAGAGAAGCATAAAAACACGTACAAATGCTAAAAATACAAGTACAAGCTTTCAAAATAGGTTCTTTTTGCATTACATTAACCGCCGCCGCTTCATACTGCAGGGGGCGGTTTTAATCCGCCACCTGTAAAGACGGCGGTCGTGTATGCCATTTGTCTGGCGGCGTCGCGTCCCGAAAACCAGCGCGGTTTTTGGGCTTAAAAGCCCAAAAAATGCAAAAAATGACTATTTTAATCAAAAATGGGGCCTACCCAGTAGGCGCCCCCCCTAGATGGACCCTTTAAACCAAACATTTTCAAAAATGACCCCCCCATTACAACAAATTTAGCATTTTAAAATTGAAGAGGGAAAAGCACAAAATTGAAGAAAAACCAACCTGTGATCTCGCGGGGTGGCGTTCCGCACGTGGAGGCATGATCACTATCTCGCTGTGGACGTTTTGACTCTACTCGCGTGAGAAACCGTTACCGTGGGCCCCAGAGCTCAAAATCTACCAAATCGACTCGCGCAAATGAATAGTAAAATGGGCCCACTTTCATATATATATTGTTCTATTTCGTTTTAAAATGACTTTTTCGCAGGTTCGGAGCGTTGACGGAGGTAAGTTTCTATCCTCGCACTAATGGTACGTCCTCTTCCCCTATTGTTTTAGCGTTTATTTTCCAAATTATTGTATCTATCTGCGCACTTGAGTTCTCTTTTCATTTTGCGGTGGCGGGAATTCGTGATGGCGTCATTTCACACACCTGAGACGCGTAAGGTATAACTTCTTCCCATTTTGGGGCGGCCATACTCGGACCCACCGTTTACGCCTCTTCATGGCTAAAACGCTTCTCAGAAAGAGCAATATGTGCGTACCCAAAATTGTAAGGTCTGCTATCTTTGCGGAGCGGTGTAATAAGTGCCCCAATGATGATACGAGTCTCTTCGCAGGTGTTGGGATCCAGAGAAGCTTTACGGATATGCGTTAACATCCCGCATGCCCCGCTTAGCCCCGCGTGCTTTATTTTCCCTATTTTCCCTCTTTTCTTGGCTTTTTGGTCTTCAGTGACGAAACCGCCGCCCTGAAGGGCGGCGGTCTCGTGACCGCCTCCCGAAACGCAGGTGGCGGTCACCATGCACCGCCCGCCACTGGCCCGAGCGGCGCGTCTGTCTGCACGTTTTCCAGAACGCTCTTTTGACGCGACCCGCGTGAAATATCACGACTCACCAGCTTTTCTTGCCGACTTAAGCATGCATTAATGTTTTTGGTCCCCTGGAATAGTGTTTTTCTTTTGTTTAATGTTTAGGAGTTCAGTTTGGATTTGATTTTGGATGTTTGGATTCCTATAAATGCATGGTTTGTGCACATGCAAATGGCCTCTGAATTTTGCTCCAAAGTTTGCTTTTGAATTTCTTGTTACAGCAGATTTAGTTTTCCTTTGCTTAGGATTCTTAGTTTTCTCATTGAGTGCTTTGGTTAGTATTGTGTTGCAGCTGGTAAGCCACATATCCAACTTGTGCAAGTGCAAACATTATTTGGGCCACCATTTTCACTCCAACTTTCATGTTTTCAGTGTTGTGTCCCTTTAGTTTGCTTAGGATTGGTAGCATAGTTTGCTGCAGGTTTGTTTTAAGCTTTGTGTTGCTGTTGGTAAGCCACAGATCCAACTTGTGCAAACAGTATTATTGTTTTGGAGTAGAATAGTCTAGGCAGCCATTAAAGTTGCAGGTTTTGCTCTTCATCTCAGACTAATTTCAGGTTCGGGACGCTTTTGTTGCATGATTCGCATAGACCCCACTAGGAATTGCATAGGCCAAGCTCACTCGTGCTCTTACTTGCCTATCCCTCTCCTATCCGCATTCTATTACGCATTGCATTCCTCAAGGCTGTCCATTGATCCAAATATCTATTCTGTTGATGCAAGCATTCCACACTTTTCTCGGATTCACGTGAGCACAAAGAGCGAAGAGATCATCACCGAGGGACAAGAACACACACACCGTCGGATTCGCCAGCATTCTGCAGAAATCCGGGTTCCATCTTTCAAAGTTTTAGTTAGAACTTATCAAATAAAGTAGTTAATCACTTTATTTCAGCTTATTTCCATTCTCGATATTGCCGGGAGGTTGTGGGGATTGATAGTTTACGAGAAACTATGATTCATTCCTCACTTTTGAGGTAGGATCGAGAATCTTGCGATAGATTAGTTATTTCGTTGTTTAGAATAGATATACAAATTGCATGAGACAAATAAATACTAATCGGCTATTTTGTTTGTTTTACGTTATTAGT
This sequence comes from Taxus wallichiana var. yunnanensis, assembly GCA_018340775.1. Taxonomy (NCBI): domain Eukaryota; kingdom Viridiplantae; phylum Streptophyta; class Pinopsida; order Cupressales; family Taxaceae; genus Taxus; species Taxus wallichiana. The sequence continues at coordinate 497,806,457 of CM031241.1, forward strand.
TTAGTTGTCAATTCTAATTTTTTTAGTTAGTTTTGCTTTCTCATAAATGCCGAAAATACAAAAAGGGAATTATATATGCTAGAAGTGTACTTAGATTTTACTTTATTATAGTTTGTTTCATTCTTGCTTTTAGCATGACAATTACGGGACTAGGAGCCCAGGGAATACATTTTCGAGCCAATTGTGTGCTGACCCCAATATCGTAGTAGCGGTAGCCGACATTGACCAAAACCTTAGGATACAAGTCTTCCAAACAACAGCAGACTTCCAAATGTGATCAGGTCACGGTTGAGAGGGTTAAACGTAGAAGACGACCAAGCACACACATTTTGGTCAAATCAACCAAACTACAAAGTTATCCTAGAAAACATCCGCATGACCGTAGAGGGATTTGAAAGAGAACAAATATTCGGGTGCGATCCTTTAGTTCCACAACCAGGATCTTTGGAGACACCCTCATAGATATAGATATGCAGTTTAAGAATTCAAGTTCTTCTAGAACACCCCGATGTGAGGTATTCTAAGAAAATCGCACAATCATCGATTCTAAACGTAGAGGCGAAAAAGCTTATGACTACTGGATATTAGGGATTAGAACTTGATCTCACGTATGACCATACAGGGACATAACAACCAAGAGTCTCGATTGTGATCCACAAATCCCATGACCTAACGAATCCACAAGTCGGTTAGATATAGACCTTGACGCCTCGCACATTAGTATTTCAGGTCTACTCCGATTCCACCTATCATCATTCGCAACAGTTGTCCCTACTTTGGACACAGACAGCCTGACAGTTTAGCTAGAAATTTTGGACTAGGCCGGAGAATCGTCCATAGAGTTGACTATATTCACCATATGACCTATCGAGAAGTACATGAAACCATCCGGTCATTTTCCACGCATCCCACAACCCATAGATCGAATCACGCCTGAGCTCGATATTGATTGGAGCCTTGAGCAGTCATCCTCGGGTTTTACGATCGATCTATCACACCCATCCAAGTTAGAAGGGCCTTCTTTGCCTTAGATCATAAATACCATTAGTGCGTGCGTGTCGAAGACATTGGGCTCCCAACTAGTTTGTCTGCATATTCTACCCCCACTGTTGTCTCGGCACGACCTCGGGAGGTCGAGCACGTGGAAGAGTCACTTGTTGATTCTCACGCTACTTTGTTGCTTTTCCGACGTGTCTGGTTCCCAGGAGTTATGAAGGTAGTTTTGTGTTGATCGGCGGGGGCAACCAAATTTGGTTGTATCTGAAAAGCCATCCATGAGAGAGAGCATCTCATGGCCTGCAGTGAGATCAACAAGTTGGTCAATACTAGGTAGGGGAAGTCATCCTTAGGGCAAGCGAGTTAAGATCACGGAAATCCATGCATATCAAAGTCCCCGTCGCTTTAGTAGCCAGTGCGATGTTAGAAATCCATTGAGGATAGTCAATAGGCGAGAATGAAAGAAGATGTAGAAGGAGTCGTTGAAGCTCCTCTTTGACCAAGAGAGCAATGCGTGGATGCATTTTCTCAATTTCTATTTAATGGCTTGGAATCAGGGTTTAGAGTGATGTTATGGACGGCAATGGTAGGATCAATTCCTGGCATGTCAGCGTAGGACCAAGCGAAAGCTTGGTTGCGAGCACGGAGAAAGGTAGTAAAGGAGACTTGTTCTGATGCGTTAAGGGATTGTCCGATCTTCACAATGTGAGGATCCTCTCCGTGTGGATGTTGATTTCTATAATAGATTCATTCATGCATGGTTTGGGTTTGGATGGTAAGGCACGTTGAATATAAGAGTCATCCGTGCTGAGGTAAGTGAGGATGGAGTCATCATCCTGGCACTCAACAACGTTAATTGAAGGTGAGTCCTCTTCAATCATGTCTGGATATAGAAGGGGAATAGAAGAGGGGTCCTCATTATTGCGTTGATAAATGAGAGGACCTAGGAAGATACCATTTATGAAGAAAAAAAAAAAGTTAAGAGGATAGATTCAGGGATCTATCGACTCTGTGCGTAGGTGGCGAAAGGCAAAATGGGTGATGACGGTTCGGTAGGGAAGTAACGTCATCGTCTTCTAGAAGACAACCGACACAAGGTTAAAATCGATATAAGTGTTCCCAGGAAATCTGAGACCACTACGATCATTGTGTTTGCGTGTAGTCACGGAATGAGTGTATGTCGGCCTTGTTCATAAAGACCAAAACCAAAACCTTTCCAAGACACGAGTCAAGAAGGTGAGGATGCTAAATGCGACGATTTGTCAAGTATTGAAAATCGGATTGGAAGGGAACCACACCAAGAGGGGGTTCGGGGGTAATGGAGGATACGTCAACACCCCCATCGTTAGGTTGGTGCGGCAATGGGGTGGTCCGTAAGAGATTACTTCCCCCACCACGACGGTCATGGTAGGATGTGCATGTACACATCCGTATTCTGTGGGGTATGGAAAGAACTGACGTTATATAGCGATACTCCCCAGCGTAAGGCGTTGAAAAACATCTACTAAGGGATCTGCGGTTGGGATGTTAGGCTGCAAGGAAGGAAGTGGTTTTGCGGCGGTGGTTTCATCAGTTGAAGGCGTAGGTGCGGTTGAGGTGGATGGTTGAGGTACATTTGAAGAGGATGGTTGGGTTGAATGTATGGGTGTCTTGATTGGTATAAGCACATCGTTAGGGTGGTATAACATATTGCAGGTTTTAAAGGGGGGAGGATCAGCTTTTACGGTGTAGGACTTCCCCTCGTACTCAAATTTTATGCATCTATGTAATGTTGAGGAACGTATCCCATGCCGGATCAAGGGCGACCTAGCAATATGTTATATTGGAACTCTCCTTCAGGACATAGAAGAGTTCGGGTAAAGTACGTGGTCCTACCCGAATGTTGAGGATCACGGTGCCTAAGGTAGAGGTAATAACGTCATTGAATGACCGCAACATGATGGGATTGGCACACATGTAGCTAGAAGGGATATTCATTTGTTGGAAGGCTTTTGAAGAGATGATGTTTAGGCTAGCACCCCCGTCAATCATAACACGACGTACCCGAATGTCCCGGACGTAAGCTGAGATGAAAAGGGCGAAGTCGGATCTTACATGCACCAAAGTCAACAATTTCATCTTGAGCCGCGCCGCATGACTTGTTGTTGTCTGTACGAAAGTGGTTGGGCGGTGGGTTGTTTTGGCGAGAGAAGCAACGTGATTGGGTGTTAGAATGGAGGCAACAGGCAGGGTTTCATTAGGTAAGACCTCGATCCCTTGAATAATTTCAACGAGAGCTTGTCGATGGGATTCAGAAGTCCGAATGAGATCATATAGTGTCATTTTTACGGGCGATTGGTGAAGCTATTTGATCATGGCTCGATGGGCAACTCCATTAGAGATGGGGTAAGCGGGTCCACGAATAACCACTTTGGGTGGTGGTGCAATCGGGATGCTGGATGGAGAAAGAGAGGACGCATGTGTGCTTTCTTTTGTTGTCTCGTTGTTTTTCTGCTCGAGTAGCGACACTAATCATATTAATCTCGTAGACTCAAGATGAAGAAGATGGTTGGATAAATCATGGTCTTCAAGAGGTGGGGTTGTAATAATGATAGATCTTGGTGAGGCGGGGATAGATGGTATAGTAGAGGGAATTGAAGCTAAAGGTCTCTCCCTTCGTAAGTTGTCTTTCTTAACCTTTGTATCTGGGAGAGGTGACTGACGAAGGATGGTTTTTAAAGCTTTGCATCTCTCCACATCATGTCCTGGTGTGCGGTGATAGGCGCAGATTTTAGACTCATCATAACCTATAGGTCGAGGTTTAGACGGGTCATAAGGTCTAAGTGGGGGTAGAGAAATGGTCGCATTCTCCACCAACATAGCAAGGATTTTGGCGTAAGATCCTTTGAGTGGGTCAAAATCGGAGGAGGATGAGGGTATTGGTTGTGCGGGTTTTGGTAATGTTTGGGCGTGGTTGGTTCATACGGGTGGTGGTTTAGCCAAGGGGTGTTGACACGTGGTTTTCACTAAACGTGGTTTCTTTGCGCAGGAGCTACATTCGGCTGGTTAGATGATGAGGCTACAGATGACGTGGTAGCGGAAAACAACCACGGAGAAAGGGGAGTGACAGAAAATAAATCCTTTGATGATGGAGTCTCGTTTAGGGTTGATGGGTGGACGAGGATACGTGGGGTGATAATGTTGATATACCTTTAGATCTCTCGTATAGGTGCGAGAAGGCGTGAGGTCGTTTGAAGAAAACACGGGGAGGTATGATATATTGATGCAAAGTGGAAGGATGAGGTCCCAATATGGAAGGTAGGTGTGACGATGATGGTTTTGATTGTGATAGAGGCACTTGGTTGAGTTTGTCTCCTAGGTGGGGGCGGCTTTATTTTTGGATAAATCTAGTTGCTTAGGCGGTGTGTGAGGCTAGGTATTGGTGAGGTCCCAAGTGTAGGGGAAGATTTAGTTGGGTTAATAGAGGTGGATGGGATACTTGGTATAGATACGGGGGACGAGAATGAGGACATAGGCATTTTGAGTTTCAAAACACTTAGGTATATGGTAGAGGTGTCTGGATCGGTCATCTGCATTTGAGTAGAATAGGGGGTACTCAAACGTTCCCACAGGATTCGTCTATCCTCTGGAGAATGACAGTCTTCAGGTGTGAATTGTAAATTTTGTACGGAAGAAAGGTGGGTTGTGATTCCAATCCACTGTGGGTATGATACAGGGGGTAGATGAGGCACTGTATCAATAGATGTTAAGAGGTCGACTGGTCTTTGAAAAGATTTAGGCGATGAAGAACTAATAGGTAAGAGGGCATGTTCGAGAGGATCTGTCATGGTTAAAGAATTTGGTGATGTCGGTGCAAGAGATTTCTCGTCTAAGGATGTCAAAAGGAGTGGCGTACCTTCCTCTTGTGCAGCAAGAGCGGTAGAAGGAGAAGTTTGGGAAATAGATAGATTAGATAACATCTGTTCGCAGTCTTGTAGGGAAGTGGTATAAGAAGACTCATTGATGGGAAGAGAAGTCTGGGCAGTTAACTCCTTTATGGGTAAAGGAACGATTTCGCTTTGGCTTGATGGTGGTAAAGGAGGTTCGGGCTCCTGTGTTAGTGAAGAGGCTTGATTCAAAATTTTCTCGATAGAGGCTTTTGGCTGGGTATTGAAGACTGCATGGATCTCATGAACACTCTCCTCGGCTAAGATATCCTGGTTTACGTTACTGTTGGACGAGTGATTTGGGAATGGTTTGTTGAAGATTTTCAAATTTCGGTTAGCAGGGGCATTAGGATTATCGAGGGTTATATCACCTACGTCAACCATTTCCTGCACTATGTTTTTCAACATTTTGCAGTTTTCATGACTATGTCCTTTTACGTGGTGAAAGTTACAGAAGTCATTTTCTTTGTACCAGGAAGGTATAGTGCGGGTAAAATCAAACCCGGAGTGAAGTTTAACAGGAGGTAAGGTAATGGCTCCTGCTTTGAGCAATTTTTCCAATATCACACCATATGTTTCTCCCAAGGGAGTGTAGTTGATGGGTTCTGCTTTATACTTATAAGTGGTTTTTGGCGGGGGTATTAGAGCGGTGGTTGGGATTTGACCATCACCGCATGCACGGCCCCTTTGATTTCGGCGGTCGATGGGTGAGGATTGGTGGTGTTAGGTTTGTTGGTGGAATGCGAGTTCGGAAATTGGGGTTTTGTTGCGTGACCGCAATTTCTCTTCTTCTAAGGCTCGAATTTCTAGTTTTCGAGCCATGGTAAAGGCCTCATCGAATGTGCGGAAAGTTTGAATTTGAAGAGTAGGAGAAATGTGCTTAGCACATGCCCGCGTAAAAGTTCGATAAGTTCAGCCTGAGGCAAGGCATATGTAAGTTGGTTGATAAGGCCCCGCCATCGTCCAACGAAATCTGCGATAGATTCGTCTTCGAATTGTCGGATGGCATAAAGGTCGGTGATAGATACTTTCTTGGCAATGTTAATGGAGAAATGATCCAAGAAAGATTGGGCTAGTTGGTTAAAAGAGAAGATTGAGTGCTGGGTTAAAGCACTGTACCACTCCAAGGCGGGTCCTGATAAGGACATGGGAAAGGTGTGGAGTAACAAGGCATCATCATGAGCAATCAAATAACAAGCATGTCTAAATGATCGCAAGTGTTGTTGAGGGTCCTCTTTCTTCATTAAAAACGGTAAATTTTGGTAATTCCCATTGAGGAGGATACGAATGAAGGGGGACAGACGGGTGAATAGGCTCTAGAAAAACTTACTCGTATGTCAAGGCGCTACGACTTCCTCAAAACGAAGCCTCGGGTTTTGCATTTTGTCCATCATTTGTTTAATGAAATCCGTGGTTGGATGAGATGATGGTGCGATTGTGGTAAACAGAGGCAAATTGGGCCAAGGGCCTCCACTGGACAATGGTGGGGTTAAGTGTTGATAAGGTATGGAGGATGAATATGTTGAGGCGACCAATAGGGATGTCCCATATAAGATGTTGAGGTCACTTTGGATACGTGTATGGGAAAGAAAAGGTAGGCGGAGCTTGAGAAGGAAAGCTAGTGTGGATAGGTGGCGAGAGCAAGTCATGAAACGGAGCGATGCAAGAGAGATGAGGTAGGGGCAACATCGGTAATAATGATATGTGGGGTCCAAGATTAACCAACGGAAAGTCATTCTCGAGTCGTATAAACCTCTCGAAGCCGTCGGATTGGGAGACGGGGCTAGAGATGTAGGAAGCGAAGGCGGTGTTATCAAAGGGAGTGAGCTAAATGAGCAGCTATACTAATAGGCATACCAACAAGGAGCTGACCATCGGGCGTACGGTCGGGGTATGAGACAAATAGTATTATGCAGCCGCTAGAATTAGCATCCGTAAACTTGGCAAAGTCCTTATCTCCCATAGGAATTTTAGGATCTCGCCGGTATCTCGTAGGATTCCCACGAGAATGTGAAGGGGTGATTCAGCAAAGAAACAGAGTAAGCATGTGAAACCATGGCGGCGGCTTGCTTTCGAGTGATAACAACCATGGACGAGGAGTTCACAAAGTGGGTTTCAATCCGTCGAGAACAGAAACAAAATCAGACCGTGAAATTGGTAGAGTTCTTTGGTTTGTCGAATTGGGAAAGATAAGTAACCGATATCGGTCTTGTAACCGATGTCGGTTATACTATAGCCGACGGTGGTCAGGTAACCGATGTCGGTGTAAGAAGTCTGGGCTAACAAGATATAAAAGGCTACTAATTTGATTTTTAACAACGTTTAGTATACTTGTCCAATTATTGATCACAGAAGACAGGGTATGAGAAAGAAAACAGAACTAAAAACAAGCAAGATGCACACGCAAATCCAGAGACTAACCCTAGGGTTAATTTTAATTATTGTGGGCTTATGCCTTTAGACGCGGAACGATGTCAATCCTAAACAAAAGACTTAGGGGAAATGTCAAGTTGTTTTGGCTTATAAGGTTACCTCAATCGGGCGGAGGAATACCGCGGAAAAGGGGGGATGTTTGAGCTGTTGTGTTAATTGTGAAGTGATTCGGTATGTGTTGTGCAGTGAAAGTAAGATTAATTTCTTGTCAATACCATGGATATCACCCCCACGTGTATGACCTGTTACTTAATCTATGTTCACTAGAATTGAAAACAACAAGCAGTAATGCAATGCACGTGTTTTAAACCCAAATCGAAAATGATATTCGATGAAGCAAAAGAGATGACTTTCACTAATGCGAGATGTAAAAGCAAAGCAAGTTCTTTTATCAAAATAATATAAAACCTTGTGAATATCTTTTAGAAGAAGAAAACAACAAGTATACTCCCTATATGAAAGCAAGCAAGAAAGAAAGAAACCCAAAATGGGTCCCACCGGGCGTGCCAAAATGTTTCACTCGGAATGTTTCATTCCTTTTAGAAATAGATAAGGTTAGGGCTAGGAGGAATACCTGTTGAACGTCGAGATGGTGTGCGCGTACCGTAGAGAAAGATCAGGTTGACTGCGAAGAACTCCTTTTTGTCTTGGAAGGACTACCTGCAAATAAGAACACAAGACCACACGATTTTGATTAGACAATAAATGAGGGAACTGCCTTGGGCCCAGGAAATATAAAACTTCCTTTCGAAGGTGGTCAGTTCCCCTGCTAATATGAATTAACACAAAAGACTGTAAGATATCAATTAAATTGCTTCGTTGAACTGGGTAGGGGAAAGGCTGGTTTTTGGTTATAGTCAGGATAACCGATACCGGTTACTGATAACCGATATCGGTATGGTCTAAGATCTGAAGGTTGGTTGTTTTGTGGGGTGGTTGTGTTGTTTGTAAGGCTGTATATAGGTGATATTAGGAAATAAGGTGATGAGAGGTAGATGAATGATAGTTAGATGCAATAGCACGCTGGGTAGTGGATCTAGGAATGGATTTGTGAGGATTGTGCTTCAAAAAGTCTAAGAAATGTTATTAAAGAGGACATGCAAGATGTAACTTACTGGTTATTGACGAAGATGCAAGTCCAAGAACTCTGATGACAAAGGCAGAACTCTAGGTAGGATGGCTGGACAAATAGAAGATGAAATATCTCCCTCCCGATGATCAGCTGAGTATCTGAGAACTCTGGCTGTTCTGTTGCAGTTTTGGGCTTGATCTCCTTTTGCTGCAACTCTTCTGGTTTCTTCACTCGTCTCTGCTCGGTCAAGTGAAGATCTGGACTCTCTTTATCACTCCCAAATGATCTCTCTTGATTCCTAAAATCCTTCCACCCTGATCCAAAATGAAATTCCGATCCTTTGTTTTTGGTTTGGGGAGACCATTTACAGGGAACCGATGGCGGTTACGTAACCGACGGTGGTCGAGTAGGAACCGGCATCGGTAAGGAAAAAGTAGGCTATTTTTAGTAAAATAGCCCACCTTCCCTGCTTTTCTCCCGAGAGATTAGTTGCGGGCTTGGTCAAGTGACTAGAAGGTCGGTTTTGGGTGCGAGAAAGGGGTCCTTAGTCATGGGTGTAGATGTGGACCAAGTTATAGGTCTTAATTAGGTTAGTTTAGGGTTAGGGCTAGGTCATGATGAGGTGGAAAAATGAGGTGGCAGGTAAGGTGATGTGGATTTATCAATTACAAGGTAATTAACAAATAATTGTGTAAGGTTTAGGTGATGAGGTTAGATTGCAAGAGATGAGATGCGGGTCACAAGGGGGTCGTAAGACACAAATTTGGTGTCTATAGATAGATCTCGCCGCATGTGAGTAAGGTAGATCAAACTCCCCACCAACCGCCGATAAAGGGTACCGTCGACCAAGGGGAAGAGAAATCAGAAACCAACTTGACCTGGAAAGAAAAGGAGTAGGTGAGGACTTGCAATCGACATGTGAAAACAAACAAGAAAATCAAAAGAGAGTACTTAGGCTGCGAGATCATAATTCCTGAGTGAGATTGTGAAATCTGGATCCCAAGAAAGTAATGAAGCAATCCTAAGTCAGACATGGACAACTTGTTGGCCAAGGAGATCTTCATAGAATCAATGATAGAGGAAGAGCTACATGTGATCAACAAGTCATCAAAATAGAGAACAAGAATAAGCATGGAGTCATCCTACCACAGAATATACACATTTGGGTCAGAGTGACACCGAGTGAACCCTGATGCAAGTAAAAATAAGTCCATCTTAGCATACCAAGCCCAAGGGGCTTGTTTAAGGCCATAGAGATACTTATTTAACTTATAAATGAGGGATGGATCATGGACATAACCCGAAGGTTATTCCATATAGATCTCTTCCTCTAGGTCCCCATGAAGGAAGACACTCTTAATTTCCATCTGGTGGACTTCCCATCTGATTAGCGCAATGATGGCAAGGGTCAGTCGAATGGAAGTCATCTTCGCAACCGGAGAAAAGGTTTTCAAGTAATCAACCCCAGCTACTGGGAGAAACCCTTAGCTACAAGTCACGCTTTATACTTCTCGACTTCTCCATTGGCTCCATACTTTGTTTGATATATCCACCTACACCGAATGATTTTCTTCCTTTCGGAAGAGGGGTAAGATCCCAAGTGTCATTCTTTATGAGTGAGGAATACTCCTCATCCATAGCAGAATCCCACTTAGGAATCCTAGAAGCTTCCTGGAAAGACGGTGGATCAGAAGTAGAGGTGAAGAAGGAGTGGGGTCTAACAAAACTCAAGTGAGTACGTCTCTCATCTGAAGGATCTCCAACTAAATCTCCAGCACTCTGTAAAGTTTTCTTGGCCCAAAGAGGTCCCGAAGGTTCAATCTCAGAGTCGAAAGATTCTTCACTTGAGTGAGAAGGGACATAGTCCTCATCATCACTACATTAGAATAAGAAGACTCAAAAGTTTGAGGATTGGGAGGATCAGGGAGAGGAGGAACTCACTCAACAACATCATCATCATTTGATGAGTCGAATCTAAATAAGTGGGCAAAAGAACCTTAGTGGAAGTAAAAGTCAAGGATGACTCATCAAACTTCACACTCCTCTCAATATAGAGCTCATGGGTTGTAGGGTTCAACAATCGATATCCCTTCACACCATCGGATACCCAAAAAGATACAATGTGTGGATTGTGGATCTAATGCCTTGCATTTCTTCTTGGAATCCGAGCCATAGCCTTGGATCCGAAGACTCGAAAGTGCTCAACATCAGGCTTGTATCCAAACTAGGCTTCAAAGGGTGTCATCCCTCTTACTACCTTGTGTGGAACATGATTCTGAATGTAACAAGCACAATTCACTGCTTCAACCCAATACTACGTGGAGGAAGGGAATTCGAGTGAACCATACAAGTAGCCATCTCCTTTAGAGTTCAATTCTTTCTTTCTGTAACTCCATTTTGGGAAGGGTTGTAAGCAATTGTATGTTGCAAAGCAATCCCCTTAGAAGTGTAGAAATCCTCAAACCTATTGCTCACATACTCACCTCCATTGTCGGTTCAAAGAACCTTGATAGACCGTTCTACTTGTTTCTCAGCAAGAGCCTTAAAGTTTTGAAAATGCTCAAAGACTTCAGACTTAAGCTTAAGAAAATATACCCAAGTATAACGTGAAAAGTCATCAATGAAGGTTAGTATATATAGAGCTCTAGTGAAAGAAGGAGATGGAAAGGGGCCAGAAACATCACTATGAACAATATCCAAGGGACGAGTAGCTCTCCAGGATTTTCCCTTATCAAAGTTTTTTTCAGGTGCTTTCCGAGGGTGCAACCCTCACAAAGACCTTTAGAAAACTTAACTCGGGGTAACCCATTGACCATTTCATTTTGGCTCAATTGTTCAAGGTAATGATAATTTAGATGCCTAAAATGCTCATGCCATAGCTTGCTAACCTCATTTGCATGAGTGAGCAAGGCATTGGGTGTCAAATTAGAAGAGAAGTGGGAAAATGTATACAACCGTGAACGGTGATCCACATTTCCCTCAACCACGGTGCAGTCAGAGTTAAGCTCATGAATGATCACCGAGTTAGGACAAAATTTCACTCACATTCCTTCACCAAGGTGGGTGATTTGGTAAACTAATAGGAGATTGGTAGAGATTTGGGAACACTTAACACTTGGTTAAATGTTCCACCTTCTATCTCTACTTGATCCACTTCTTAGAAAAATGACACATGAGTGTCATCACCCAACGTGATTTGGGACATGCCACATGGTTCAATGCTAGAGAATTCAACCTTTGAAGAAGCCATGTGGTGCGAGGCACCGAATCGATAATCCAAGTTGATGATGGAGCTGATCTAGCTATGAGGGCCTTATCTTTCTTCTTTTCATTTTAGACTCTGCTTTAGAAGACTCACCCTTCTCGAGCATTTTGTTTGGATTCGATTTAAAACTTATTTTATTCTTCTCAAGCAACTTAGTTAAGTGATCAATTTGTTTCCGAAAACAATGATGCTCGTCATGGCCAGGATACTTACAATAGGAGCATTTACACTTTTCCTTCTTCTCTTTAGGCTCATAATTCGAAGTGTTAGTGTTGGGCTTAGTTGGGGGTTGGTTGGTCATAGTTTCTTTCTAAGGTTGGTCCTTTGTTTCTTTCTTCTTTTCATTTTTCTTGCCCTTATTCACCACAAGGGCATGTGACTTGGATTTTAGAGTCCCTATTTGAATGAGTTTGTCCTATTCTTGAATGAGTTGGGACGAAAAACTGTCAAATGAGGGCATTTTCCAGGCACTACCCAAGGCGGCTTTCGTGGCGTGGAAAGTTGAAACAAAGATAGAGTATTTAGGACCTAACTTAGAAATAATTGACAAGATCAATTGAGAGTATTTCTTCTCCACTTTACATTCCTTTAGAAGTAGTCTAGTGTGGACAAAATTTGAGAATAAGGCCTATAGGTTTTCAAAGTCACTAGGATTTAACCCTAGTAGTTTGTTTTCCAACTCATGTGCTCTCATGTCATCTTGCTTCCCAAACATCTCGTCGAGTGTTTTCCATGCTCCATCGGGTGTCGAGGAAGTTTCGATGTGGAAGAGAAATTCAAAAGAGATGGACATACAAAGAAGACCTAAGGCTTCATCACAGTGGTTGAACCATTTAGATCTTTCGGGTTCATCATCAGGTTCGGTCTCTAACCCCATGGTGACACAATATAACCCTTTACTTCGCAAAACCAATATAATTTTAGATCTCCATTTGAATAAATTAAAAGGTGTGAGCACCGGTACTTTAGAGATATCCATAATGAAGAGATAAAACCAACGAAGGAAGAAGGAAGGAGAGAGAAAGGAAAAAACCACCCCAAAACAATATCACACCCCACTGAGTTTGGCACTTTATAGTTTAGTGTGTTGATTACAATCCGATGTGACTGTGTGCCAAGAACTAATCTGTCACTCACCTTGCAATCATCATAATAACGCGAAAGAGTGGAGACAATAATCAAGGTTCATTGGGCGTATGTGAGTTTGACACCGTAAGCAAGCACAAGAACAGTGAAAATAAGAAGGGAAGAGAAGGACGCGTGTGAGAAATAGTGTCTCACGTTGCACGAAAGAATCCCTTTCTTTGTAAGACCGTGGTGGATGCTCTCATAAGTCCACAAAGTAATAAAAGGGATAGAAAAATGCTCAAGATGATTTGAAATGAGCCGATACAAGCAATACAATGACACCCTCTAGAATGCGGAACTTTATAAAATAGTGCATTTACAAAACTGATAATCCCATCATCTAGAGTGCAAAAAAACATGCAAATTTGACTAAAGAAGTGCTCAAAACCGAGCAATGAGTCAAAAGTTATAGCAAAAAATGATTCCATAATGATGGAAAATGCCAATAAGCCTTATAAAGATTAAAAATTGCCCTAAACGCATGTAAAGGGTGTCGTATGCATACTTGTTAGAAATGGTATCAAATTTTAGATAGGGTTTGTTTTTATTGCGAGGGGGGATTAGCCTTACGACCCCTAGAACCTCACCCTCCGTCTTCGACACTCGAAGGAAGGATAATAAAACAAGAAAAATATACCCCAAAGAAAAATTACAATGCCAAGAATAATGTTCCTAACCTTAAAATTTTTTAAAAGGAGATGATTAACCAATAATCAATTCTAAAAGGAAATTTTTAGGGGTCCACGTTGACCGAGATGAGAGTGTTGCACAAATTCTGCTGAGTCAAAGTTCTGAGTGAATGCCGAGTTGTGCGGAGGTGAAACCACGTGTTAACGCGTTTGAGTGGGTGTGGACCATGCTAATGAAAATTGGTGCCTCGAGTTGAATGTTGTAACTGACTTGCCATGCGAGTCTACGTGCTAGAGATCCCACTCGAGTTCGTGTAACATCTAGAAACCGAGCGAGATTCACGGAGAAGTGACAGGGAATAACACAAACTTTAGCGAGCCGGTTGGAGGTCGATGAAAAAAGCACCACAAATGGTGGTAAGAGCACAATGAACATAGGGATTCAAAAGCATAGACAAAGCAAAGGAAACAATGCACGATCTGGTTCAACCACGCATGAGAGCTAGAAGAGAAAACCAAGTTAGAAAATAGTGCATGGTCGGTGGTGCAAGTACAAGAGGCCATGATTAAGCTAAAACAAACAAGTACCACGAGTTAATAAATGCGAGACCATGAATGCGAGGCCATGAGCATTCAATATGAGCCAAAGCAAGGCACCACCGGTAGAGGCCACAAGCCCATTCAAGAAATGAACAAGCAGAGATGGTGAATGACTGTGCAAACCACAAATAACACCATGAGAAAAACTAGGGAATGAGATGTCCATGTGATAGATGGTTTTAGGAGTAACTGCCGAGCATAAATAGTGCACACAGGAAGAGCTGTAACAAAACAAAACGTAGAGATAACCATGTAAATGAAAACAAGCTCACAAGTAGAAGCAATCATGAAGTAAGTTGACAGAGTTCGTGAGGATGATAGAGAGGGAACTCTAGTGAAATAGGGAAGTGTCCAACCACTGCAATCTGCTGAAACCTCAATGCGAACACGTTTTACCGAAACCAGCTCTGATACCATGAAAGAGGGATATGCGAGAACCGATGTCGAAACAATGCACCACAACGAAGTTGCACTCCTATGGTCACGTCATAGCTCCAACGCAATAAGAAAGATTCAAACAATGGAAATAATATGCAAATAATAAAATAGGTCTACTCATGCTCATAGATCGAAAAAAGGAAGTACAAATAGGGGTGTTGTGTAACCCCCATGCCTAAACAAGGAAAGTAACTCCTATGACGCCAGCGCGCATATGACGTTACTAACGTATATGATGCCACTAAAGAGAGGAGTTACAATTCCAAATAAGGAATGTAACTCCTATGATGCTATCGACATGCAAATGACAATGATAGATTCTATGACATAATCTGACACTTGTCATTTGAATCCCTAAGACCTATGACTCTCACAAGGTGAGATGACTCACCATGTGATGTGGATGATGAAAAGGCAGGTCACACACACCAACGGTATGACCACATACATGATGTAGAAGATTGAGAATCGATGTTTAACCTTGTTCCTTGTGTTAGAAAGAATCTTGTAGCTTAAAGGAAATAGGAACCCAATTTAATTCTTGTAATATCATTCACACTTAGTAAAATTATCGCATACCTCTCTCAGGTAAGAATGGTAATCGTTAAATATTCTCTTGATTATGTAGACTTCCTCTTAGGATTGTATTCGAGTGTAACAAGGTGAATCGGTTCTCTTAATTTTGTACCTCAAGAGTATCTATTTTAATATCTTGTAAACCATTTTGAGCGAACATGAGTAAAATGAAAGGTTCTAGGTGACCAAGTTTGAATATTCTCTTGAAATACATTTAAGGATTTGTGTTATGGATGAATTCCACTCTTTTTGTGGATATTTTTATGGTTCACTATAACACGATATTAAGAGTTAAGTGTGGAAAATGACAATTTTGTAACTAATGTTTAGACCTTGGAAATATAATCGTGAGATGTTGTCATAAGAGAAAATTAAAATTTGATCCTTCTTGTAATTGGTTGAACCATATTATGTTGTAAAAAGGAAATCCATGTTGTCACAAAGTTAATGTGAACCAAATCAATTATCAAAGTATAAATGAAATAAATAATCGTGAACCTTAATCCTTAAAACTACAAACTTCTCCTCTCTTGGTCTTAAAATTGTCCCTATTTTTTAATAAATGCATGATGTATAGAAAAGTAAGAATGCCTTTAGAAATGAATACTAGGAACAAGAACTAGTAATCTTGTGTGTGTGTAAGTGACCTATTAACAAGTGAGAAAAATTAATTGCGATAATGTATATGATCCTATGGACACCGGGTTTCGTCAACCCACCTACCTTCATCTTAAACACACATTATTTTATCTAAAACCTATCATTATGACATTATCCTAAGTCTCACTCTCCTCATCTAGTAAAAACAATTTTACACTCTCATAAATTACCATTTACCCATCTTAAAACACCTTAACCACTTTAAAATTACCTTAACCATCTTAAAACCACTCAAACCTATTTTATCCTAGCATCCTAACCTCCCCAACTCATCCATAACCTCCTCTCAACCATTTTCCCTCATAAAATACCCAAAAACCCCATTTAGGAAGTGGTTTCAACCATTTCCTAAATGTTTTCCCAAAAAAACCTGGATCGTCGGCGATCCTAACCAATCACTAGCGATTATAAATAAGAGTTTTTCTCCTTTCTTAGGGATATTCAGAAACATTTTTCTCATACTTTTTCTTTGTTTTTGACCCAACAACAAATCTAAGTCACTCCAGAGATCATCAAGGACCTGTATCAACCTCAAGCTCTTGTAAATACATCATTTTTATAGTCTTATACATCAATCATATTTAGAAATTGGTTATCAGCTTCAATCAACTCCATCTGACGTTTGGAGGCATCTTTCAACTTAATTCCACATCAAGAGGTATTTCTCTATATTACTTTATCATTTTCATTTCATAAAACATCAAAAATAATAAAAATCATCATTTAGAGCTCTGCTTATCATTTTCATTAGATTTTATCATTTTTATAGTAATCTCCAACGATTATGCCTAATTTCCCGAGATTCTACCTGATTTCCCATGATTCCCTTGAATTGCACAGGTGATCCTGTCAATTTGCATTTTTGAATCAATTTATCAATTTAGTCTCAAATTTTTTCAATCTCTTGGATTTAACATGTTCTCTGCAAGCATGGATTTACTTTATATGGTAGTACTGCAGCCATCCTATCACAAGCATCTACGACCTTCTGTTATGTAGCATCCCTTCTTTTGGGAACAATACAACATTCTTCATGCTTTGACAACGTATCGCAATTCAATTTCCCACCTAAAATGAAGATATTGATGATCACATCGAGTTCCTCCATGACATCCAACAAAAGCATAGGACTTTTTGTATGATTACTTTGAGTCTATCCAAATTACATCCACCCTTGCTTGGGCCACATTTGAAGCTGCACAAGAATTTCCCTTCGATCTTGAGTTCTAAAGCTTCTTATCCTTTATCTATCTATCATTTTCATTTACATATATTTATCAATCTAATTAATTTTATCAAATAGATCGACATCCTCCAAGGAATTCCCTTTGGATTCTTGGAACCGGCCTTTGCCGAGCATCTCGGTTATCCATTTATCTAATCTATCTTGTTTAGTTGTATTTGATCTATAGGTTTCTTCTTCAATGAAAGAATACAAAGCTCTATCCATCATCACGGGTATCGGTAAACCCCACCATCCTCTGCGAGGTCAGTTTGTTTTTGTTATTTAATTTTATTAAGTTAAAGTTGGAAAGAAAAACCTTTTTAGTACGAGATACAAATTAAATAAAAAACACTTAAGTTAAATGCTAAACTATATAAATGAAATTTAGTAAAAGGAAAAAATATTTATTTTCATGTATCAAGAACTCTCCAAACCAATAAGATTAATTATTAAAACATACTCATAACAAATAAATATTCATGAAAATGTTGTGTGGTAGTAGTATCATTCGTATGTTCATATTACGGTTGGATCATTGCTTTTCCTTTGTCTTTTGGTAAATTTAGTTTTGATGTGCATCATGTGGTTCATGTGGATTTTGTTGTCTTCTTTTTGGGGTGAGGTTTCATCATTGTTTATTGGAGGAATAAGGTGTATCTAGTGAAGGGAGGAATAAGTGAAATGTGTGTGTTGTTTTGGAGGAAACAAGGGGATTCATGGCTAGTCTTAGTGGAGGTATAAGAGTGTGTTATAATGGAGGGATATGGGGACCAATCGAAGTATATGTGGTGTGTGTGTGTGTGTGTACTTTATAGGAACAAAAGGCTAGCTAGGATCCTTTCTTGGAGGGATAAAGGTAGTTGCAATGATGACCTCTCCCCTATGTAAGCCTCTTAGGTAGGCTTGGTTATGTGTGTCATATTTCCTTGTGAATCCAATCACTTCTCATCTTCTACTGTATGTGTGGGTCAATGTTGGTATAAATGCATTGTGTGATGTTGAATTATCCTAATCGTTCCCATGTGGTGTCATGTATACAACAATGTAAGTGATAAAAAATAATTTGGTTTTATTCTGTAATTGTGTGTCGAAATTAATGGGTGTTACTGATTGAAATCATTCCACTCTCAATGTAGAGAATAATAGACAATGATTTCTTACTCGTTTGATATCTATTCGAGGCATACCTAGTTATTTAATCATCCTATTCCATGGTCTTCTCCAATTCTATAGCCACCTATTATTATTAGGAGAATTAACGAAGTCTTTGAGAAATTGTTGGTGGTTACAGGTGCTTCAATTTTCCATAAGCTGTGGTGAAACATATTGAGACTAAGCTTGTCACATTGCGGCCCCTCACTTAACAAAAAAATCTAAATCTAAGTGCCCTTGTCTTCTTCATCTGAATATGTGAATTTATCAATACAAGGAAGTTTCGATAGGAAACATGCAAGAAAAATATAGATGCCATGAAAAAAAATGTGTTGTTACAAAATTGATAATTACATGTGTATCATTAGAAACCATCGAAGACCTAGTGAAATATAAAATTACAATATGTTTTGATATACGTATGGTTCAATTTATTATGTGTCATTTGTCACATAAAATCAAGTCCACACATTTATTAATCAAATATTTCTTATTTGGTCTTATTATATATGGGTCAATTAAATAGTCTTATTAATTTTATTAAACGGTGTCAAAATACAAAAGCATTCATATTGATATTCTTAAAGTTTTATTAAGTGTAATGTCCTCTTTTAGTTGTGTTTAAAGTTGAATATTTAACCCTTATTTAGGTTTGTCTCCTTGTGGCATTATTATTCTCATTGTGGAAAACAAATTTTAATATGTGATCTTAAGATTATTGTTATTGTCTTGTTTAAGAGTGATTTTCATTTTCATTTAGTATGTCGAAATTGTAGTCAAAGTTTCATCATACATCGTCATTGTAAGTCAAGAGTCTTTGTTAAAAAGAGTCTAAAAATTAAAAAATATGCCTTATAGATGCATTATCGGTTGAATCAAGTGTCTAAATTTTGAGACGATAAAATGATATATATTATGTTTCTTAATATATTTTTAATGACTGCAAAGGAGGAAATAGTGTCGCTCTGGGAATCCACCTAAACCTTGCCCTATATTGCGGCAGGGAACATGCCGAGGTGGATTCCTGGGATCCTATTAGGGGCACTACCCCTTAACCCCACTTTGGGATTCCATTCCCAAACCATCACTTTGGAATTTCATATCCAAAATAAATATTAATGTATAAGCCACATCGATATAAGACGATGCAAATTTGCGCTTCATATATAATTAAGTTAACTAAGCATCACGTTCACTAGAGGATGGAGGAATATGAGGTTGGAGGTCAACTAGGGAAAAATTAAAGAGGCCTCTAGGAAATTGGAGGTGGAATATCCTTGGCGAATATCCCTAGAACCAATTTTGTGACATAGGTGAATTTCCCAGGATTTGCGAATATAATTGTCACATGAAAAAAATTAAATTTGCGCACCAAGAAAGTAGATATCGCATACGATAAAAAATATCATGTCATGCGACAAAAATTTGTTATCGCATGACATCAAATTTTATTCTATGCGACAAAAAATCTCCTATCACGCGTCTTTACTTCTTTCTTATCGTGCTTCTACATTCCTTGATACTTGTCGCATGACTTGCACTTCTTATCACACATTTTCCCTACACTCCTTGTCATTTGTTTACATGGTACTTGATTATACTTCAGATGGTACCTTACTATTAAGTCAATAGTATACTACCTAGTGAACTACCTATGATTATATAGGAGGTGTTTTCAATAGAAGTCGAAGCCAACCCCTCAAAAATTCTATACTGGAAAATTTAGGCGAAAGGTAAACTCTCGTACTTGAAAAATTCACCTTTTCAGATTTTCTAAATATGGAATATTTACCAAATTACGAATATTCGCCACTAAAATTTTCCCTGGGTCGATCTACGACCTCTAGTCAATCACCAAATATGGGGCCACACAAAGCTATGGTGACATTTTTGTGCTTTATTTTAAGTTATGTGTTATGGTGTTCTTTATTTTTAGAATAAATATATTTGTTCATGATTAGTTTACATAGTGTTCCTATGTACATGTTGATAATTTATTCCTATTTACTTCCACTGATGTAATAACATAGTGAAGAACATAAAGCACAATAGAATAGTAGCATCATAATAATTAAAGAGGTTGAATTGTTAGATGCATTCCTATTCATACCTAGGTTTTTGGTAATCCTTTGTAAAACTAATGAAGGTTGTGTAGATGGTTCTACTTGATTTCCCACATTGAGTGGGTGAGATATATTCCATACGGTGATTTTTTGATAAGTATATGGTTCTTATATGTGTTCCCACATTATCTCGGCCATATGTGTTACTGATAGTGTATGATTGATAAGGCGTTTATGTATTCCTTCTTATACCTTCAATTTAAGTTGTGTGCAAGATCTCTTGATCTTGATCTAGATGTTCATGAAAATAACAAACTAGATTGCCACACAATAGAATATTTCTTCTGTATCTTTCACACAATACAATAGCCTAATATATAGGCTGGAGTTTCCCTAGAATATAGGAAACTAACTCAACTACAAAATCTCAACCAAGCCTAATTATGTGGGGTGAGAATAACTCACGTAACCCACACATAACAATAAATATAATAATATATTGTTGAAACAATATATTATAACAACTCTAACAATAATCTCTCAACAATAATAATTACACACGTAATTATTATTCACACACATAAATATGTGAAGCACTATAATATTCCTAACATTCCCCCCCTTAGTGTGAACATGGGGAAAACCTGCCTTTGTACTTGCACCTGCTCATGATCTGGTGATTTTCACAGGATGATCACAAACCTCATGGATGGTTTTTCAAACGGTTGACCAAAACCGAGAATGGTGGTTTTGCAATTGGTTTACCACAAACCACAAAGTGATGGTTTTGCGAATGGATTACCAACAACCAAGAATGGTGGTTTTGCTATTGGTTTACCACAAACCACAAATGAAGGTTTTCAAGTGGTTTACCTACAACCACATCATGATATGCAAAGTACTATTCTCAGCCCTCATCACATCTCACTGTAGGGAATAACATAGGAAATTCTGTAGAAATATGTTGCTCATACATACATAGAAAAAATGACATACTAGAAATGGAACATTGGATCATGTTCCCCCTCAATGTGAAATTTCCACTTATTGAAAACAAGATCACTGCAACCTGAGGCACACCACACTGGAAGCACTAAAATCAAACTGCACACACACATGTCACCAAAGCTGATATGCGGCCCCCCGTTGCTGGTAATCGACGAGAGGTCGCCGAATGACCTCCAACCTCCGATGCCTCCTGCCTCCTGGTCCTGTGTATGCTGCTAACTCTCAGGATTGTGAACATGAAGCACATTTGTTTCCACATTGATCTTATTCTTTTCTTCCCTCCTGCAATGTGAAACACGTTATTTTGCCGGATGTCGGGTAACACCGAAAATGCGTCCGTGAGGCAAATTATTTTTATTTTTATTTTAATTTTAGACTTTTACAATGACAAATGACAATTTATGACATTTGACACTATTGGATGATATGAGGACTAGAATAGAAATTTAAAAAATAATAAAATGAGATAAATTTTTAAATGAAAAATGACTTTGGTAATGACAATACCAAAAAAACATTCGACTCTTTTACATAACCTCAAATTTTTAATGACACTTGACGAAAATAATATCTACAATAATAACATTAATGATGACACAAGACTAACAAATAATATAAACACTATTTAGATGACTTGAATATTGACACACACATTAATGGTAGACAAAAACATAAAAGAACCGACTATGGGGACACAACAAAATAATATTGAACTTGCCTATAGATCGGTGACTCTAAAATTGACTAAACTTAAATAGCAACGTAAAACTTTGGACAACTCGACAAGGCATGAATTTTAATAAAACGACTTGTAAAACTAATGACACTACTGACCTACTCAAAATAATATAAAATGAATGGAGGGAGAATATTACTGTCCTTCGTTCACGAATCCTTCACTTCCACGTGCATATCCACGTGTATGACATTTGAAGCTTTCCATATATCCAAATATACTCTTGCAGTCTACATTAAGACTACCAGTTGGTATATTGGACGCAATAATGTGAATGGGCGCTGAAAGAAAGACAAGATCTTTGATGTATGCGTTAAAGATCAACTTTGTAAACCGGAAAACACGTTGTAGATACTACACGAATGGAGTTCGTAGAGTTCAAAGGAGGATGTAGTGCCTTCAGGAGCTCAATGAATAACACATAATGTCTTCAAACGCTGCCATTAAAATTTGACATAGATCTGCCACTAAAATTGTCTTGCCTGGCAGAGATACTCTTGATAGATCGACCATGAACCAGTAAAACACGTTTCTCATATATCTCGTGCTTTGCTCAAAGATAATGAAACTCAATAAACATTGAACCTAAAAAAATTCCCGATTCACAAACATGCACAAATTTCATGTGAGACTGCAGGACATAAAGATAATATGGAGAATGCGAACTCACCGATCACAAGTTTAGATGATTATCACATTGGGATCAATGTTGAGTATTCTGCGATGAAATTTGAATAGAACTGAGCAGGGGGTGCTATAAACAAGATCAAATTAAGACTGTGTCAAAATTTTGCCAAGGTGATGCGTTGAACCATGTCACTATGTGAGTAGTCAGAAAGATCATCACATAATCAAACTCTGAATCCAAATACCACCACGTGCTTGCTGGTAAACCAAGTGAATGCTTAGGACAAGGCATCTACAAAAGCAAATAATTAGTCGACTTCATATATGTTTAATCCACTTTCTATACCGATCCGATGCTTGCATAGATGCCCAACACATGAAACGATCAGGTGGTAATTAAAACTCATTTAGATCAGACCCATGTTGTGATGAACAGATCATATATTGGTGTAGGTACACGTTATAAGATAGCTACTGTGTCAGGTACTGATTGCAAAGATTCATCAATTCTTAAACTGCGTGGATAGACGCCTGCACCCTAAAAATTTAGACTCTCATTTCAAATCACCATGCTCTGATACCAAATCTTGAGCTTGGTTTAGATGTTCATGAAAATAACAAACTAGATTGCCACACAATAGAATATTTCTTCTGTATCTTTCACACAATACAATAGCCTAATATATAGGCTGGAGTTTCCCTAGAATATAGGAAACTAACTCAACGACAAAATCTCAACCAAGCCTAATTATGTGGGGTGAGAATAACTCACGTAACCCACACATAACAATAAATATAATAATATATTGTTGAAACAATATATTATAACATCTCTAACAATAATCTCTCAACAATAATAATTACACACGTAATTATTATTCACACACATAAATATGTGAAGCACTATAATATTCCTAACAAGATCATGAGCGAGCATAGGGAGAAATATATATAATAAGTGTGAATGGATTTATACCATATAAACACAAAGGGGAGAATGTTAAGAAAAATAGTTTTTACATTGTGTAAATAATACGTACTATTTGTAAGTTACCATATGAGTAAATACGGTAATATAGTAAGTAAGTAGAATAGATTATTTATTGTTATATTATTGTGTATAAAATCAATATTTCATAAATAGGTATTTTAATAATCTACAAGAGATTCTAAGAGATTTAGTTCTTTAGTGGGATTCCAAAATAATATGATATGCTATCCTATATAATTGTATTGAGCTTGGGATGAACTGAATTTAATATAGGATACAAGTATTTGTGAGTTTCCAATGTTATTATTGTGAAAAGTTTGAACCAAATATACATTATGTATGTTTTCCCTCTTTTGTACATAGTTTTGTGTCCCCTTGTTGATATTGCAAAGTTCAAATTTCAAAGTAGGTTTCATGGTAGAATCATATAGTTAGAGAAATTTCCAAGTTATCCAAAGCTCCACAGATCAGCTCCAGTGTAGTGTTAATTTCCTGTAGATTCATTGGATAGGTTTTTAAAGGTTGAGATTAGTTTTCTTCGAGGTTATGATTGGATTCATGCCTAGTGAGATGTTTAAGGCTATTTTTCTTCACTATCTAGCAGGAAGATGTCCCTTGGAGGTCACCAAATGTTTGTCCCAAATTACACCCCGTGTAATTTTTAACAATTCATCTAAAATGGGCTTAGTCAAATTTTCTTAGAAGGCCTTATAAGACTATGTTATCCTTTCATAGAGTGTTGTCATGTATTGTTCTGCATGGGTTCTTATAACCCATTAAACAAGGAATATTTGAGAAGGGACTTAGAAAGATTTTGACTAAGCTAGTGTTTCATAAAGGTTAGTCAATATTTCACTATACTAAGGAAGTCAAGCTTTCACGACACTAAATCAATCACTCTCGGTTCAAAGGTAGGTTAGAGCACCATGAGCTTCTACACACCAGCAAAAAAAGATAGAAAATAGGATAAGTATAGGGTCCGTGGAGCGAGCAAAGGAATGAGAAGATAAGTGTTTCATGAAATGGAATAAAATAGTGTTACATGGAATCAGAACACATAGCATTTTGTGGAGTTTTTCAATTTAGTGGAATTAAGAATCAAGTCCAAGATTAAATTTCATGACACATAAGAAGAAGGTTCCATAAGACATCATGAGGTAATAAAAATCAAGTTTTTATACAACTAAGGTTAGAAACCGTGAAACAATAACTTAGTGTCCCATGGGTTTCTCAATCAAAGTGTTTTTAGGTTCTCACATGGATACGAGAAAATAAAATAAATTTTGTGAGGCACAAGAAAAAAATCATACATGTTTCTTAACTATACAACCAACCACCTCAATTACCATAATTTAATGAAGTATGACACCATCTTATGTAGTATGATGGCGTGTGATTGAATTAATACGCCGTGTTGTGGTAGTTGGCTCTTTTATATGGCACCCATGCCTTTACTACAAGTAAACACTGTAATAAATCATGGTGTATACTTGTTCAACAAGTTTTCAAATATTGATACTCCAACATGGAAGTCATTCTTTCAAGCTTTTCTTTCTCTCGTCTATGAAGAGTTATGTAAATGTAAGTGTTCATGCACATTATAGGGTTTCTTCTTTTGTTTCATTTTCACATATTTTTGAGATTTACCCTATAGAACTTGAAATTTCATGCTTTTGACCTCTGTAATGTTTGAGTGTGTATTTTCTTTCCTCATCTCTATGTGTGAACTTCCCAAGAATCAATTAATGTAAATTTGGATTTTATATTTCCTTGAAACATTTTGTGTTTGGCATTAATATCTCTGTCCTTTTGTATATCTTGTATCCTTTCCAATTTATCGCATTAGAGTTGTGTGTGTATTTGAAATCTTCATTCTACAAACTTGTATCTCGTGTAAACTTATAATTTTAGAATCTCCACCTTTCAATATGGTATTATCAGTGACTCTTTTAGCTTAGGATTTACCTTTTGCATCTCTTCCCTCCTCTCTCTCCTCGGTTAATTGGATTCTTTAGATTATGTTAGCTTAGGAGTAGCTCTAGCAAGATATTAGATGGTGTCCCATAAATTCTTTTAAAACTTGGAGCAGAGGAATCGACCATCTCTAGATATCTATCTAAAGCCGAAAGTCCCACAATTGGAGACAGTCCATGTTTGCCCAAAACTTTGGATATCTCATGATTTAGGCGAGGGTAAAATTTTCAATGCCAATAATAACATATCATAGAATTATTTATGCATGTGCATCTCCATGTGTTTTTCTAGGCTGAACAATATCTTGTGATCTCCTCTTATATTATATCTAGATAGTGCTCAATATTATGTTGATTGATTTGAAACATATTTTGGAATTACCATCATGACATAATAATGTGACGTGTCTCAATAACAAAACCAAATTGTTTTCCTAGTTTCTGACCACTAGATTTACACGAATAATGTGTAAAGGCAACACCCCATGCCCACATATCACATAAGATATTCATCTTGTTTGCTTAATCGAGGTGTGATAATAGACCATTCCCCATTTTATTTGACTACATCATAATGTCTTATTAGATTCAAACGTATTTATTTTTCAAAGAAAATTCACACATTCATAGATATAAGTGCATAAGAATATAGATGAAGCAAGTACCAATCATAATAACACAAAACTAAGACATAAGCATAAATAACCTTTTGTTCATCCTATTCATGGATTACAATGTCTCATTTCTACACCAATAATCATTCTAATCTCTATCAATCATCAAACCTCCCTCCGCAATACCCCAACGGATTATTTATACTAATGGGGCATTTCCCTTCACCAATTTTTACTCTAGTCTATAGTGTCCTTAAAGAACCACTTTACATTGTCTTAACCTAAATTTTTAATTAACACATATGCATGATAAGGTCCATCATTATCTTTAATTTGTGCATGGATAAAATTGTTTCTCCTATCCAATTTTCAACTCCATCCTTGTGTCAACTTTATCTAACTCGTTATCTTGCTCCAAATATTCCCCTCCCTCTCTCATGCAAAATGAATTAGTAGTAAAAATTCCTTTTGTTCCTTGATTATTAATCTACTAATTCTCACACACGTGGCATAAAATAATTCACTCACGTTATTACACATGTGAGGCGATTGGATTTTTCTGTACTCCCACTTATGACAAATGTAGCCTCGACCTTAATCATTTGCGTGTGTCCCTTGAAAGTATGGGTGCATGTTGTGTAATAATCATTTTTTCTATAGAGATGTGTGTTCCAACCCGAAATTCCTTATGCTTAAAATTAAATATTACTTAATCAAAAATTTATATTTTGACAAAATAGGGTTCAATAAACCTAGTGTCACGTTGAAGTCATTTTGCTGTCAAAATTAGTGTAACCTTAAAGTCAGCTTGGCGTGGGACCAAGTTTCATGGTAAAGTCATTTTTGTAAGACAATAATCCATGCTAAAATTGACATTAATTTCATTTTTATTTCATCCAAAACTCATGTTAAATTTATTTTGGTGTTGAACCCAAAGTCACCTAAAATTCATTTTGGTGTCAAACATAGTGGTGTACCTTAACATTACTTGGTGGCATCTTAATATCATTCAATTTATCATGAAACCAAGTCAAACTTTGGTTCTAATTTTAAATGTAATATAATTTTAGACATAGTGTTAGACTATTGTTTCTAGTTTGAAATTAATGTCACAGTTTTTAATCTTGAAATTTTTTTATCTTGTGAGACCAAAGTGAATTGAAGGTGATTATATATCACTCTCCATCTATATAAAATATTGTAGTGCAATGTTAAGGAATAATGGAAAATATTGTATTGCATTTTCTTCTCTTGCCTTCTTTTGCATGGTATGGTTTTCATCATAAGTAGTCATTGTACAATAGGTGACTGAGAATGAACATTATTAAATAGTACTATATATTTTGTATAATATATGAGGGAATTAAATAAGCATGGAATATTTTTATTACACATAACCTAGCATATTTATATCATAATCTATGATAAGCAATTGTAAATATTATTCTAAAACATGATAATATATGATACTGATAATATACATAGACTAGAGATATGTTGCTAGAAATTAAATATTACAAATTATATCATCATGCAATTTAATCTAACAATATCTCAATCCATATCAATATATAATGTACACACAAGGTAACAAAATTTAGAATCTATCGTATAAGGAAACTAATCACACCACATTGTTATGAAGCATACTTTAGATTAAATCAATGTAAATAATACCTAATTTATTAAAAGAGGATATTTTGAACATAAAAACACATGAAATAGTAACGTGTCTAAAATATTGAAAATATATGAAATAGTAATTTGTATATGTATGTTTTTATATCCATGAAAACAATTAAGATCTTATATAATCTTGAAATCAATCTTTCAACACAAGGATGCCTAAAAAAATAACTATCATTTCATTAAAACTTGAAAAGATGTGCTCTTATGCAATTTTATTGTTTTTCAATGCATCGTCATGGATATTTGTGTTTATGGAATCATTTAAATTCAAGTTTGGGGTTTGTTGGTGAGAAAATTTGTTAGGTAGACAAATTTGTGGGTATCTTTCCAACACTTTAGGACTCTAGGTCCCTCTTCTTAGATGGTGCAACTCTATTTATTGTGAGTGAACTAAAGGAAAATTTGTTGATGGCCAAGAGGTCGAGGATCCAATAGGCACACTCCATTGTACCCATGGAAAATGCTTGCAATGAATTGCAAGGGAGGAATTTGTTGAATGATGGGGAAGAGGGAGTGAGAAATTAGGAAGGGGGAGATTAGCTTTGTAAGTAGAAAATTAGATTCTTGCCAAATATAATTAGAAGTATCACATACACAACTTATAGGAAAGAAACAACTATTCTTATAACATCAACGATGAGAGGAAACCATGCACACAAATTTGCACACATTCATGCATCATGAAAAGAAGAAACTCCTTTCTTTATTGACATCTTCACAAGTTGTACAATGTTAGAGAATGGAAGAAAATATACAGGAAAATGGAATAATGCTATCTCTATTTCCTTTAGCAAGTATATCTCTCTCTTGAGTGCGAAAAATTGAAAACCCTTAAGAATGAGGGTGTCATTACATTATATAGAAAAATAAATGACTCTTCACCTACCTCCAATGTGTCTTTTCACTTGCCTTTTCCACTTTTGACTTTTTACATTCATAGGAAAGAACATTTAGTCCCCTTTTATAAAATAAGGTGACTTTTTACATTTTTATACTATATTCACATTAATGAATAGGGCGAATGTCATGTTTTCTCAAAAAAAAAAGAAATGGAGTAGAGAAGAGGAGAAATAATGAGGAATAAGGGGAAAAAGAGATTATCCCAAGAATGAAGATACCTCCATTATTGATGAAGACCTTTTTGATGATGATTATGCATAGAAATCCGGCTCATGAAATTCATTGTGAGAAACATTGTTCAAAGACCTCCCAATGTGAGCTCGGGATGGACACAAAAATGTTGACAATGATTCTCCTTGATACTTGGTTTATGAACCTTTTAATCTCATTGAGCTCACCCCCGACTAGCTCACTTTGAATAACCCATCTCCTCGAGGATGATGATGAATTCTCCCTGCCATGCCTTGCGATACACTATTTTCCCTCCGATCACAATTGAACTTAAATTGAAGTTTCCAAGACTCATATGAAGTTTTCAATTCTATGTTTGAGCTTTGATATCATCTCCTTACACTATGTAGAGTCCAAAAGGTGGAAAGGTGATTGAAAATAGATTCATCGATAAATTTTTCTCCCAAAATGAAGACTTTCTATTTTTAGATCATGGGATCCAAGAGCTTTTATTTTGAGACATATCACTTATTTTACCCCAATTCCACCTTACGAACCTCCTGCCACATTTCATTATCTACCTTGCTTTGAGGCATTTCCTTTTTTAGCACATTTCTATTTTTAGCGATTACTTTTTCCAGGACTTGTTATTTTGGGAAAATTTTTGTTTTTCTTCATGTCTTTCATTTTTTATATTTTCTAACTACTCTAAGTGTTCAAATTTGCAATTGGGAGACTTAATATTTTTTACATAAATAAGAGCAAGGAATATGTTATTTTTAGTAAGTGGAAAAAATGGCCTCGGTTTGCGATAGGAATGATATTTTTGGGTTCGTCTCTTTGTTGTGATCTCTTATTCCAAATTTCATTTTATTTCACTCACTAAAAAGCTCGAAATAAAAATGTTTTTATGCCTAGTGAGAGCTTCGGGCATGGAGCTACCATGACATCCATTAATGGAGTCTTAAGCTTTTGACAAATGATGGATTTTTCCACCTCTGATTGCAATGAAACCAACTCCATCGGGATAGGTTTTTCTCCTAGAGTTTGTGTGCAAAATTTTAGCTACATTAAACTTTGCACATCAATGGGAAATTGTGGAAGAGGAAGTTAGGGCACAAATTTTGATTTTATGTCCATTAATAATATAATACATATTTGCATTTCTTGTTTTTTCAGCATGAAGGAACCTCGAGAGAATAATATATGCTTAAAATCTTACTAGAATCCACCTTAGGGTTTGTGATATATGAGAAATTAACCATTTCCACTCATGGAAACTTTATAAATTTTTGGCATGGTACCAAATGAAAAAGAAAGGTTCTAGGTGTGATAACAACCATTGATGAATAGTAATCAACATTAAATACAATGGTGAAGAGGTGGATGTAGAAGGAATGGAGAAAAAGGGAATTTCGGCGGAGAGAGTTTTATGCACACACACGGAAAGAAGCAAAGCTGACCATAGAAATGAAAAAGGTTGGTTTTTTTATTAAACCTTTATATGGGCACACTTTTTTCCCAAGCGTACCAAAATTTTTGGGATGGTTTTTGCAAAAACTTTATCCCCTCCTCATCGATCTAGGTGGCATGCATTGATTGGTTGTTGGAAAATTGTTAAAAAATAACTAAAAGCACCTAGGGGTCAAAAGCCCATATATGAGTGACATGGGAAATGAATGAGCATGAGTGGAGAAAAATTACCTAAGCTGTCCAAAATGTTTGGGATGGTTTCTGAAAAACATTACACACCTCTCTGGTTGGTACATGTGGCACTTTGTGGTTAGATGGAGGTGGGTGCTTTGAAAATGGTGCACATGAGCTTAACTAGGCATTTTGGGCTTAAAAGAGGTCATATCATGGTCCCGAGGGCGCTACTTGGGGCTAGAAACACTTTTTTATCCCAAATGAACCAAAATTTTTGGATGCTTGGTGCAAAAGAGTGTGGCACTACCTAGGATTGACATGTATCCACCCGTAAATTTGACTAACTCCTCGATCTTACCTAGGGAACAACTTGATTGAGGCATAGCTAAAATGTCGTGAAGTATTTTCATGCACTTATTTATATGAAATTGACATGAAATTTCCTTTTTAAAACAATGGTATGGGTATAATATCTTGATTCAACACTCGAAACCTCCTAAAAATTGGATTTTCTTTACGGCTCATAGGTTATACATGCTAAAATTTGATTATGGGAAGAATTTCTTGCGACTTGTGAAATATATTTTTGATGATATTTTTCGACCTACAAATCCTTACGGAGCTCCGGAATCACTTCCCGAAGCTTAAGGGTTGTTTTTGCACTGCAAGTTGCTTCACCCTCCAGGACCCACTTTTGCTGAATCTATCCCAAAACCTCTGAAACTTCCTAGAATATTCCAAAAAGAGTTTCTAAACATTCTTAGCTCTTTGATGCACCTCTTTGATGGGTTTTTTCCTTTCATTCCACTTCGGGGGGTGCGCACCATCCTTAGGAAGACCATAAAATAACCTTTCTTAAGCTTTTTGGAGAGTCTATCTTGAATGATCTTGACTTGGAAGTCCTCGGATGGACTTTATATCCATAAATCACCTAATGAAAAATTTAACAAAACACCAATGACCACTTAGAAAGGTACGATAGGACTGATACGGAGGTTGGGATGATCTGGAGGCAGGCTCGGGATGAATTTTAAGCAAGCATTTTCGCAGAGGGTATGGTTGTCATGCTTTCAAGTTTGAATTTTACCCTTGCAAAAAATCATGACAACAAGCTTATTGGTGCACAATCCGACACACTGGGGAATTATGATAAAAGGGTCAAAAAAATTGAGAAATTTAAACTTGAGGTGAAAGGTTCTACAAAACACAAAGATGTTTTTTTTTCTAAGTTGGTAATCAATCCATCATATTTAAAAAAAAAAAATTATAACAACTCTATGGGAAGAGAGATAAATTGAAAGAAAGAAGGAAAATATGAGGATATGTAGGAAAAGAGATAACATGGCCCACATGAAAAAGAATGAAAATTTATAAGTGAAAATGATATTGAAATTGTTAACAATACCAAAAAAATAAATTAAACATCAATAAATATTTTTATAAATACAATAAATATAGATCACACAAATAAATTAATACCATATAACAATTCAGAGTCAAATTACATAAATAATATTTATATTATTATAAATAATCATTATCTTTAGCAAAATAAAATTTTTGATCATATATTTCTAATAATAATCGTACACAAACACAATAAATATTTTTGAGAGTGTTGAGTAACTCTTATAGATCTGAAAATTAAGGTTAAAAATAACATAAAATAATTGTGATGCCATTTCATAATGGGTACACGATCTATTATTTACTTTCTTTATGTGTTACACAACTCCCTAATTGACTTTCATGTTTGGGGCATTGAGTAGATTTATGTTGTCACTAAAATTCAGGCCTTTTTATCATCCCTTTTTAACATTGTGTGGATCTTTTTTCGGGCCCACTAAAATAGTGGGAGAATTATACTCTGTACCAAAATGACTTCAACATAGAAATTAGAGGATAAAACACAACTAATCTTAACATTATAATTACGTAAGATATGGGGGCCAAGAAGTCTTTTACGGTCAAGGAACAAGTTTCCTTTCCAATGACAAAATAGTACGATAATGTATATGGGAAGAGTGAACACCAAAACCCACATACCCAGTTCCAACCATAAAAATTGTGAGCCACCACTAAGTGTATGGCTGTAGTAAATATGAACTTCAGTAACACCAACACCATCCACATTCCACGTATAATCTTACCAACAAGTAATATATCAACATTAAATCTTAATCGAGAGGACTTAAATAAATAATAAACATGTAATATATTAACATCCAATGGAAAAAATTACAACCAACAAGAGGATAAGAGTGACTTAGTTAATATCCTCGGTTGTTTGAAATAGATCTAGGCTACACTTGATAGTGGAGTGGGATCACTCGGGGTTGTGTTTGCTTCATCTGGAGAACAATAACATGGACGTTATCGGGGATAGTATTACCCAGCAAGGGAGAAATGATCCTGGGAAGTAGTGTTTGATTTGAGTGATAGTGTCCTATTAATGATAGCATATATGATTCTTTCAAAATTGCCTAATTATGTATCCTTCACTTTGCTTGGTGTCACAACAACATTTTGTAATGTTATCTTGTTGTGCATGTACCTTCTACAAAACTAACTACTTGCATAACACTCGATAACATATTATATTAATAAAATATGTAATTTCTTGAGTCAAACTAACCTTGGCAAACACCCCAATGTAATTTTCACTAAGCATTGTACTACATTTCGACTCAATGTAGTTTTGGTGTGTGTGAGATATAAATCACATACCTCGAAACTAGGTTTCCCTTTGTAAGTTTCACCAAGGTAATGACATATAACTACTTTTTAGAAGATAATGTGTCTTATGCAATTCATAATTTTTCCTTCCAATGCAAAGGTGAATAATTCCACCCACAATACAGTCCTTAGTGTTGCTCATTTTCACAAGTATTAGATAGAGAATAATAGCTCGGTGCCTTAGAATAGTTAGTAATTTGTGTATATATATGAATTCTTTATTTTAATATTAACACTTAGTGATGCTAAAGGCCAACCCCAAACATGAAATAAGAATTATAAAAGATCCAAAATCAGGCGCCAAGTGATAATTTGAAATATAAGTAAGACTGGAAAAAAACACCAAGAAGGGATAATAAGGACATGTCCTATTGTCTAACCTAATCTTGGGTACCACTATCCCTAAGATAGAAAAATAAATCAAACACCAAGTAAAGACCGGATCACTATAACACGACCAAAAATCAAAAGTCTAAAAACATGAGACAGTGATGTCACAATTAAAACCACTCAATATCAATTAAAGGACTAATAGATGTTTCACCATTATCCAATATTCTCACTTAAAAATCATACATATAATGACATACTAGATGCATAATATAATAGTAATAAGTGCATATTTTTATGTCTACAAAGACCTATTTCTACCAAATCATTCCGATTATCATCCTCGTATCACTATCAACTAAGATATCACTTATTCAAGATGTTTGTTTCATAATAACTTTGTACCCATCATTCCCTCAACCTTTTACACAGCTGCTCACACATTAAGGGATTTATCCGTCCTTAAGGAAATTATCAACACCAAAGTTTACCATAAGCTTCTTGATCTCAAGGGGAATATATCTTATGTAATTTTTATGTAGATCATGGAAGAATTAAAAATAATCTTCCTTAGAGTAGGATTTTGTGTAAATTGTGTACTCTAATACTTTCCACTAATAAATAACCATGCAAGTCCACATAACATCAAGTTCTACAATTATCCTATTGCGTTCTTCCATCCTAGTGTACTTCCACCCTAATAACAATTTGGTGCATAAAATAAGAAGCCAACAATTTTTTTTAGAAGGAAGCTTGCTAAGGACTTATCATACAAGGAATCATACATGTTTCCTCTCGAATGTATTTTCTTGGCGAACAATATCAATGACTATGATAATTTTACAAAAATTTTATTCTACTCTATCTAGATAGTGCTTAATATTATGTTGAGTGAGTTGAAATATATTTAGGTAGTACATCATAGCATAACAATGCAATGTGTGTAAGTAATGGAACCAAATTTTTCCTAGTTTAACTATCACTATATTTATGCAAACACAAAATCATGGACTGGTACATTTATAGGTCCTAATCACATACTTGCATTCATATCATTCCTAAGCAAGAAAAAGTACTAACGACCACTATTTTTAGCCTCTATTCTTTCTTTATGGTTTCCTTCTTTGTCTTACACACTCCACTACCAGTTTGACCTTCATCGCTTCGCCTCGAGTGTGACAACACCGCCTAGCTGAACACCAACACCCGGTGTTCCTTTGTCCCCTCCAGGGTTCCCCAGACCTCTTTTTATCTTCTTATGCCACTTTTTAGCATCTTCTAGCTGTATGTTGGGCATCTTGATTTCTTATGGGTCATCCTTTTAGTGGTTAATTATGAAATTCAAACAAGGGAATCATATAAATACAATGTTATGTGATCAAATTAAAGGACCAAGATCTAAGCATCTACTATCATCACCTAAGGTTGCATCCAAATGCATTCTAAGAGCATTAAAGCATCCATATAGCTATCACGTAAAGGACAAAAGGACTGAATTTTTGCATACTCTTCATGGGAGGCGAAGCTCATTTTTCCATACACAAATCTATTTACATTGCTACATCTAGCTATTTCTCACTATCAAGTGCATATTGCATAAGATCCTCCTAGGGCATGATTCTTGCACACACATACAAGAACTACATGGAGTTTGAAATGTAGTGTAATACCCAGATCATAAGTTCACTCGGTTGGGTGACCGCTTGAGTCATCCCACTCCAAACTTACATCTTTTTCTTTATAGGATTTGATGTGTTTTGGAGTTTTGTAAGAGGTCTTTTTTTCAGCGTGGTTACATGCATTCTATGGGCATAGTGGGACACATAGGTAATCAATAACAAAGACTAGCGACCCTCTTGTGACATAGTAAAAACCGGTTTCAAGCATTTGAGTAGTCACAGAACCCATATAGGGTCTATAGCACCTAGGTTCCCAGTACCATCCCAAGCTCCTAGTCTAGATTATTCCAACACTTTTGTAATTTTGGGGTTCATTTGCAACACTCTTCCCTCTATTCTTGCAGCTTTTCAGCTTTGCACACTTGAAGATTTATTACTATTTAGCTAAGTCTTCTTTCCTCCCTCTTATACTTAGGGTTTCAATTTCTTATTGCTTATTGCTTGTGTCATATCTATGCTTTATTGCTTTATCTATTGCATGTGACTCTAAAATATCCTTTAGGGTTTTACAAATTCTATATTTGTTAAATCATTTGTTGAACCCGCATTTGAACACTCTAAGATCTTCATTTTTGTTTATTTTATCTATTCTTCTTGCATGGCTCTTAAGTTTTCTCATATATCCTTGCATAAATTTATTCAAATGCACCCATATTGCAAAGATGCTCTTCTAAAATCACTACACTGTGCATCTTTCTATTAAAACACCACTTTCTCAATTAAGTGCTATCTTCGATTGTCTTTCATGATTCTCTTGGTTATGATTCCAATAAATATATTTGAAAGTCAATCCAAGATTTCATTAATTATTTCAAGACAAATTTCATGCTATGAAATCTACAATTGCATGTCTTAGATCCGAACTTCAACCTTTTTAGGACTCTTCTCGGGCTCATGTTATTTCTTCTTCAAATCCTCATTCTATGTCTTCTACATTTGATCATATCGTGAGCCTCAAGTCCTACCATTGCCACAGAGATTCTCACATTTGATCGTAATGCTAAGAAACATGATATTATTATGGAAATCCTTAGTCATCAATTGATATCTTTTCCATCTAATCATGGCTATCCTCCTTATCATCTTCCAAAATATCAATGTTTTCCATATTGTAATTATCATTGCATCAATGGACATAATGATAATGACTATCATGCTTTTGGCATGAAGAATCAAGCATCTTGAGCATCAAGGATTTATCTCATTCATTGCACAACATTTTGTTGCATGCCCATCTACAAATGCTACATCCAAATGGGCTCCTAAATCTTCTTCATCTATGTCTAATGAACATCATGCTATTACTTCTAATGATCCTTCTTCGGTCGATCAAGCACCTCCTATGTAATCCGCTCAAACCGAGAAACCCTCTATAAATATCTTCCAGACAACACCTCCTCCTCTCAAGTCATATATCTTGTTATGTTGTGGAGCCTATTTTCATGTAATCTTGAATTGTTGAATAATGTACACTAAAATTATTGTACACTCTCCACATTTTCTCACCAAGGTTTGAGACATGATCTTCTCATATGGCCTCAAAAATTGTGCACGATACTTGGGATACATGATATCCTCATATGGGAGAGTATTTTGACCCATATTTTTATGGTTTGGTTTTGGACCATGGTTTTGGTACCCGTGGTATTATAAAATTGCTTATGTAGTTTCTATTTGTGTGGTTTTCATCCATATGGTAGGGTTAGAGTACATTGTAGATGTGTGTGAGTTCAAGTGTGAATTTTGGAGATTTTTGAGCATATCTCCAAATGAGATCTAGGTATATTGAAGAAAGAGGTGGATTAAATAAAAATATTTGCAAGTGATTCTTGGTGGATGTAGCCCAAATTGGGTGAACCACATTAAATATTGTCTTTGTGTTGTTTTTTTATTTTCTACTTTTATTTTCAGATCTGTGATATTTTATCGCATATTAGTTTCTATTGTTGCAATTTTGTGTGGGATTATTCCACATATTTTATACATCATTTCCTAACAAGTGGTATCGATCCGAGTTTGGTTTGCTAAAGTGTTGAATTAAGGAAATTTTTAAGCTTGAGTGGGAGCTATGACAGATGATGGAAGATCAAGGGTTGATAAATTCAACGGGAGAATTTTAGTCTTTATAAAATGTAAATGGAAGATTACTTATATCATAAGGATCTTTATATTCCGTTTATCTGAAAAAGGTAATAAACCGTCGAGCATGACAGATGTAGAATTGGATTTGCTTTAGATAGGAAGGTACTTGGGACAATCCGACTATGTCTTGCATCTTCGGTATTATTTAATGTTTCATAGGAAAAGACTACAAAAGAACTTATGGATGCATTAGGGAAACTATATGAAAAACCCTCTACCTCTAACAACATATTTTTAATGAAAAATTTGTTTAATATGAGGATTTATAAGAATGGCTCATTAGCAGAACATTTAAATGATTTTAATATGGTTGTGAATATGCTAGCTTTGGTTACAATAAATTTTAATGAAGAAGTTAGGTCTTTATTAATTCTATGCTCTTTACCTAAGAGTTGGAACAACACTGGTAATGGTGGTAAGTAACTCGGTTCTAGCTAACTCAAAGTTGAAGTTTGAGGATGTTGTAGGGTGATTCTAAGTAAGGAAATGTGAAAAAGCTATGAGGAATCTTCTACTTTAAGGAATTATTTGACAAAGGAAACTAGAGGGAGACAAAAGAATAGAGGAAGCTGTGAAAAATCAAAGATCGGTAAAGGTCAAAATCCAAAAGCAATATGGTATGCTAGTATTGTGGAAAGCATGGGCATGTAAAGAAGGATTGTTGGTAGCTTCGGGATAAGAAGAAACAACAAGAAGAAAAAAGGAGGTAAATGTTGTAACAAGTAATGCATGTCGAGGATGCTTTGATTCTTTCTTTGCATAATATTTATGAATCCCATGTTTTAGATTCAGGGCTTCTTTCCATGTTACTCCACATAGGAATTATTTTTTTGATTATGTTGAAGGAGATTTTGGGCATGTGTATCTTGGTGATGATGATCCTTGCAAACATAGTTGAAAAATGTTCTATTCAGTTAAGTTGCAAAATTAGAATACATGTCTATTGAAGGATGTCAAACATGTTCCTACATTAAGAAGAAACTTGGTATTGATGGGGAAGTTGGGAGATGATGGTTACACCGTGATATTTACAATGGACTCTTGGAATGTTACCAATGGTGCTCTTGTGGTGGTAAGAGGTAAAAATATTGGAGCCTTATATTTAACCACCGATAGTACTAGTGTTTGTAATGTTGTGGCTTTAGATGCAGATACAACATTGTGGCACTATAGCCTTGATCATATAAGCCATATGGGCAAACATATCATAAAAAAAATTTTCCCAAATTTACGAAATAGGTTTGGATTTACGTGATAATTATGTAAATGGGAAATATAAGTGAGCAAAGTTTCTCAAGGTTGGACATATAAAGAAAGAGTAAGTTAGAGTTGGTACATTCGGATATATGGGGGTGGGCTTAGGTATCATCTCTTGGGGGTTCAAATTATTATGTCACTTTTATTGATGATGCAACAAGGAAATTTTGGGTATATTGTATTAGAAATAAATCTGATGTATTTGACACTTTTGTTAAATGGAAATCCTTTCTAGAGAATGAAATAGGTCTTAAATTCAAATGTCTCAGGTCAGATAACGAGAGGGGAGCATTACAAAAATGAGTTTGATGATTATTGTTCTAAGAATGAAATCCATAGGTAATAGACGATTCCAAGAACTCTGCTGATAATGGGGTATCAAAAAGGATGAATATGACAATAATGGAACAAGATCCAACAAGATGTTACATGTAGGAATACCTCTTTCTTTTTGGGCGTAATAGCGATGAACACAACTATGTACTTGATAAACAGAGGACCCTCAAGTGCCTTGGATGAAGGCATACCGAGGAAGCTTGGTTTGGTAAGAAATTTGATTACTTGTTTCTTAGAGTTTTGGATGTGAGGTGTTTGTTCATATTGATATGGATGATAGGACTAAGTTTGGAGGATAAAATAGAAAAATGTAATTTTATTAGTTATGGTGGTGATGACTTTCGATATAAATTTTTGAGTATTAAGGATAAGAAAATCATTCACTCTAGGGATGTGTTATTCAATGAAAAGTTATGTATAAGTAATAGTTGATTGAAAATAGGGAAGAATCCAGGAAATAATATGAAGTGGTAGAGGATCTTGTAGAAGGGAAAGTGGTACATGAATCGGTTCGGGAACCTACTCAACAGAAACCCCAAATTCCTATATTGAGGAGGTCTTATAGGGGAGAAGAGAACTTGAATTTTTCCTCCTCTTTATTAATTATTACTCACGATAGTGGAGATCTAGAGATATTTGATGAAGCAATATAGGTAGATGCTAGGAAGAAGTGGGAGCAAGCCATGGATGAGGAGCATTAGTCTCTCATGAGAACCCAAAATTGGGATTTGGTGAAGCTACATGAAGTCAAAAGAGAATTACAGAAACAATTGGGTGTATAGAGTTAAAGAGGAAGGAGGAAAGAAAAGATACAAGGCCCATTGGTGGTCAAGGGGTTTACACGAAAAAAAAGTATAGATTTTGATGAGATTTTTATTCTCTAATAAAAATTAATTCTATTAGAGTTGTTTGTGGAATAGTGGCAACAAAAGATTTACACTTGAGTAACTAGATGTAAATACCGCATTCCTCCATGGTGATTTGGAGGAGGAGATATACATACAAAGCAGCTGACAGAGGGTTATGAGGTTAAAGGTAAATAGGAGATGGTGTGCAAAATAAAGATCTTGTATGGCACCTGAAACAATCTCCACGTCAATGGTATAAGAAATTTGATAGCTTCATGATGGAGAAAGGCTATATTAGATGTCATTATGACCATTACGTGTATACAAAATGTTTTTAGGATGGTAGTTATATTATTCTATGTCTATATGTGAATGACATGTGGGTTGTAGGAAAAAACATGTAGGAAATAAAAGTACTCAAGAAAAACGGCTAAGTGACTCCTTTGAAATGACGGATTTGGGGGCAGCCAAAAAAATCCTTGGTATGAGGATATTTAGGGAAGGAACAAAAGATGACTTTATCTCAGGAAGATTACATTGATAAGGTCTTGGAGAGGTTTAATGTATAGGATTCTAAACCGGTTGAGACTCCTTTGATAGGCCATTTCAATTTATCGAAAGAAATTTGTCCCAAGGAAGAGTAGGAGAGAAACCAAATGTCCAAGGTAACTTACTCATTAATGGGTGGAAGCTTGATATATGCCATGGTGTACTAGGCTTGATATTACCCATGCATTGGGAGTAGTGACTAGATTTATGAGTGATCCAGGTAAAGATCATTGACATGCAAGAAAGTAGATCCTTTAGTACTTGAGAGGGACCATGGGGAAATTTTGTGCTACAATGATCGAGACACTATTTTATGTGGTTATGTAGATTCAGATATGGATAGAGATGTAGATAGTAGAAGGAACATGACAAGTTACATTTACACTATATGTGGGACAATAGTGAGCTGAATTTCATGACTACAGAAGTGGTGCCTTTGCCTTCACAACCACAGAAGGCTGAGTATGTTGCACGCCAAAAATTCAAGTAAAGAGATGATTTGGTTACATCAATCGCTTGAGGATTTGGGGCATAAGAAGGAGGAAGGAAGCTACATAGTGATAGTCAAAGTGTTATACATCTAGCTAAGAACTATGCTTTCCACTCTAGGATGAAGGATATATAGTTAAGGTATCATTTCATTATAAAAACTTTGGATGAAGAAAAATTGAATCTAGAGAAGATTCATACTAGTTGGGATCTGCATGTTGACATGAATCTTCTCTAGATTCATAACATTGAAGGGTTGAGAAGATTTCGAGAGGAAAATAGTCTCCAAGTGGGGAGATTGTTATGTTGTGGAGCCTATTTTCATTTGTGTAAGTGTTGAAGACTCTACACTAAAATTACTTACACTCTCCATAGTTTTCTATCGGGGTTGGGAGACGTGATCTTCTCATATGGGCGGTATTTTGACCCATAAGTTTATGGGGTGGTTTTGGCCCATGGTTTTGTACCACAGATTATAAAACTGTTTATACAATTTCCTATTTGTGTTCCTTTCACACATATGGTAGGGTTTGAGTACATTGTAGATGTGTGTGGGTTCAAGTGTGAATTCTAGAGAGTTTGTTGAGCATAAATTTAAACATATTTGGGTACTGTATTAAGAGAAAGAGGTGGATTGTAATAAAAATATTAGCAAGTGATTCTTGGTGGACGTAACCCAAATTGGGTGAACCACATTAAATATTGTCTCTATGTTGTGTTCTTTTATTTTCTACACTTTTATTTCAGATCTATGATATTTTCTGCATATTAGTTTATACTATTGCGATTCTATGTGGGATTGTTCTGCATATTTTATCCCTCATTTCCTAACATCTACAGAACTACCAATTCAAACTAAGAAACCACCTTTAAAAATAGGTCAATCCTCTCCTCCTCTCAATTATTCTATGGTGTTACCAACTAAAAAATCGCTCACTAAGCAATACGAACAAAATGTAGCGGGCCTCTTTCAAATTTCACCGCATTTAGAGCATGGTCACGCATCTTTATATCCTCATACATTGGTTGGAGGAATTTTATTTGATAGCTTTCTCATACTCATAAATTTGGTGGGCATCATGCTTATTCTTTCTCTCCTTCTACCATTCTCATGTGTCTCTCATTTTTACTATCATGCTCGGTATTTATTCTCCATCTTACACAACTTGATACACGTGTGTCATCAATACCCTATGACACACTCTTGTGATACGGTTCACACTTAAATGTTGAGGGCATACTACATACATGAACCTCACATCATACACATGACACCTTCTGCACTTGCGTATTCTGAAACATCTTTCTAGCATTGCATTCTTGCAAGCAACACACTTCCCGATGGGGTAAGTACAAAAATTTGGGGACCAAAATGGGTCATAAGTGGACGTCGTATTATAAAAAAAGAAAAATCTCAACTTGTAGGGATTATTAGCAATACGCGCACTCAAAATTATAAAAAATTATATAAATATGAATCGTAAGTAGCATCTCGTAATCTAGTTTTCAAACTACTAATTTTTTTAAAAATAGATTTTAACTATACTAAACACTCAAAATTCTATGACTTGGTCTTTTAAAAAAACCTATAAGATTGTAGT
This sequence comes from Taxus wallichiana var. yunnanensis, assembly GCA_018340775.1. Taxonomy (NCBI): domain Eukaryota; kingdom Viridiplantae; phylum Streptophyta; class Pinopsida; order Cupressales; family Taxaceae; genus Taxus; species Taxus wallichiana. Next base: position 497,848,943 of record CM031241.1, read on the forward strand.
CCGTTTGCTCGCAATTTGGATGACAAAACTTGTTATTTTTTTCCTTTGGTGAAAAGTTAGATGTTCAACTTTGTATATCTTGGGATGGATTTTATTTTGTATTTTTTTAGAAATATTTTTTTATTTTGTATTTTTCGAAAGTGGTCTAATTTTTTTAGAAAAGAGAGCACTTTCCATTTTCCCGCCATAACTACATCATAAATTATCAAAATAATTAATTTTTTTTTGAACTTGTATAGAATTTTTCCATGCTTGGGATGGTATAGGTTTTATCACATTCTGATAAGCGAAACAAAAGTTACAGTCTTAAACATAGATATGAACATTCATGGGAAAAAGTGTCTTAAAGACGTACTGTTAGTAAAAATTTATAAAATGATATTTATCTTATTCTATTCACTTTAAAATCAATATTTTTACAAAGCTAACAATGTCTCCCTACGCGATGGTACCATTTTTGTGACATGTTTTCAATTGTTCGACATGGTTCAAGTCCATGGAAGAGAAAATTTTAAGTTTTTGGCCTTTCAAATGCCATAATTACCTCCCAAAACTCTGGTTTAGGAAAAAAATATTTCCCAAGCCTTGAGGGTCAGATTTGATGATACAGTTAGGACCGTGATCACAATTTATAAATCTGATCGATCGTGGTTTTAAACCGCGATCGCGGTTCTAAATTAACCTATTGGTAAAAGAATTGCGGTTGTTTTTTTTGTATCGAGCACCGCGATCGCGGTTTATCGCGCTTTAGAACTATGATCATGGTTTATAAACTGCAATCACGGTTTTGGTTTGGGACTTCCCAAACCTGACAAAATAGATCATGCGATCACAGCTTTTTTAAAACTACGATCATGGTTCATGAAATTCGGGATTTGATGTCCACTTTTTGGTCTCCCAACTTGCTGCACTTACCCGATGACGAACTCTAGTTCCACAAATCATACTCAATTCACGAGGGTCTAAATCTGAAATTAACCTCACCTCATTCTAAATTTTTCATACTCTATACTTCATTGATCTATCTATTTAGCGCATAGTTCAAACGATTTCCTAATGGTGCACTCTTGTTGTATGGTTCATTCTTGATTTGTTGAGCAGTCTTTTTTTATAAATGAACCTCATTTCACTCATGCTCATTCACATAAACTCGGGAGGCACGTTTCTCCTATCACATTCCCATTACATATCATTCCATCTCACTTGTTCAGTATACTGCATATCTTTGTTGCATTTACTCTTGCTTACTTATACTTACATGCACACTTTGCTTATTATGCTAGTCATATATTTTGAATGTCATTATCTTTTCTATATACACATGGGAATTCAATTTCCTTCTAGTTTTGAATGCATAATTTCCCGGATCCTTACACACAACGTGGATTCTTTCCACTATAGCTCTTACCATCCACGGTGGCTCCAATGGGTATCTAATTTTGTACATACTACAAGTGCTATGTTTTATATTTACACTACATCCTATTCTTCCTAAGACACACCACTCTATCAATACATATACGTCTTGACAAACTTTCTATCTTTCTAACATGCTAACAAGTACTTCATTTGCAACATTTTCTTTGCACAGGGAACTATTTACTACCATGGTTTTCTGATACTTTTCTTGTGATTGTTTTCCATTATTTGCTATAGTCTGCCGTGATTGTTTTGTGGGCTTTTCCCCATCTCTTGTGTGTTCAATAATTTTATCCTTTTTAACCTTGGAGCCACTGATTGTCTTGCGACATTGTGAGCGATGTCCCATATCTGTAACCCCTTTGTCACGGTCTATATTGTCTTTTTGGCTGCTAGATTACACATTGCTTTCTATATGCATATATTTCTTGTTTGCACTAACACATGTTTTCCAACCACTTTGTTTGCATGTTCCTTGGAATCTACCAAGAACATACACTCCCCTATAGGGTATAAATTTCAGATCATCATCCACCCTCTCTTTTTGGGATGCATCCTCCTAGCAACATCGTTTGCACCCCAAATGAGGGTGGGAATACATTTGGTGAATCAGTCACCCCATTCAACAATACATACTCATAGTTCATACTTGCACAATACATGAAAAATTACAAACACAATCACACTATGGTCCCACTTACTTGGGTCCCTAGTTAAGCATAGACACTAGTGCCCAGATACAGAAATGGGTGCTAGGCACTTCGACCATTCATGGACACCTATGGCCGGGGATAGCTACGTTATTTTCTCATATCAGCATAGTTGTCATCCGTCTAAACAACAACTTTCATAGTATAGGTACAATCCTCCAACATCGAATGTATGCATTGTATCTTCTCTTTTCTACTTGGATTTAACTAAATTGAAATGAATCAAACTTGAAGAAAGTAGGATCACACCGTCTATAGTGGTGTATAAATATGGGAAGAAGTCGGGATGGAGAATAACACTAGACTTATCTCCCAACACTTCTTCCGTCGTGGCATGAGATCGCCCAAAAAAATCACATTTGGCATGAGATTGCACAAAAAAATCACCCTTCTACAAAGCATTCCATGACACTTTCTATCCTTTTCACTCATCACGGATAGGGTACACACGTTCCTTTTTACTAATGTTTGCATTTTTACACACTTTTTACATAATTGGATCGAATTTTACATATACATATATTTGAATACTCTTTTTCTCTTCTCTTTGAAAGTCTGTCCTTATGGGAAGTAGCAGTCACATCATCAAACACGACAACCACAATAAGTACAACTTGACACATCGCATACACTTCACTCCTAGGGTAACTTCCTCTCCTTTAGCTTCCATGTTTCATTTATTATCACTTCACAATTTTTCTTATCTCCTCAAGCATGCTTTCAACATCGATCTACATGGTTATTAGGTACGCATCTCTTATCTACTTTATGTTATCAATAATTCACTCAACAACATAAAGTGGGGGTAAATATAGACACAAAATCACACACTTGGTACATTTCTAGGTCCTAATCGGATGTTTGTATTCATATGACTCCTAAGGGAGAAAAATACTAATTGACTACTATTTTTCGCCTCTTTGCTTTCTTTCTAGTTTCCTTCTTGGTCTTACACACACCAATTCCTAGTTTGACCTTCTTGATTACGGCGCCTAGGTGCCCTCATCCACTCGCACCCCAACCTTTTTATATCTTGCTCACCTCTATTGGGCCTCTTCCAGCTTTTTGGACATCTTAATTTATTATGGGTCGGCCTTTTAGTGATTAATTACGAAATTCAAACAAGGAAATCATATAAATACAATGTTATGTGATCAAATTAAAGGACCAATCTCTAAGCATGTACTATCATCAACTAAGGTTCCATCCAATTCCATTTTAAGAGCATCAAAACATCCATCTAGTTATCATTAAAAGGATAAGGGACTACATATTTTCATACACTTCATAGGAGGGGAAGTTCATTTTTCCATACAAACATCTAATTACATTGCTACATCTAGTTATTTCTTGCTATCAAGTACATCTTGCATAAGATCCTCCTAGGGCACGATTCTTGCACACACACACACATGAGAATGCATGGAGTCTCGAAATAGAGTGCAATGCCTGGATCGTAAGTTCACTCATTTGGGTGACCGTTGGGGTCATTATGACTCCCTATTTACATATTTTTATTTTTAGGATTTGATGTGTTTTTGGGTTTTAAGAGGTTTTTTTGCACGTTACGGGTGGATTCTACGGGCATATCACAACACACGGTGATCAATAATGAAGACTAGTGACATTCTTGTAATACCGTGAAAACTAGTTTTGAGCGTTTGAGTAGTCACATGCACCTAGACATGGTCTCTAACGCCTAGAACCCCAATACCATCCTGTGCCATAGTCGAATTATTATGAAACTTTTACAAAATTTTAGGTTTGTTTGTGACACTCTACCTTTCTATTCTAGCAATTTTCCACCTTCGCACACTTCGGGATTTATTGTGAATCACTAAGTCTTCTTTCCTCCATCTTGCAATTATGGTTTCAATTTCTTATTTCTTATTTCTTGTGTCATATATGTTCTTTCTTTGCTTCATCTATTAAACATGACTTTGAAATATCTTCTAGGGTTTTAGAAATTCTATATTTGATAAATCAATTTACATGGACAATGTGTAAAGAGCAACATCCCACACCCACATATCACATAATAGATTTGTCTTGTCTACTCAACTAATGTGTGACAATAGAACAATCCCCTTGGTTTTGACTACATCATATGTCTTACTAGATTCACTCTTATTTATTTTTAAACAAAAATCACAATTTATAAAGATGTATGTATAACAATATTGATGAAACAAGTATAATTACCATTTTAATCTACCTTGAGAAAAACGTTAAGATCAATCAAAATATTCATGCAGGAGTTTTCTTTAACTTGGAAATTATTCAAGTTCAAGTCCAAAACCCCAAAAATAAAAATTTCAGAATTTTAGGTTTTCAGAGTTTGGATTTTTTCTGGTGAATTGTAAATTTTGAGCTCGGAGTTTCAAAGTCTGAAGCCCGAAAGTCTGAAATTTTAGACTTTCGGACTTTCAAGTTTCGGAATTCTAGGTCATGATTTTTTTATTTTTTCTTCTGGAGTTCAAGTTCAAAATCAAAGTCCAAAATTTCAGACTTTTAGGCTTTCGGGTTTCAAAACTCTTGGTTGCGCCTTTTGGAAAATTTCTTTCGAGTCAAGTCCAAAAGTCCAAAAGTCTGAAATTTCAAACTTTCAGGCTTTCAAGTTTTAGAACTCTCCCGATCACTTTCAAGTTAGTTTCTTTCAGACTTCAAGTCCAAAAGTTTGAAATTTCAGGCTTCTCGGCTTTCTGTTTCGGAACTCTTCTGCGACATTCCACGATTTTCATCCCGGATTCTCGAAGTCCAAAACCATGAAATTTTGAAATTTTTGAATTTCGGGCTTTCGTGTTTTAGAACTTGAGCTCTCTGTGCATTTAATTCCTACCTACTTCCGTACGGATTGGAATTTCACCATTAATATCGGGTTTTTCTATTTAAATCACATTTTCACTTGACACTTTTCTCCCGACAACCCAACTTTTTACAAAGATTTTGTACTTTTGACGTCCTTCTCAAGGCACTCAAAGTTTTCAAAGATCCTCTCGAGTTCTCCAATTCTCCCTCTCAACACCTCTTGTTTTTCAAAGTTCAAAGATCAATGTTTTCAAGAACTCTCTTTCGAATTTGGAGAATTGTTTGTTGAACTTCTCATTTTTTGGGGATTGTGCCATTCAAACTTCGGAGTTCTCTTTCTCCATTTCGAGGTTTACACTTCGGGTTTTCAGAGGTTTCCAATTCAGGATTTCAGACTTCTCCATTTCAGAGGTTTGCACTTTGGGTTTTTGGAGGTTTCTATTCGGGTTTGAACTCCGTCATTTTGGACTTCTCCAATTCAGGTTTTGAGGTTTCCAATTCAGGTTTTTCCACTTCGGGTTTCTAACTTTTGGGTTTTCGAAGTTGGATATTTTTCGTGTTTCGTACTTCTCTTCTTCAAAGATTTTGGAACTCAGAATTTGATGTCTACTTCTACATCCAAGGGAAAGGAAAAGATGAAGTATTCATTTCTTGGAGTTGCTCCTCACTCTTGCTTGTCTTCCAACTTGGGGAATATAGGGGACACCAACCTCGGGAAAATTGATTTTCCAGACTTCTGGCAAGGGTGAAGGCCCCAAATAAGAAATCCTGGATGTAGGTCATATATGACAGTGGGCTTGCTCTTGCTACTTGGTTTTCCCACATCCATGCATTGCCTAGAATTTGTTTTAGCTGTAACAACCCACTACGATGAAGAATCTATGATAGTTAAAGACGCTCGATGGCAAAGTTGTGATCTGCTGGACCCATATTTCTTTGAAGATTTTCTCAAACTCCTGACGTTGAAGATTACGCCACAATTTCACCAGAGTCAGTGGTGGAACATTGGGACAAAGAAGTGGAGTTGTGCACGAGGGTCATGTTGAAAACCTATCTAGCCAAGAGCATTGCCAAATTGCCAAAGACCATGTATCGGTCAGACTTCATTCAGGAGGTCAATGACCTTATTGTGCTACTAAGAAGAGTCTCAAGTCTTCCCTCGTGAAGGAATTTTAGGAGTGGATGTTCTTATATATTGCTACTATCAAGAAGAATAGAAAATTTATCATATGGGGGAGCATATCAGTAGCTCCATTTGTTATCAGTTGAGTAGAGTGCATTCTTCAAAGAGTTTCTATATGACATCCTTCTTGGTTTATGCCACAACTGCTATGGGAGACTTCACCGGGTTGAATACTAAGGGTATTCGAAGCACCTCTCAAATCTATGATTTCTATCCTCAACTCACACTAGACGAGGGAAGAAGGCACTTCCACAGGATCAACGATGCCTTCTTTGTTGTTATTCTCTATCGTTTCGATAAGGAGTTGTATAATTAGAGGATTTCTGACGAAGCCTTCAAGGAAGTACGTGAGTGGGGAGCTATATACCTTCAGTTCCCCACATTTACCTACATTCAAATTCCCATCTTCGTAGGTTCTCTCATCAAGCTGCCAAGATGTCCCACTGACAAGTGGGTCTTGTTAGAATTGGTTCGGAAATTGCTAGATTACCACAAGATCTAGAATAAAAGGCAAAAAGTGGGAATGTAATTCCCTATTTCAATTGGAAGATACACTTGCCCAAATATTTACAAGGCTAAGAATGTGGATGCAGAAATGACAGAGGTAACCTTGGACTTTCCATCCACGAACTAATTTTTACTATTGGGGTAAATTCAACAAAACAGTGTCAGCCAGCCTTCCCATGTGCCCAAGTTAGAAGACATATTGATTCATTATCGGGATGAATTCATCATCCGAAAGAGGAACTATGAAAGGCTAACTTTGGATGAATTCATCATTCAGAGGTTAGTGACCTTATTGTGCTACTAAGCGAGTCTCGAGTCTTCCTCCGCGAAGGAATTTCAGGAGTGGATGTTCTTATATATTGCTACCATCAAGAAGAATAACGAATTTATCAGATGGGGGGAGCATATCAGTAGCTCCATTTTCTATCAGTTGAGTAGAGTGCATTCTTCAAAGTGTTTCTATATGACATCCTTCTTGGTTTATGCCGCAGATGCTATGGGAGACTTCACCGGGTTGAATACTAAGGGTATTCAAGAACCTCTCAAATCTATGATTTCTATCCTCAGCTCACACTAGATGAGGGAAGCAGACACTTCCGTAGGATCAACGATGCCTTCTTTGTTGTTATTCTCTACCATTTCGATAAGGAGTTGTATAATCAAAGGATTTCGACAAAGCCTTCAAGGAAGTGTGTGAGTGGGGAGATATCTACCTTCAGTTCCCCACATTTACCTACATTCGGATTCCCGACTTCATAGGTGCTCCCAACAAGCTGCCAAGATGTCCCACTAACAAGTGGGTCTTGTTAGAATTGGTTTGGCAATTGCTAGATTACCACAAGATCCAAAATAAAAGGCACAAAGTGGGAATGCAATTCCCTATTTCAATTGGCAGATACACTTGCCCAAATATTTACAAGGCTAAGAATGTAGATGTAGAAATGGCAGAGGTAACCTTGCGGACTTTCCATCCATGGACTAATTTTGACTATTGGGGTAAATTCAACGAAATAGGTCGGTCCAGTTCCCATGTGCCCCAGTTGGAAGACATTTGGATTCATTGTCGGGATGAATTCATCATCCGACAGAGAGACTATGAAAGGCTAACTTTGGATGAGGTTCGGAAATTTGGAATAGCCGATGTCCCAAAAGACATGCAGGATGATGACGAGGTTTTGGATGTAGTATATAAAAATAATAATATTTCCAATCAACCATTGCCATGGATTGATTGGTATGTGGAAGAATGTTGTAACACAAAGGAGAGGGTGGGGCCCATTCTACGAGAACTTACAGTTGGTTGGTTACCTTGGGAATCTCACCCAAGGGTTAGAGAAACCTACAAATACAGAAGCCCCATCAACCATGAGCCAATCAACACCCACAAAGGGGAAAAGGTTGACCCAAAAGACCCATACAGTTCCAAAAAATATTTCATTTGTTGTTGGGAGCTCATCTCTCTCCAAGGCTCCTATTCCCAAAGTCATGCCTCCTACAACACTGTGACAGAAATAGTTGAAGTCAGTGATTCTCCTAGTGTCCCACAAGACCCATCATTTCCCTTTCTCTTCCATTGTCACTTCCTACATCAGTTCCTTCCACTTCTTCGATCATTTCTTCTTTCCCATCTCCTTCTATGGCCCAAGTATTCTCATCCCTTCCAGTTCTCTCAACTAGAGAAACTATTGGGTCACCCATTTCTACTTCACTTCCCTAACACTTCCATTTCCTTCCATCTCATCTCCTAACATCATTGTATCAACTCCTATGGCCATCCTCACATCCACCCCATCCATTACTACCACTACCATTCAAATGCCAACTAATGTTGTTGGTACTCTTGTTGTGACTAATGTTTTAGGTACTTGAATCAATTATTCTATCTTCATCAACATCACCATTCCATAATGGTTGTTTCGAAGACTCCAAAGCAAAATAAGAAAGTGCCTCTAGGGGATGTAATAGATCTAAGTATATTGGACTATATACCAAAGAGATAGGACAAGAGGCCAAAGATTGTTTCTAGCATGATAGTAAATCCATCTAGGGAACGATTTGTAGAGGTTACCACTCCCATTGAGGGAAAAACTAAGGAAATAGTGCAATTTGTAGATTGTTAGATTTCTTGATTCTCACTAGGAAAAGCTACTCATGAAGGAGAAAACAAGATGTACACACTTTTGCTCTTAGAAATATCATAAGTATAAAGCTTCTAAGGATGAGCTTAAGGCCAAGGTTGAGCAACTCACTGCATTGCTACAAAAAGTAACAAAGCCAACTCCATCTACTGAAGTCTCAACTACTACAGCTATGAAAGTTTCATCTACCATTGATGATATTTCTTATCATGAGATCGAGAAGATAGGCTAGAAAGGGAGATCAGTAGATGGATGGATGGAATGTATACTACAGAAGCTAATCCTTTAATTAAAGAAGTTGTTGAGATATATAATGATTTACAGGTTGGAAAAATTGCTATTTGCAAAATGGATGAAGCTTTTTCGAGGACAATAACAACTTGAATTTGAATTTGGAAACATAGAGTGAGATCAGAGAGGAAGATTTGGATCTACTCCTCCGTAAGTATGTAATCGATGATGCTGCAAAGTTGTTCAAATATCAAAAGGCCATGGAATTCCGTGTCAAGTGTTTGTAAGATTTAATTAAGAAGTTGGATGATAAACGAGTGGAAATTACAGATGCTTTGAATGACATATCAGAAATTTGATATTGTTAATTGTAAATTCTTCAACGAAAACATCGATTCTCTTCTGAGGAGTAGATCAAGAAGAATTTCAGAGATTTGGTGAAGCGTGATGATGAGGTTACCAAAACTTTCAGTAGTGAATCTATTGACAGTTGGTTTTATGCCAAAATTTCACAGGAAGATTGAATAAAGTTTTGAGTAAACTTAGAAGAGTTCTAGCTAAGATCACGAGGGAAATTGAGACAATAGATGTAGTGAATCACTACGCATGTGGGCTAGGGGATGAGGAAATTCAAGGAATCATTAAACGCTTCATCAAGTATAAACATCAAATGGTTGCGTGGGAGGAAACACAACAAAAACCTGCAGAAGAAGAAGGCATTATAGAACCAGGCCAAAGATGAGTGCCATGACAGGAGACGAGATCCAAGATCTGACCGATCGGTCAGAAGTTGTAGGGTTGATTGAGTCAAACCCTTGCAACAAACTTTCTATTTTTATGGGAGCTTGTTCCCTTGAATTAATGACATTTCTATTATTAGTAAAATGTTAGTTGAAGGCCCAATTGTAATGGCTCAGCCTAAAGAACTTATAAATAGTTAGGTGTATGAATTCATTTGGGAGATATATAGATCATTTTTGGTGAAGTTGCTCTTCAAGCTTGGAAGAGTGCTTGAGATTTAAAACCTTTTAATTATATTCAGAGAGATATATTGCCTTGAAGAACTTGATTTATTGTGCTAAATGGTTGATTTATATATGCTTTGTGAATGTATGATTCCTTAGTATAGATGATTAGCTTTCCTTTATTTCATTATCTTGTTTCATGTTATGGAAAAGTGATATAACCATCTTTTATGTCAGTTGTGGAAAGAGTCTTTTCCTTATGTTATTTAAAGTTATATTATCATTAGCCATCATCAGTGAAATGAATGTTTGACATGTGCATGTGTTTTATCCTCGTGGTTAGTTAATTGTGTGTTCAATCCAATTTGGTCTCTCTATTTTATATGATTCAAGTTTTAACAAAGGAACGTATGCTTCTGGTTTGTGGTATTTTGTGCCCTTTCTAGGTTGTAATAGGTGAAGGTGACTAACGGTGTTCACATCCTACTCACATTAACCCTTCCTAAGATTCAAAATATCCTTTTATTTGTTGCATCACCATCCATAGTATCAGTAGACACCAAATTTGTGTCTTACGACCCCTGACCCGCATCCCATTTCATAACCTAACCTCATCACCTAAACCTTACACACAATTATTTATTAATTACCTTATAATTAATAAATCCACATCGCCATACCTGCCACCTCATTTTGCCACCTCATCATGACCTAGTCCTAACCCTAAACTAACCTAATTAAGACCTATAACTTGGTCTACATCCACACCCATGACTAATGACCCTTTCGCACTCCAAAACCGACCTTGTAGTTACTTGACCAAGCCCGCAACTAATCCCTCCGGAGAAAGTAGGGAAGTTGGCTATTTTACTAAAAATAGCCCACTTTGACCTGACCGATACCGGTTCCTACTCGACCGCCGTCGGTTACGTAACCGCCATCGGTTCCTCGTAAATGGGCTCCCTAACTTAAACAAAGGTCGAAGGATTTTTGATTAAGGAGGATCATCAAGTGATCAAAAGAATCTAGCTTTTACGTGGCCGAGCAGAGACAAGTTAAGAAACAAGAAGAGTTTGCAGTGAAGGAGATCAAGCTAAAGACTGCAATCGAATAACTGAGCCCTGTGACACTCACCGATCATCGGGAGGAGATATCTCATCTTCTCGATTGTCGGCCATCCTACCCGAGTTCTACCTTTGTCATCACGGTTCTTGGACTGCATCCCTCGTCAATAATATAAGTTCATCTCTTGTATGTCCTCTTTAATAACATTTCTTATACTTTTGAATCACACCATCATAAATATATTCCTAGATCTACTACCCAAAGAACACATTACATCTAACTATCATTCATCTACCTCTCATCACCCCGTTACCTAATCCCACTCATATACAAGCCTTACAAACAACACAACCAGCCTACAACACAACCACCCTACGGTCCCCAAAACATAGCCCCTACCGATATCGGTTATAAGTAAGTAACGTATCGGTTATTGTGACTCAAAACCGAAACCAGTCTTTTCCCTACTGTTTAACAAAGCAATTAAATTGTTATTTTACAATCTTTTGTGTTAATTCATATTAGCAGGGGAATTGACCACCTTCAAAAGGAAGTTTTATATTTCCTAGGCCCAAGGCAGTTCCCTCATTTATTGTCTAATCAAAATCTTGTGGTCTTGTGTTCTTATTTCGGAGTAGTCCTTCCAAGACAAAAAGGAGTTCTTCGCAATCAACCCGATCTCTCTCTGACGCAGCGCACACCATCTCGACATTCAACAGGTATTCCTCCTAGCCCTAACCCTTATCTGTTTCTAAAAGGAATGAAAGGATAGAAGCAACTCTATTCCCAAAAGCTGAAACATTCCGTGTGAAACATTTTGGCACGCCCGGTGGGACCCATTTTGGGTTTCTTTCTTTCTTGCTTGCTTTCATATAGGGAGCATACTTGCTGTTTTCTTCTTCTAAAGATATTCACAAGGTATTTTGTTATTTTGGTAAAAGAACTTGCTTTGCTTTTACATCTTTGCATTAGTGAAAGTCATCTCTTTTGCTTCATCGAATATCATTTTCGATTTGGGTTTAAAACACGTGCATCACATTCCCGCTTCATTGTTTTCAATTCTAGTCAACATAGATTAAGTAACAGGTCGTACACGTGGGGGTGATATCCACGGTATTGACAAGAAATTAATCTTACTTTCACCGCACAACACATACAGTAATCACTTCACAATTAACACAACAGCTCAAACATCCCCCTTTTCGCGGTATTCCTTGCATTTGATTGAGGTAACCTTATAAGCCAAAACAAACTTGACATTTCCCTAAGTATTTTGTTTAGGATTCTCGACATCATTCTACGTTTAAAGGCATAAGCCCACGATAATTAAATTAACCCTAGGGTTAGTCTCTCGATTTGCGTGTGCATCTTGCTTGTTTTGCTCTGCTTTTCTTTGTCATACTGCCTTCTCAGATCACCTCGAAACAATTTGATAAGTGTACTAAACATTGTTAAAAATCAAATCAGCAGCTTCTTATATTTTTCTTATACTACTTATTGAACCGACATCGGTTAATCGATCGATGTCGCTTTATAGTCTAATCGACATCGGTTATCGCACCGATATCGCCATCGCTTTTTACGGCTTCTCGACAAACTAAGAACTCCAAATTTCACCATTCGAGGCTGTTTGTTCCCGATAGGTTGAAGCCCTACTGTACTCTTGTCCATGGTTGTTATCACTTGAAGCAAGCCGCCGCCATGGTTTCACATGCCTCGCTTTCTGTGCCTTTGCCTCGAATCACCCCCTTCACATTCTATAGGGAACCCTACGGACACCGGTGAGATCCCCAAAATTCTCGTAGGAGATAAGGAATTTGCCAAATTTCTGGATGCTAATCCTAGCGCTGTATAATACTATTTGTCTCATGCCCCCGACCGTACGCCGATGGTCAACTCCTTGTTGGCATGCCTATTAGTATAGCTACTCATTTAGCTCCCACTCCGCCTGATGACACCGCCTTGCTTCCCGCATCTTTAGTCCTGCCTCCCAATCCGATGGCTTCGAGGTTCATACGACATGATTGGCTTTCCTTTGGTTAATCTTGGACCCTACATATCATTACCGTCATCAAGCTCCTACCTCATCTCTCTCTTGCATCGCTCCGTTCATGACTTGCTCTCGCCACCTATCCACACTAGCTTTCCTTCTCAAGCTCCGCCTACCTTTTCATTCCCATACACGTATCTAGTGACCTCAACATCTTATATGGGACATCCTATTCGGCCGCCTCAACATATTCATCCTCCATACCTTATCAACACTTAACCCCACCATTGTCTAGCGGAGGCCCTTGCCCAATTTTCCCTCCGTTTACCACTACAACCGCACCATCATCTCATCCAACCACGGATTTCATCAAACAAATGATGGACAAAATGCAAAATCGAGGCTTGCTTTGGGAAGTCGTAGCGCCTTGACATACGAGCAAGTTTGTCGGATCCTATTCACCCTTCCGTCCTTTCATTCATATCCTCCTCAATGGAAATTGCCAAATTTACTCGCTTTTAATAGTAAGAGGATCCTCAACAACACTTGCGATCATTTAGACATGCTTGTTATTTGATTGCTCATGATGATGCTTTGTTACTCCACACCTTTCCCATGTCTTTATCGGACCCGCCTTGAGTGGTGCAAGTTGCTTTAACCCAAGACTCAATCTTCTCTTTAACCAACTAGCCCAATCTTTCTTGGATCATTTCTCCATTAACATTTCCAAGAAAGTATCTATCACCGACCTCTATGCCATCCGACAATTTGAAGACGAGATCTATCGCATTTCGCTGACGGACGATGGTAGGGCCTTATCAACCAACTTACATATGCCTTGCCTCAGCCGAACTTATCAAACTTTTACGCGGGCATGCGCTTGCACATCTCTCCTACCCTTCAAATTCAAACTTTCCGCACATTTGACGAGGCCTTTACCATGGCTCTAAACTAGAAATTCGAGCCTTAAAGAAGAGAAATTGCATGTTACAGCAACAAAACTCTAATTTCGAACTCCAGATTCTACCAATAAACCAAACACCACCACTCCTCACACATCCACTTCTTCGAAATCAAAAGGAGCTGTCCACGCGGTGATGGTCAAATCTCAAGCACCGTCTAATACCCCACCAAAAACCACCTATAAATATAAAGCCGAGCCCATCAATTACACTCCTCGGGAGAAACTTATGGTGTCATCTTGGAAAAATTGCTCAAAGCCGAGCTATCACCTTGCTTCTCTGCTAAACCTCACTCCGGGTTTGACTCACCCGCGCTATACCTTCTGGTACAAAGAAAATGACTTCTATAACTTTCATCGCAGAAAGGAAATGGTTGATGCAGGGGATATAACCCTCGATAATCCTAATGCCCCTGCCAACCGAAATTTGAAAATCTTCAACAAACCATTCCCGAATCACTCTTCCAACAGTAACATAAACCAGGATATCTTAGCCGAGGAGAGTGTTCATGAGATCCATGCAGTCTTCGACTCCCAGCCAAAAGCCTCTATCGAGAAAATTTTGAATCAAGCCTCTTCACTGACCCAGGGGCCCGAACCTCCTTCACCACCATCAAGCCAAAGCGAAATCATTCCTTTACCCATAAAGGAGTTAATCGCCCAGAGTTCTCTTCTCATAGATGAGTCTTCTTACACCACATCCCTACAAGACTGCGAGCGGATGTTATCTAACCTATCTATTTCCCAAACGTCCCCTTCTACCGCTCTTGCTGCACAAGAGGAAGGCTCGCCACTCCTTTTGTCATCCTTAGACGAGAAACCTCTTGCACCGACATCGCCAAATTCTTTAACCATGACGGATCCTCTCAAACATGCCCTCCTACCTATTAGTTCTTCATCACCTAAATCTTTTCAGCGACCGGTTGACCTCTTAACACCTATTGATACAGTGCCTCATCTACCCCCTGTATCACACCCACAGTGGACCGGAATCACAACCCACCTTTCTTCCATACAAAAATTCCAATTCACACCTGAAGACTATCATTCTCCAGAAGATAGACGAGTCCTATGGGAACGTTTGAGTACCCCCTATTCTACTCAAATGCAGATGACCGATCCAGACACCTCTACCATATACCCGAAGTGTTTGCAGAAACTCAAAATGCCTATGTCCTCATCATCACCCCCCGCATCTCTACCAAGTATCTCATCCACCTCTGTCAGCTTAACCAAATCTTCCCCTACACTTGGGACCTCACCAATACCCAGTCTAACACACCCGCCTAAGCGACTAGATTTATCCAAAAATAAAGCCGCCCCTCCACTTAGGAGACAAACTCAATCCGTGCCTCTATCACAATCAAAACCATCATCGTCACACCTACCTTCCATATTGGGACCTCATCCCTCCACCTTGCATCAATATATCATACCTCCCGCGTTTTCTTTAAAACAACCTACGCCTTTCGCACCCATACAGGAGATCTAAGGGTATATCAACACCGTCACCCCCCACATATCCTGGCCCACCCATCAACCCTAAAAAAATTTCATCATCAAAGGACTTGTTTGCTTGTCACTCCTCTCTTTTGTCGCCATTGTCTCCTGGATACCACGTTATCTCGAGCCTCATCATCTAACCACTAGATGTAGCTCTCTGCGCCAAAGAAACCACATTTAGTTAAAACCACGTGTCAACACCCCTTGGCTAAACCACCACCCGTGACATGAACCAACCATGCCCAAACATTACCGAAACCCACTCAATCAATACCCTCATCCTCCTCCGATTTTGACCCACTCAAAGGATCTTACGCCAAAATCCTTGCATGTTGGTGGAGAATGCGACCATTTCCTACCCCCACTTAGACCTTATGACCCGTCTAAACCTCGACCTATAGGTTATGATGAGTCTAAAATCTGCGCTTATCACCGCACACCAGGACATGATGTGGAGGGATGCAAAGCTTTAAAAGCCATCCTTCGTCAGTCACCTCTCTCAGATAGAAAGGTTAAGAAAGACAACTTACAAAGGGAGAGACCTTTAGCTTCATTCCCTCTCCTATACCACCTGTCCCCGCCTCACCAATATCTATCATTATTACAACCCCACCTCTCGAAGACCATGATTTATCCCGACCATCTTCCTCATCTCAGGTCCATGAGATTAATATGATTAGTGTTGCTACTCGAGCGCAGAAAAACAATGAGAAAGTGAAAGAAACCGCACTGCGTCTTATCTTTCTCCGTCCATCATCCCGATCACACCACCACCTAAAGTGGTGATTCGTGGACCCGCTTACCCCGCCTCTAATGGAGTTGCCCACCGAACCATGATCAAACAACTTCACCAATCACCCGTAAAATGACACTATATGATCTCATTCAGACTTCTGAATCTCATCGACAAGCTCTCATTGAAATCCTTCAAGGGATCGAGGTCTTACCTAATGAAACCCTACCTGTTACCTCCATTCTAACACCCAATCACGTTGCTTCCCTCACTAAACAACCTACCGCCTCTGAACCACTTCGTGCTCTATACAACAAGCCGCTTGCGATCGGTTTCTCAAGATGAAATTGTTGACTTTGGTATGAAGATCCCGACCGCTTCTTTTCGTCTCGACTTACGTCCGGGACATTCGTGCGTCGTGTTATGATTGATGGGGCGCTAGCCTAAACATCATCTCTTCAAAAGCCTTCCAACAAATGAATATCCCTTCTAGCTACATGTGTGCCAACCCCATCATGTCATGCGGTCAATGATGCTTTATTACCTCTACCTTAGGCACCGTGATCCTTAACATTCGTGTAGGACCACGTACTTTACCCGAAATCTTCTATGTCCTTGAGGGAGAGTTCCAATACAATATATTACTAGGTCGCCCTTGGATCCGGGCTATGGGATGCGTTCCCTCAACCTTACATAGATGAATAAACTTTGAGTACGAGGGGAAGTCCTACACCGTAAAAGCTGATCCTCCCCCCTTCAAAACCTGCAATATGTTATATCGCCCTAATGATGTGCTTGTACCAATCAAGACACCCATTCATCCAACCCAACCATCCACTTCAACCACACCTCTACCATTCACTTCAACAGCACCTACACCTTCAACCCATGAAACCACCGTCACAAAAACCACTTCCCTTCCCGCAGCTAACATCCCAACCGCAGACCCCTTAGTAGATGTTTTTCAACGCCTTACACTGGGGGAGTATCGCCTATATAACATTAGTTCTTTCCATACCCCACAGGAGTACGGACAGGTACATGCACATCCTACCTATGACCGTCGTGTGGGGGAAGTAATCCCCTACGGACCACCTCATTGCCGCACTAACCTAACATATGGGGGTGTCGACGCATCTTCCGTTACCCCCTAACCTCCTCCTCTTGGTGTGGTTCCTTTCTAATCCGATTTTCAATACCGATAAAATCGTCGTTTCATCTCACCTTCTTGACTCGCTGTTCTTGGAAAGGCTTTGGTTTTGGTCTTTATGAACAAGGCCGACATACAATCATTCCCGTAACCACACGCAAGCACAATGATCGTAGTGGTCTCGGATTTCCGAACACTTACACCGAAGGAACCTCGTGTCAGTTGTCTTCTAGAAGATGACGATGTCACCCCTACCGAACCATCATCACCCATTTTTCCTTCATCACCCACAGAGTCGATAGATCCTCGAATCTATCCCTCCTAACTTTTTTTTTTCATAAATGCTATCTTCCTAGGTCCTCTCACTTATCAACGCGATAATGAGGACCCCTCTTCTATCCCCCTTCTATATCCAGACATGATTGAAGAGGACTCACCTTCAATTAACGTTGTTGAGTGCCAGGATGATGACTCCATCCTCACTTACCTTGGTGCGGACGACTCTTATATTCAACGCGCCTTACCATCTGAAACTCAAACCATGTTGAACGAGTCTACTATAGAAATCAACATCCACACGGAGGAGGATCCTCACATTGTGAAGATCAGACAATCCCTTAGCGCATCAGAACAGGTCACCTTTACTACCTTTCTCCGTACTCGCAACCAAGCTTTCGCTTGGTCCTACGCTGACATGCCAGGAATTGATCCTCAAATTGTTGTCCATAACATTACCACAAACCCGATTCCAAGCCAATTAAAACGAAGCTGAGAAAATGCATCCACGCATTGCCCTCTTCAAAGAGGAGCTTCAATGACTCCTTCTGCTTCCTTCATTCTCGCCTATTGACTATCCTCAATGGATTTCTAACATCGTACTCACTTTATCTACTAAGCGACTGGGACTTCGATATGCACCGATTTCTGGGATCTTAACCTCGCTTGCCCTAAGGATGACTTCCCCTACCTAGTATTGACCAACTTGTTGATCTCACTGCGGGCCATGAGATGCTCTCTCTCATGGATGGCTTTTCGTGATACTGACCAAATTTTTTTGCCCCTCGCCGATCAACATAAAATCGCCTTCATAACTCCTTGGGAACCTTCTCATATCGTGTAATGCCATTTGGCCTTAAGAATGCTTTGGTGCAACCTATCAATTGGGCTATGACCTACATTTTTCATGACATTATACACACTATCCTTTGAAGATTACGCCAATGATCTTCTTGGCAAATATGAACATCGTAGTGAACATCTCGATGTTTTAACCATTATTTTTGATCGCCTGTTACAATATTCTGTCTGTCTTCAACCAAAGAAATGTGTCTTTGGTGTCCTTTCGGGAAAACTTCTTGGCTTTATCGTCTCTTTGCGTGGCATTGAGGTCGACCCATCTAAAGTCAAAGCTATCCTAGAAATGCCCCCACCTACTAACCTCAAACAATTGCGTAGTTTACAAGGTAAGCTCCAATCTATCCGGCGTTTCATCTCCCAACTCTCTGGATCGATGTCAACCTTTCCATCACCTCCTTAAAAAAGACATTGACTTTCAATGGAGCGAAGAGTGCCACCAAGCCTTTGAGGCTCTCAAAGCTTATCTCTTGTAGCCACCCGTGCTTATCCCACCTCAGGACGACCACCCTTTCTACCTTTACCTTTCCGCCACCGACCACGCTGTAGGGGCCATGCTTGCACATCGTGACTCCGAGAATCGAGAACAAGCCGTTTATTATATAAGTCGTACTTTGGTGGACTATGAGACTAGGTATACACATGTAGAAAAGTTGTGCCTAGCCCTATCATTCGTGGCCACCAAACTCCGACACTACCTTCTGAATCACAAAACTTTCGTCATCACCAACACGGACCCCATCCATTACATGTATGCCAAACCTCATCTAAACCAACGCATCGCCCGATGGCTCATGCTCCTCGCCGACCTTGACCTTGAGTTTGTCCACCGAAATCAATCAAAGGACAAACCATCGCAGATTCAACTCTGGGAAGCCCTTTACCTGGGCGCACTTTACTAATTTTAATTTCCCAGCACGAACTCATCGCCACTCTTTCACTCGGAAGGAGTCGATCCAATGACCCTCTTCTTCGATGGATCCAAATGCCGGGCTGGGCGGAGGAGCCGCGTTGTTCTCATTCCTCACGACGCTGAGCCTATGCCTCTTTCATTCTCGACTCGATTTCCCTGCACTAATAATACAATGAATACGAGGCCCTTGTTCTGGTCTCCAGTTGCGTTAGCACTTAGGTGTCAAATCTATCAATATTTTCAGGTGACTCTCAATTGGTAGTCAATCAAGTTATGGGTATCTACCAATGTAAAAATGAGGAACTTCAAAAGTACAAACACTACGTGGATTCACTTCTAGCCTTATTTACTCACTATTCTATCCAAACCATTCCCGCCCACTAACAAATTTACGGATACTATGGCTTGCTTAGCCTCACAAATTCTAGCTTCATCAACTGACTTTCATTTTTCGCCTTGGTCCAACAACTCTTTGCCCCATCTTACTCAGGCCCGGTTGTTTGTATGATAAATAATGTGTCTTGCTAATTTATAGGATACCCAGGTATCACCAATTTCACGACTACCTTACAACCTCCTCTCTTCTCCCATCTCGACCTTACTAGTACCGGAAAACACACTTTTCTTAAACGTGTTTCTCGTTATGTCGTTATGGGGGGACTCCTTTATAAACGTGGTTTTGATGGCATCCTCCTTCGATGTCTAACTGGCGCGGAGGTCACCTATACCATCCAACAGTCCATGACGGTATTTGTGGTGGACATTTTAGCGGCTTCACTTGTGGCCAAACGAATCCTTCGCCTAGGTTATTATTGGCCTACTCTCAATAACGATTGCTTATGCGAATATGTTAAGCATTGTGTTATGTGTCAACAACATGCCAACCTTCAACATACTCCTAGCCATCCGCTACATGTGTCGCCCGAGATCTTTGGCCTTTCTCATAATGGGGTTTAGACCTTATTGGTGAGATCCATCCGCCCTCTTCACAACGTCACCGATGGATAATCACAAAGAACCGAATATTACACAAAATGGGTGGAGGCTATTCCGCTCATTTCAACTAAAAAAAAAATTGTAGAGTTCATTAACCACCACATTATCTCTGTCGCTTTTGGTGTTCCTCATCGCCCGATAACGATAATGGAAAATCTTTCAAAAATAAGTTGTTGCAAGACCTTTGTGACAACTTTGGTATCAAACTTAGTTTCTCATCACCCTATTATCCACAAGCGAATGGATGCCGAATCTTCTAATAAAACCCTAATTAAAATCCTTATGAAAGTTGTCAATGAGTCCGGAAGAAATTGACATGATCACATCCCCTTTGCCCTTTGGGCTTATCGTACTTAACATTCGTACATCTCCACTAATGCAACACCTTTTTCTTTGGTATATGGTATCGAGGCCGCTTTGCCTCTCGAAATACAAATACCGTCCCTCGAATATCTCTTCGTGATATTCTCACCAACGATGATTTCCGCCAAGAGTGGTTAGCCCAATTGGAGCTTCTTGACGAGCGCCGTCTTACAGACTCTTGATCACCTTCAACTCTATCAAAAACGTATCAAACGTGCTTATGATAAGCAATTCATGAGCGTACCTTTAGGGTTGGTGATCTTGTCCTCAAAGAGAATCAACATGTAACCAAACTAGAAAAGAGCAAACGTGGAAAATTTGCTCCTAATTGGATTGGGCCTTACATAATCACTCACACTTATGGATCGAGACACTTATCGTTTAGCTTCGCTTTAATGGTAAACTCCGAGCTCGAACCCCTTAATTTCTTGCATCTTTGACCTTTCTACTTGTTGAATTTAGTGTTACATCACTTCTTATCTACCTACCACTCGTCCCTTGAGCTCACTTACCACCACATACACTTTGTTTCCTACATTTCAAAATAAAATCAAGCTCACATAGTTTGATTCTCACCTCCCCTTAGCGATGCCTTCCTTTTTAGTCTAGTCCATGACTTCAAAGTATTAAAATGACACATTCTTAATTATATGCTTATGGGATTTTCTTGAGTCAAACTTCCTACCAAACTAGATGCTTTACGCCAAAAGGACATCTAGCTATCTACATTATATATAGATGCTCCTCGAAGGACATTATATGCCAAACTATTGCTTTGCTTTATATATATGGTGATCCCCAGAAGGATAATGCACTAAAATCACATCTGCTACATAAATAAATAGATCGCTCCCTTGAAGGACAGCTATACACACGTCAGCTTTATCGAAGCTTCTCGCATTGATAAGCTTCGTGAATACCTCAAGAATAATACAATCAATATCCCTTATAGACTTCCCGCATCGATCAGCCTATATTCGGAAAAATAAAAGTCACATTCAAAAGAACTTTTGAGTCATGGACTTATCTATTTAGGTAGGTTCTCTTTCGTCGAACACTCACTTTGTAACAAGTTCTCCGTACCTCCTATACCATCCACCTCACCTCACCATTTGTTTAAACTCAAGGGACGTGATGTACACCCAGGTATATTGTGATCATACAACTCTTTTCACCTATTGACTTCTCGCCCATGCATGATACATAGGGGTTCAAGCTCATTCTACGTTATTATGTGGTTTGTTTAGCTCTTTTCACCTACGAAGCACTTTTTCCTCTTCGACTCGAATCTAGGATTATGTGTTGATCTTAATCGGACATGGTTCCCTACCACTTGGGTAGGCTCACTTTCGCTTCACCTATACCTATTCCAAAATCACCAATTCATTACCAACACCAACAACATTACCTACCAATATCAATATCAATATCAATATTTTTACCAACCAAAAAATTGCCTAACCATACCTAAATTGCCTAAATTCATCTCTCCCCGGTCCTAAGGGAGAACTACATCGATCGAGGACCCTCCTTGCTTTGTGTAATGGGCTATGTAGGCAGCACTTCTGAGACATGGGGTCTCCCAAGGTTAGCTCGACCATCCCCTACCATAACCTATCATGTGTGGTAAATCTAAATATTTCGTATATTTTTATTTAATCACATTCCTCTTTACCCTTTTTCAAAACAAACAAAAAAAAGTCAAAACAAAAGTCTTATTATTATCATAACTCAAATCAACATACATATTCGGTTTATTTAGATGTTAAACAAATACATCTTCTCTCATCATCGACACGCAGTGACGCATCCTTATTTATTCTTATACCTCGCTAACATTTACTTAGACCCTCATGCCTCATCCCGAACCAGGTGATGATCGTGATCGTCGACGCCTCTCGCCAGGCCTCTCTATCCTCAAAGGTACCACGGCTATTGGTACCACCCACTGATCTGCCAATCTCTCCTGTAACATATGAATACGCTCCCTCGCATGGAGGTATCTCGCCTCTAGTCCCTCCGCTCGTGACTCCGCAACCACTAACAATCCTCTTGCCTCATTCACCTGCGTTTGGAGCTGATGAACTAATCTCTGCAGATGATCTCTCTCCGCTGTAATCATAGCTTTATGTCAAGGTGATCACGTACACCTCACGCTTCATGTACCCACCATGATCTATAGGCCTCTGTTGTTCCCCGTATCCATTACTCCTGCGATCGGGCTGCTATCTCCTCTCGGCCCTTCTAGAGGTGTTGGTCGGGAGGTGAGAATGCTTTGCTTCAGCGGTCGATCCTCATATATGGTCTATAAGCTGGGGTATATCTGCACAAATCCAAATTATCGCCGCATACACGATCTAAAGGAATCCTCTCATACTCACTGGCTCAGTGCCTTGCGATCCACCTCAATCGCTTCTACACCCTCAACTCCTCAAAGCTATGTTCTCTGTTACCATATAGTTCCCATAAGGCCTCCAATGAGATATCCGCATGATCGTCACCATCTCCCATACCGCTTTATAATACTCAATGTCACCCATCACGGCTCCTGGATCTTGCCTCTTGTTACGTCTGGACCCATCCATCGTCAATCCCAACCTCTACTCGGTCTCTCTTGATTTGGATGGGTCGGCCATTGGTCGCACACAAACAATGTGCTCATAGGCCCAACAATGTAATAAAAATGAACAATCCGGTGTTGTCTGTGATTTTGTCTACACGCCATAAACCCCAGATAGCTCGCCAAATATGCAGGTACCCATGCAAAGTCACGTTCCTTTCTATCATTTCCCAAATAACACACATCAATGCTTTTGAAAATCTTCCCCCATCCGCCTCGGTAACGCATAATATCCAACCGCTATCATTAATATCACTTGCTAACCTTGTTTCACGAGGGCGGCGCTTTCAGATACATTATACCATACGTGAATGTCAAACCTCGCTTTGTGTCAAATCTCGTGCGTATGGACCAAATACTGCTGTTATCGCTCCCCGTGCTACGCTAGGTAATGCTTGATATACTGGTCTTCCTGTAATTAGGAGTCTCAAAATACGGAACACATCTTCCAATGTCACTGTCATCTCCCCTGTTGGCAGATAAAAGGTATTTCTTTGGATTCCATCTCTCAATCAACGCTCAGTAATATATAGCATGGTTACGTGTGATTCATGAATAATAGCGAATTCCACTTAACCCCAAACGATTTATCAATGCCCATTCACCGGTGTTACATCCGCTCGGATTCGTGATAACAACGTACGCATGCACGTTCGTCATTCTTAACCCCTCTCTCGCCTACACACATAACATCAACACACGGACATTCAATAAATCAAATCCCCAAGGGTTTTTTTCGACGTTCGGAAATTCCTACTGGCAAAGAACCGCCATCGGTTCTAGATAACCGTACCGGTTCAATAACCGATATCTTTGGTTATCTAAGCCGATATCGGCGATATCAACTTTACACATCCCGCTTAAAAACACCACCTATGCCAATACTTTGATCGCTTATCTCTCTGAACATACAAACATACCCGAAACCCCCGACTACCTACCCCATTACATTCACCCTATCCCGATTTATTGCCAATCACCTTTTTCTACTTAATCTCCCACATCCTATTCACAAAACATGCAAGAATCAAATTACTACCAAGATGTTTACCTCTTGGGCCGCGATAACTGAGGTGGCACTTGTCTTCCCTCTCGCCTCCTTGCTGTTGGATGCTTCTCCTCGTTCTAGCCATGTTCACCACCCTTTTCAAATTTGCCTTTCTGCTTTCTGAATCTCCGCTCACATTCACTTTCCCTGTCTCTTTTCTCCTTATCACTCAAATCTCTCATGCAATTACTGCCTCTCGATGCCAAAAGCGCGCATTCGCGTATTTAACTTCTTATATGGCTCTCAAAATAAGAAATTCATTGCCACCCCACTTTTCTATTTTTAGAAAAGCTCATTTTCCAAGATAACCGGTATCGCTTATCTAACCGATATCGGTCTACTTACTACCGACATCGGTTATCTAACCGATATCGGTCATATCCCTTCCTTTTTTAAACATAGTTCTTTTCTTTATTTTCTACCTAATTTTTGTGGCGCCGTCCTTTTTCCCGCATAACAACACCGTTATCTATAATTTTTCATCAAATCCACATCTCATTACAATTTCATTAACATCATCTATCTACATTTACAAAAACACACGTCATCAATAAACGATATCAAAAACCATCAATCTATACACCATTTGGATCTAAACCAACAACTACATACATTCAATTTCACAAAACCAATAACAAAACATACAACATTTCATAATACAACATGTCAATTAAACTCATCATTTATATATACATACATCCCATCAACAAAAGACATCAACATCATTAATATATAACACCATGTAAATCAAACTCATTATACATTAAATATCACAAACCATTTTCAAAATACTTAACACATTTTACGCACAAAGATGTGGGTCAAAACATCATATCTATATATACAAAGTTTCAAATATACAATGTGCCCTGCAGACGGGCCTCTGCAGTGATCTCATGATACAACAAAGCCGCACGCAGCCGCAATAATCGCCAATAATCTCGACTCGGCTCGCAGCCGGTCTCTCATATCAAAAACATACTCGGCTCGCAGCCGGTATCAACTATACAACCTGCATTACTCGCTCGCAGCCGGTATATACAATAAATGAATGAATAAAATGAATACATAATATCTAGGCACGCAGAGTCTCTATAAACATAACCGGTTCGTAGAGGTGCCCATCTCCAATGTACCAATACAAAAATATGCAGGGGACCCTCGCCTCTCCACCGCCTCCGCTGCCCGCCTCGCCTGCTGGTCCTCGTGCGCCTCCTCGCCTCCTGCTGTCACGAGACCCACTGCCGTGGCAGGTGGCTACACCCCGAGATCTCGGCTCCGAGAGGTCTCGCTCTATGCCGCATATGGTTGATAGTCGCCCCGGAACCATCAAGAATATCTCGATAAGATGCGAGCCTCCGCTCTAGCCTCCATATAACGGTCACGTGCCACCGTAGCTGCTGGGGCTGGTCCCTGACTCCTACTACCAAAGTGCCCCCCGTGGCGTGTCTTTGGTATCACTTTGCAGTGGTGCCAGTGGCTGGGTGGTACTTGTACTGCACTTGGCCGGTGCCGCATTAGTGGTGCCTCGCACCCGTGCTCGTACTGCGCCCGGCTAGCTTACTCCCTATAAGACACCTATCGTCGTGCTGTGAAGTAGCAAGTTCCTCGTAATAGCCGTGTCGGCCCCGAGCTGATCCCTCTCTCGCTATCACTGCCGCTAAGTTTGGCTGTTGGCCAGGCTCTCCTTGCAGCTCTCTCTCCGCCCACTAAACCAAAAATGCTCCCAGTGCAAATGCCTGGCCATCCACGGTATCATCTGCAGAGCCTCTCAAGAATCCAACTGGGTCCACGGGGCCGTGGTGTAGGTAGTGGGGCCTCTACATCATCCCTCCGATCGAGGGGAA
This sequence comes from Taxus wallichiana var. yunnanensis, assembly GCA_018340775.1. Classification (NCBI taxonomy): domain Eukaryota; kingdom Viridiplantae; phylum Streptophyta; class Pinopsida; order Cupressales; family Taxaceae; genus Taxus; species Taxus wallichiana. Next base: position 497,875,227 of record CM031241.1, read on the forward strand.
GGGAGGTGGCTCATCCTATCGTGGCCTATCTGCTGCGTACCCTCTCTCAGGGGTATCCGCTCATGCTCCTGGCCTCGATCCCAAGCTATCCGGAATGTATACTGGATCCATCTCAAGGTGACTCGGGCTCCTCCACGGGGTGATGACCTCTGTAAGGTCTCCATACGATATCCACTTGCCAAGCCTCTAATAAATGCCGGTAATATGTCACATCTCGTCCCGGCGTGAGCACCGCTGTGGGTCGACCCACGACCCTCAACCACCTCTGAAAACCATACCTGTAGATGACCTGTGGCCGCTGGGGCAGCCCTAGGTCTAATGCGTATGATATGCTCATATGCCCAACAGTTGTAGTAAAATGTCGAGCAAATCCCGAATCGCCTCATCCGGCGATAGCCCCATAGCTCTCGGTATAATCGCACTGTGTATACTGGTGCCCAAACATAACATGTGTGCTCCTCGACCATCTCATGTAACACCCCCATAAGCGCCGTGGAAGCGGCCTCCCTCTCGAGTCCGGGAGGGCGAAGCAGTGATCCCGATCATCATCAAGGCCACGGCAAGCCGTGTCTCGTATGGCAAGACGGTATATATCCCCATACACGATGCTCACGCTGTGATACGCGCAGCGTGTAGCCGCATCCCCGAATACGTGTAGGATGCTGTCCATGGCGGTCTCTCGCGTCTACCAAAGATCCTCTCCATCAATCGGTAATTGAATGATGCGATACACATCCTCCAATGTAATGGTCATCTCTCCAGGGGGAGATGGAACACATTGTCGCTGGATCCATCTCTCGATGAGGGCGACCATCAAAATGTGATCCCTGTCAATCGTTTCAGATCTTCTTTGACTCCTCCGAGTCCCACCTCGCGCATGATATCCCATTGCGCTGCGGACATGTGTGGCCGCATTCTGCTCTGCAACAGCTGGGGGCATCTCCTTGTCGTCGCATCGTGCACGTGCTTTGCAAAACCAACTCACTACATTAGCCCTACTCTTTATCACAACATCTACTTATACCCTCTACACCCACCTATCTTACCCTAAAACCCTCTACGATATCCCCTCCCTCTTCACACCCAAACAACAACCTAAACAATACCAAAACACTCAAACACTACCCAAACACCCAAACAACAACCTAAACAATACCAAAACACCCCACCACAACCCAAACAATACCAAAACACTCAAACAATACCAAAACACCCCCACCACAACCCAAACCATACCAAAACACCCAAACAATACCACAACACCCAAACAAACAACCCAAATAATACCAAACACCCAACCACCAACCAAAATTCAAACCAACAACAAAACCGAAACCAACAAAAATAACTAAGGACCGGTACGGTCACTTAATGCACCGACACCGGTCCTCTCCACCAAACGCCGGTTGCTATATCGATCGACACGGTCACCTACAAAACTTGATCCACCAAAAATTAATGACCGATGCGCTTAGTGACCGACATCGGTCACTATAAAATTCGAGCTGAACCCGATGCGGCTACCCAATTTACTTTTTTTCCTATTTCTCCCTCTATACCCACCCAAACACCCTAAAACCTACCCACCCAAATTTCCTCGGCCTATTTAACCTATCTACCCTCTCCTTTTTTCAAATCATTTCCATTTATTAATTATTTTATCAAAATCTAACATTCCTACCCAAAACCCAAATACAACATAATATACTCAAATCCACACAATGAGGGGTTTCGAACCTACCGGTACGACGACACGTCGTCATGGTGGGATGGGTGGTGGTGGTCCAGCTGGTCCAGCACCTCCTGCTCCTCCTGGCTGTGCCATGGCTCTAACTCTCCTCTGCTGGGTCCTCCACTAATCAACTGCTGCCTCCTACTCACTCGGGCCCACTAATCACTCACTCCTCCACTCAAATAGCGCCACCTCAGCTACTACAAATGCACCAATCTCAATAATCCACCTCGCAAACTCAAATCGGTTTCAAATTGCAAATGTGACAATGATCGCCGTATTTTTCTTTTTATAGGTTTTTGACCTATAACCGATATCGGGTTACATTGTGCTAATGAACCGCAGATCGGTTCCATAACCGATACCGGTCATAGCTAACGATATCGGTTTGTGCCAGCCTTCACCTAACTTTTTCCTTATTCACCAATCTCCCTTTCTCACCATGTTGCCTATTCACCACATCGCCTGCACCCTCCATTGCTATTTAGCCGTTTTGACTTCATTGGCCCACCCAAGGCCGCACCCAACCAATTAGGCCCGACCCAAGGCCTCACCCCTAACCATCGGCCCGACCCAAGGCCTCATCCAAACCATTTGGCCCGACCCAAGGCCCTCACCAACCATTTGGCCCGACCCAAGTCCTCACCCCAACCATTTGGCCCGACCCAAGGCCGCACTCCAACCATTTGGCCCACCCAAGGCTGCACCCAACCATTTGGCCCGACCCAACGTCGCAACCCAACCACTTGGCCCAACCTAAGGCCGCACTCGACCGATCGGGCGACCTCGGCCCTCACTAATCAATCAGCCCGACCCAAGGCCGTACCACTTAAATACCTCGCCCAACATCAACAACATATAATTTTATCCACCCATTATGTAGCTTTTTGTTCACTCGAGCTCACCTGTTCGTGTTTTAGCATGATTAGGGTCCTTGACTTGATCTCAGTCGACCAACTTTTCCTGACCTAGATCGTGTGGCGTTTATCTCAACCAAACCAACCATTTACTCTTGCCGAACATGCCTAAACGCTCTGTACCTTACCCGTTATATACCACTGGAGCTACTTCCTATGCCTTGGATGCCGGGATTATCTCACCCTTGTTTGGATAAACTATCGACCTTTGCTATGAATTGCTAGTCTCGCTTCTTCAAATCATGTACCACAGTCGCATTATTACATGTCAACGTGCGTCTGCTTCTTTGGACCTACCTCACCACCTCACCATCATCTCCACACCATTTCCCTTTATCAACCCTATCCCCGATTTCACGCTATCTCAATCTGTGATAGATTTGAGGGGATTACCTATACCCTTAACAGGGAAACCACTTCATATTATTGTCTGCTGACTTTACAAAACAAACTACATGAAAATAAGGGGCTAATGTAGACACCAAATTTGTGTCTTATGACCCTTGTGACCCGCATCCCATTTCATAACCTAACCTCATCACCTAAACCTTACACACAATTATTTATTAATTACCTTATAATTAATAAATCCACATCACCATCCCCGCCACCTCATTTTACCACCTCATCATGACCTAGTCCTAACCCTAAACTAACCTAATTAAGACCTATAACTTGGTCTACATCCACACCCATGACTAATGACCCCTTTCTCGCACTCCAAAACCGATCTTGTAGTTACTTGACCAAGCCCCGCAACTAATCCCTTGGGAGAAAAAGAGGAAAGTTGGCTATTTTACTAAAAATAGCCCACTTTGACTCGACCGATACTAGCCTCTACTCGACCGCCGCCGAGTTACATGTAATCGCCATCGGTTCCTCGTAAATGGGCTCCCTAACCAAACAAAGGTCGAAGGATTTTTGATTAAGGAGGATCATCAGAAGCGATCAAAAGAATCTGGATTTTACTTGGCCAAGCAGAGACAAGTGAAGAAACAAGAAGAGTTTCAGCAGAAGAATCCGAAGGAGATGCTGAAGACTACAATCGAATAACCAGAGCCCTGTGACACTCATCTGATCATCGGGAGGGAGATATCTCATCTTCTGATTGTCAGGCCATCCTACCTGAGTTCTACCTTTGTCATCACAGTTCTTGGACCTGCATCCTCGTCAATAACCAGTAAGTTGTATCTTGTATGTCCTCTTTAATAACATTTCTTAGACTTTTGAATCACAGCCGTCATAAATCTATTCCTAGATCTACTACCCAACAACACATTACATCTAACTATCATTCATCTACCTCTCATCACCCCGTTACCTAATCCCACTCATATACTAGCCTTACAAACAACACAACCACCCTACAACACAACCACCCTACGGTCCCAAAAACATAGCCCCTACCGATATCGGTTATAAGTAATGTAGATTATCGGTTATGTGACTCAAAACTTAAACCAGCCTTTTCCCCTACCTGTTTCAACGAAGCAATTAAATTGTTATTTTACAGTCTTTGGTGTTAATTCATATTAGCAGGGGAATTGACCACCTTCGAAAGGAAGTTTTATATTTCCTGGGCCCAAGGCAGTTCCCTCATTTATTGTCTAATCAGAATCTTGTGGTCTTGTGTTCTTATTTGCAGGTAGTCCTTCCAAGACAAAAAGGAGTTCTTCGCAATCAACCTGATCTCTCTCTACGGTACGCGCACACCATCTCGACATTCAATAGGTATTCCTCCTAGCCCTAACCCTTATCTGTTTCTAAAAGGGATGAAAGGATAGAAACAGCTCTATTCCCAAAAGTTTCGAAACATTCCGCGTGAAACAAGTATAGTTTCCTTTGCAAATCTCTTTCTTTAAAACCTGGGCAAAATGTTAGCCTAGGATCATATATCCATTTTATCGCATTAGGAGTAGTACAACACTTAGTTTAGGAAAAGGAATCCGGCCTTCTCTGGAGGTTCACCTTGAGCCCAAGTACCATAACTTGAGAGGTGATCCCATGTGTCTTAATCACATCAAATGTCCCGCTTAAAGTCCGTCTCGTTTGGGGGTGAAATGATTTGGTGACAACAATTATTGGAATGCCTGGTGGGATTGAGAGTTGGTACTTCTCTTCTCACTTACATAAGTCAAAGTACCTGTGACTATATATCTCTGGATTTCACATCTTAGTGCATTAACTTATGCAAATAATTCAAACAAGAGCTTCTTCAAAGAAAGGAAGTTATCAACATATCGAACTTTCCTTGTCTCCTCCAAAGAGAAGAAGAAAAGGTGTTTTAACTCCACCAGCTGCAAATTTATCTCATAGGGGTCATTCAAATCCTCCATATGGAAGATTTCCTCCACCAAAGAACAATCAACCTTTTGCTTCTATGGCGCGGAACCAAGTTTTTCCCTTTCGATGCAAGTACTCCTCTTATGTTGGCTCAATGTAACCCTATACCGGTTGCAACACTTAAAATTTTACCCTTTTACATAGGGGAAACTCATGTTACTCCAGTAGAACACATTCTTGATGTAGCCAACATTTGCACAGTACATAACATCACGGAGGATAATGTTGTTTTGTTAGACTTCTAGCCACTTCCTTCAAGGGAAAACACTTCAATGGTTTCGAGGGTTACGTGTTGGCAGTATAACCACTTGGGATGAGTTAGGAGAGAAGCTCTGTAAATTTGAAGACAAGAGTGATCACCTATCACTCTTAGAACAACTCACTACCATAAAGAGAGCTCCCCAGAGTACATGAGTGATTTCAACTTCTGATTTCACAGAACTTGGAATAGGATTCTAGCACTCATTAAGCCTTCTCCAAATAATGCATTCTTGTACTATTTGTGAGCTTTGAATAATGATGTAGTAGTTATGATCCAATCCATGGGAGGAGCTACATTACTTGATGCTTATGACATAGCCATAAGTGTGGAAAATTCCTTGATTCAAGCTAGAAAGATAGCTCCTCAACCACCAATGCCATTTTCTCTGGATCTTATGAATAATCAACCTATCATTACATCTATTCTAGTAGCCTCTAATCAACCAACTAAATCATCCCGACCTCTTCAAATGATCTATTTGAAGTCAAATCGTTGCTGCAGACCTTTAAAAATGAGCTTGTAGCGATTAAAAGGCAGCAGATCCCAATATGCTAGACCATTCCAATCCCAATATCTGGACAAGTCATCCTCCTTTTCAAGGAAATAATTAGGCTTAAAATCAGGCCACTAGCCAAGCTGCAAGCATGAAGCCTTTAAACTTCTAGAACCCTTCTACTGCCAGTTCTTCTAGAGCCATAGTACTAGTCCAAAATAACCTCATTCAAGATTACGAATGGTGTTATCCTTGTTCTCAGCCTCACAACTAGAATATTTTCCCAAATGGAGTTTTGAGTCAGGCCCTTATGGTCCAAAGCATATCCGCCCCACCTGAATCATCAACTGGACCATCCACCCAGGAGAGCCAAGACCAACCTTCTGATGAAACTACGCTACTAAATTGGCAAACAAAAGACTTTTATGGTTTGAATATTGACGCCTCTATTGTAGCATCAAACACACATTCCAAGAAGAGGGCAATAGATCCTCAATCTCCCAAAACTGATTAGGCATCTACTTCACATTCTCAAACACAAATATCAGATGATAAGGGTACAAGAAAGAAATCACTAGAAGTATCCGTGGATCAGTCTACAAAGAAGAGTGGAACTTCAAGTATCACAATGCCCAATAGGCATTTCCCAAAAAGAAGACTTTGACGCCCAAAATTATTAGCGAAGTTGGGGCAATTCCATTCAACATTGTGGAGCAAATGAAGAAGACCAATTTGAGCATCATGATGTGGGATGCGCTCTCAATTCCTTCTCAGAGGAACTTGCTACAGGAGGCTTTGAACAATTTTGGTACTACCAATAGATCATCAGGTCATGAAGTAGCAATGGCAACCAACCTGTGCCAACCAAAAACAAAAGTGTTTTCTAAGACCAACAAACCTCCACCATTCTATATCTCACTGATCATCGGTGATCATTTGGTGCACAATTGTATGATCGATTCTGGAGCCAGTAGTTCCAGTGATGCCCAAGAAAATTGCAGATGTGTTAAGAATTCCATATACTCCAATCTCAAAAGGAGTTGTCTAGTTAGACAAGATCTTGCACCCAAACTATTGGAGTCATTAAGGGGATTTAGCTTACTATCCACGCATTTCCTATCTTGGCATTCACACAAGACATATCTGATTATTGATCTCCCTCCCCTCTTTTCCATTTTCTTGTCATGTGATTTCACTACCAAGATGGGTGGTTATTTGTCATCAGACTGGTCGCATATGATCCTTAGAACTCGATATGGGACAAAGGTGACTATAAGAGCATAACCTATTTTTCACAATCATGTGGAGCCTTACACCGCTAAACCCATAAATGGGAATTATGCCATTTGTGACCCAGATGAGGAGGATGTAGATCATGAGCCAACTACTCTTACAGAGGAAGTTCTTGACACAATGCTTGATGAGGTAAGTATCAATCACCAATATGATCCCTATGTTGATTTATTGCGTATGAAGAATCTGGTCTGTTGTTTTTGGAAGAGACTGGATTAGGTACATACTGCATACACGAAGAAGGTACAATCGTACCTCAGTTGGTTAAAACATCCAACAGTTTCGAGGGACTATGGCAACTATTCTTTGATGGTTCGAGGAGTAAAAATGGATCCAGTGCAGGAGTTATGTTGATTTCTCTAGAAGGAGATAAATATTTCTCTTCCTTTTGGTTGTATTTTAGTTGTACTAATAATGTCACCGAATATGAGGCTCTCATACAAGGAATTCAACTGGCCCAAAAAAGAGGAATCCAAACCTTGACCGTCTTTGGTGATAGTGAATTGGTTGTGCATCAAGTAACAACCCATAGTGCATCAAAAATGATCTATTGAGATCATATAAAAATCAGGTTTGGGACTGATAGAAGATTTTGAAGCTTTTGGAATTCACGCAATTCCCAGAAAGCAAAATCAAGATGCTTTTGCCATGCTTGCTAACTACTATTGGCTCACAAGATGATGTACTTCATGCGACATTATGAAAGAAGGAAAACAGATGGTCAAAATGGTGGTTCGTCATGAGCATTTGTATAACGTAAGTAGTTGGCGGTGTGTTTGATAATGACCAACAGATTATCCTCTTCCCCGCAAAGTAGAAGTAGAGTTTGCTTCCAAACACCAGGATAAACTTCAAAACTCCTATGGTGATCAAATTATATAGTTGAAAGGAAACAAACTGCCAAAAGGCCTAGTTACACTTGAATCCATCTTCAATTTGGATGATCAAGCCAAATGACAGAGCATGAATATGGTGGTCAAGGAAGAGGATTTTGAAGAAGTCAAGGTGGCAAGTGAAAAACTTTTAAAATTGGTAAGGTATGCACTGCTCAAGAGAAGAAATATTTCATTGAACTATGTCAATAATATCATGATATTTTCGTATGGAGCTATAAAGATCTAGCGTGGTTTCGATCTGGCCTAGCTCAACACACCATTGAGTTGGATCCAAATTCTAATCCAATTCATCAAAAATAGAGGCCAATTAATCCTAAAATTGAGCTGTTGATGAGGAAGGAGCTAACCAAGATGATTGATGCTTGCATAATTTTTCCTATCAAGCATTCCTCGTGGGTAGCCAATTTGGTGCCCGTGAGGAAGAAGAACGGAGAGATTCGGTTGTGCGTGGACTTCAGGGATTTGAACTGTGCCTCGTTGAAAGATCACTACCCTCTTCCATCAATGGAGAAAATCCTCCAAACAAAGGTGGTAAGGGATCTATATGTACCAAAATTGTAGGGTACTACGCTGCTTGAACAACGTTACACGTGCCCCGATGATGATACAGGTCTCCTCGCAAGGTGTTCGAGATCCAAAAAAGCTCTCACGGTATGTGTTAACATCCCGCATGTCTCGCTTAGCCCCTACATACTTTGTTTTTCTCTTCTCCCCTCCTTTTCTTTGCGTTTTGGTCTTCGATTTACATAAACCCGCCACTACAGGCGGCGGTCTTCAGTGACCGCCGCCTAAGCGGTGGTAGTCCTGTAACCACCGCCTTGCTTCGGGCGGCGGTCCCGCACGCATTTTTCCGAACATTTCTTTTATCGCGACTCACATAAATTTCAACGCTTTACTGAAGCTTTTTTAACCACCTTTGCTCGTATTTATGATTCTGGTTCCCTAGAATAGTGTTTTTGCATTGTTTATGGTTAAAGAGTTCAAATTGGTTTTCACCTTTGGGTAATTGGGAATTCTATAAATAGTTGGTTGATCTTCAAGCAAATGGCCCCTCAAATTTGTCTCTCATTTTCTCATTTCAATAGTTTGGTCTTTCAGTTCTTAGGAATTCATAGCTTTCATTTGTTGCATGCATAGTTAGTGTTGTTTTGCTGTTTAGAAGCCACATAATCTTCTTGTGCTAGTGTTGTTACTGTTTCATACAATCAGTTGGAGTAGGATAGTTTCATTTTCAGTCAGAAGCCATTAAAGTTGCAGGTTTTGTTCATCAAAATAGTTTTAGGTTTTGGACGTTTTGTGTCGTATGACTCGCAATAAATCCCGCTAGGAATTGCATAAGTCAAGCTTTGTTCTCTTGTGCTATCCCTTGCCTACTCACATTATATTCGCCTACATCCAAAGCTGCCATTGTTCCAATACCTACTTCTATTGATGCTAGCATTACACGCTTTTCTGGATTCACGTGAGCATGAAGGAACGAGGAGATCACACTGAGGGGACAAAGCCACACACAATCGGATTCGCCACTGTTATGCAAAATCTAGGTTCAAGCTTTCAAAGTTCTAGTTAAAGTATATCAAATAGAATAGTGAAATCATTTCATTTCAGTTAATCTCACTTTCGATATTGCCGGGGAAGCTGTGGGGATTGATAGTTTCTGAGAAACTATGATTCATTCCTCACTTCTGAGGTAGGATCAAGAGTCTTTCAAATAGATTAGATCAGTTATTTCATTATTTAGAATAGATTTACAAACCCATTGCAAGTAGCTGTAATCGATTGCCTTGTTTGTTTTATATTTCATTATTAGTTTAGTTGTCAAACTTCTAGATATCCCAAATAATTTCTCTTTCAATTTCGCTTCAAATTGTTCATCAAAAACACAAAAATAGAGAAGTTATATATACTGTAGATATACTTTACATAGTTAGTTTTACTTTGCTTCGCTTAGATTTACATTGTTTCATTTGTATGACAATCACAAGACCAAGGGAGCCCAGAGAATATGTATTCAAGCCAATTGTGCCTCAACCCAACTTTATTGCAGCAATAACCGACATAGACCAAAATCTCGAATCTCAGTCTTCCAAATGACAAACTGGACTCTACAAGAAATTAGTTCACGCTTAAGAGGATTAAACATAGAAGATGACAAAGCGCATACGCTTTTGGTCAAAACAACCAAACTACATACTACCTCTAGATAAATATCCACATGACCGTAGAAGGGCTTGAAAAAGAGCAAACGTTCGGTTGTAATCCTTTGGTCCCACAACCCAGGATACACGGGAGACATTCTATATGACATAGACACTAGCTTAAGAATTCAAGTTTCCATAACACCTACAAGATACTCTAAGAAGATTGCAAAACCATTAGTTCTAAATATAGAGGCCGAAAAGGCATACGACTCACTGGATATTAGGAATTAGGATTGATTCTACATATGACCATAGGAGGTCCACAATGACCATGAACTTACGGTTGTGATTCACGGTGTCCTACAACCCAATGAGTCCACAAAGTCAATCGGATGTTGATGTTGGTTTACGCACATTAGTATTTAGATCCACTGCTTCCACCAATCATTATCACACGCTTATCCTTGTTAGATATAGTAGTTAACGAAGCTAAAGATTTCTCGGACTAGACCAGAGAATCACCCATAGAATCCATTATATCATCCATTTTCATGACCCCGTCTCGAGATATACACGAAACAATTCCAGTCATTTTCCCGTATCCCATAACCTATAGATCGGATCACGCCAGCTCAATATTGATTGGAGACTTCGAGTAGTGATCCTCACGACCGATCTATCACACCAGTTTAGGTTAGGAGGGCCTTCTTTTCCTTAGATTTGCAGATTCCATTAGTGCATGTCGAAGATATAAGATTACCTAACTAGTTTGCCTACACCCCACGTATATTCCATCCCCACTGGCTTGTTCTCGGCACGACCTCGAGAGGTCAAAGGTGCGAGGAAGAGTTACTTTTAGATTCCCATGCTCGCTTGTCACTTTTCCATCGTATGGGATCAAAGGTTTTCTTTTCTTGATGGATATTTGGGATACAATCAGATTCTGGTCCAAGAATCTGATCAATTCAAAACGGCTTTCACTACTAAGTGGGGCATGTATGCTTACAACAAAATGCCATTTGGGTTGTCCAATGCAGGGGCTACTTTCCAAAGAGCCATGGACATGGCATTCAAAGGACTAATTAATGATATCATCTTAGTTTACCTTGATGATATAACTGTGTATTCCAAACATGCTGAGGATCATATCACACATCTAAGAAAAGTTTTTCAAAGATGTAGAGAATTTGGGGTCTCACTGAATCCTAAGAAGTGCATTTTTGCAGTTCAAGAAGGAAAATTGTTGGGACATGTTGTTTCAGCGGAAGGACTTTCTATTGACCCAACCATGATTCATTCCATTATGTCCTTATCTCTTCCAAGTCATAAGAAAGGTCTCCAGAGTTTCCTGGGAACCATAAATTTCGTGTGAGATTCATTCCTCAATTCACAATGTTGGCTAAACCACTCATAGCTATGCTGAAAAATAACATTCCATTCTCTTGGACAAAGGAAGGTAGGGCGAGCTTCATAGCTATCAAAATGGCCATTTCCCAAGCTCCCACACTTTGGTAAACCCTAGGTTCGACACATATTTCATTCTCTATGCTTTCATAGGACAGAAAGTATTTTGGGATTCTCACCAAACAAAATGACAATATGATGGAAAAATCAATTGCCTTCTTTAGTCAATCCCTCAAGGAATACGAGCTCAAATATTCCTTCATTGAGAAATAGGTCTTTGCAGTCATTCGAGCTTTAAAAAGTTTAGGCACATGTTGTCCAACAACAAAATTCACCTGATGGTTTCTCATCCTGGTGTTAAGGAGTTTTTCTTAACAAAGAGATGAATGAGAAACACATTGGATGGATCACAAAAGTAATGGAGTATGACGTACACATTAAAGTCACTAAACTTGTCAAGGTAAAAGGATTATGTCAGCAGCTTGGATGCAGACTTAGAAAACAAAGATGTGGAAGATGTTATGCTCTTGAATGCCGATGAAGGTGATGAGCAAGCTGATTGGTTAACAAAAATGCAAAATTTCCTCCTCTTAGGGGCATATCCTTCAAATATGGACAAAGTCCAAAGACACAATTTTCATCTCCAGACTATTCCATACGTCCTGGTCAATAATGTTCTTTTCCGCAAAGACTTGAACAATGTTCTTCTGCGCTGCATCAAATTGGAGCAAGTGAATAAGATATTAGAAGAATTCCACAACGACCTATCTGGGGGGAATTACTCTACTCGTACAACTACCACCAAAATTATGTGAGCTGGTTATTATTGGCCAGATTTATTCAAAGATTCTCATCTCTGGGTAAGGAAATGTAAGGAATGCACCCTTTTTGTAGGTAAATAGAAGCTGACCCTTCCCCTGCATCCTATTCAAGTGGATCAACCTTTCGTCCAATGGGGGCTAGATTTCATTGGGATGATCAACCCGCCATCAAGTGATGGACATAAATGGGTCCTTACTACAACAAATTATTTCACTCGATGGACAGAGGTAGTAGCATTGAAAGAAAGTAACGAAAAGGCAATCCTTGATTTTCTTGAAAACATAATGACAAGATTCGGTGTTCCATTCATTGTTATCTCTGACAACGCAATGGATTTTCTTGGTTTGAATTTGAGTGAATGGGTGGTTAAGAATGGGGTCTACCTCAAGACTTCATCCAATTACTATCCACAGGGGAATGGGTTGGCCGAATCAAGCAACAAGAATCTCATAAGAATCATCAAACGCATGATGGAGGCTAACAAAAGGACCTGGCATACACAACTCAAGACTACTTTATGGGAAAATCGAATCACACCTAAAAGAGAAATTGGGAGTTCACATTTTATGCTGGTATATGGGAGGGAGGCGAATCTCCCACTCTCCTTAGAATTACCTTCTTTGGAGTTGGCTCATCAGCTCAAAGTTATGGAAAATGAATCCTTAACGGTGAGGTTTGCTGAACTCATGGAGCTGGAAGAAGTTCGAGACATGGATATGAAAACTTTAAGCCAACATCAAGCTCAAGTTAAGAAATCCTTCAAAAAAATCTTCTGATAGGCATTTTCAAGAAGGATATCTGGTTCTCAAGTGGGACAAAGACAGGCCAAACCAGGTAGGCATGCCAAGTTTGACGCTCTCGGAGTGGACCATATATTATCTCAAGTTGCAAAGAGGTGAATTCTTTTCGTCTATCCAAACTCAATGGAGAATAATTTCCCATTCACATGAATGGGATACATCTCAAAGCTTGCTTGTGAGATGGTTTCACCCCTGTATAATTTATTTGTCTTTTCCTCCAAGTGCTTTGCACATTGTTTTGTTTTCATTTTCTTTTCTTTTGGTTTCCCCGAATGTAGTTTTCTTCTAAGACTCCTTTTTCCCAATGGTTTGTATAAGGCTACTGATCTAAAATCTTAGTAGGCAAGCATTCCCTAGAGGTTGCCAAAAATGTTACCGTTTAATCTACCTTGAGAAACAACGTTGAGATCAATCAAAATATTCATGTGGGAGTTTTCTTCAACTTGGAAATTCTTCAAGTTCGACTCAAAACCTACGAAAATTTGAAATTTTGGAATTTTGGGTTTCCAGAGTTCGGAGTTTTCTTTTGGTGAATTGTAAATTTTTGAGCTCGGAGTTCCAAATTCTGAAGCCCAAAAGTATGAAATTTCAAAATTTCAGACTTTTAGGTTTCGGAATTCTAAGTCACGATTTTTTAGATTTTTTCTTTCTGAGTTCTCAAGTCCAAATTTCGAGAGTCCGGAATTTTGGACTTTCGGCTTTCAGTTTCGAACTCTTGGTCACACTTTTGGAAAATTTATTTCGTGCTTTTGAAGTCTAAAAGTCTAAAATTTCAGACTTTCAGTTTTGGAACTCTCCCGATCACTTTCGAGTTAGTTGCTTTCAGACTTTAGAAGTCCGAAAGTCCAAAGTAAGAAATTTCAAACTTTCAAGCTTTCGGGTTTTGGAACTCTTCCACTCCATTCCATGATTTTCATCCCCAGATATCTCATGATCAAACCTCAAAATTCTAAAATTTTAGAATTTCAGGCTTTCAGGTTTCATACTTTGAGCTCTCTGCGCATTTAATTCCTACCTACTTCCGTATGGATTGGAATTTCACCATTAATATCGTTTTTCTATTTAAATCACATTTTCACCTAACACTTTGCTCTGACAACCCGATTTTTACTGTATCTCATACTTTTTGACATCCTTCTCAAGGCACTCAGAGTTTGCAAAGATCCTCTCGAGTTCTCCAATTTGCCCTCTCAAAGACATCATTTTTTTCGTAGTTCGAGATCAATGTTTTCGAGAACTCTCTTTTCAAAATTTGGAGCTTTGTTTGTTCGGTGCTTCTCATTTTATGGGATTGTGCCATTCAAAATTTAGAGTTCTCTTCTCTATTTCAAAGGTTTAAACTTCAGGTTTTCGAGGTTTCAATCCAGTGTTTTGAACTTGTCATTTCGGACTTCTCCAATTTGGGTTTTCAAGGTTTCTATTTCGGTTTTTCCCGCTTCGGGTTTCTAACTTTTGGGTTTTCGAAAGCTTCGGATATTTTTAGGTTTCGGACTTCTCTTCTTCAACATTTCAGAACTCAGAATTTGATGTCTACTTCTACATCCAAGGGAAAGGAAAAGATGAAGTATTCATTTCTTGAGTCAAGCACCTCACTCTTGTTTGTCTTCCGACCTGGGAATATACGGACACCAAACTTGGGAAAATTTATTTTCTAGATTTTTGGGCAAGGGTGAAGGCTCCAAATAAGAAATCCTGAATGCATACCATATATGATGAAGGGCTTGCTTCGCTCTTGCTGGTTTTCCCACATCCATGCATTGCCTAGAATTTGTTTTGGCTGCAACAACCCACTATGATGAAGAATCTATGACAGTTAAAGATGCCGATGAAAAGTTGTGATCCGCTTGGACCCAGATTTCTTTGAAGATTTTCTCAAACTCCCTGACATTGAAGATTATGCCACAATTTCACCAGAGTTAGCAGTGGAACATTGGGACAAAGAAGTGGAGTTGTGCACAAGGGTCATGTTGAAAACCTATCTGGCCAAGAGCGTTGCCAAATTGCCAAAGACCATGTATCGGTTAGACTTCATTCAGGAGGTCAATGACCTTATTGTGCTACTAAGAAGAGTCTCAGTCTTCCCTCCGTAAAGGAATTTCAGAGAGTGGATGTTCTTATATATCGCTACCATCAAGAAGAATAAGGAATTTATCAGATGGGGGAGCATATCAATAGCTCCATTTTCTATCAGTTGAGTAGAGTGCATTCTTCAAAGAGTTTCTATATGACATACTTCTTGGTTTATGCCGCAGCTGCTATGGGAGACTTCACCGGGTTGAATACTAAGGGTATTCAAGAACCTCTTAAATCTATGATTTCTATCTCACCACACTCGAAGAGAAAATCGCACTTCCATAGGATCAACGATGCCTTCTTTATTGTTATTCTCTACCATTTTGATAAGGAGTTGTATAATCAAAGGATTTCTGACAAAGCCTTTAAGGAAGTGTGTGAGTGGGGAGCTATCTACCTTCAGTTCCCCACATTTACCTACATTCGATTCCCAACTTCATGATGCTCCCAATAAGCTGCTAAGATGTCCCACTGACAAGTGGGTCTTGTTAGAATTGGTTTGGCAATTGCTAGATTACCACAAGATCCAAAATAAAAGGCACAAAGTGGGAATGCAATTCCCTATTTCAATTGGTAGATACACTTTCCCAAATATTTACAAGGCTAAGAATGTGGATGCGAAATGGCAGAGGTAACCTTGCGGACTTTCCATCCATGGACTAATTTTGACTATTGGGGTAAATTCAACGAAACAAGTCGGTCCAGCCTCCCATTTGCCCACTGGAAGACATTTGATTCATTGTCAGATGAATTCATCATCCGATAGAGAGACTATGAAAGGCTAACTTTGGATGAGGTTCGGAAATTTGGAATAGCCGATGTCCCAAAAGACATGCAGATGATGACGAGGTTTTGGATGTAGTATATAAAAATAATAATATTTCCAATCAACCATTGTCATGGATTGATTGGTATGTGGAAGAATGTTGCAACACAAAGGAGAGGGTGGGGCCCATTTTGTAGAGAACTTACAGTTGGTTGGTTACCTTGGGAATCTCACCCAAGGGGTTAGAGCAACCTAAAAATACAGAAGCCCCATCAACCATGAGCCAATCAACACCCACAAAGGGGAAAAGGTCAACCCAAAAGACCCATACAGTTCCAAAAATATTTCATTTGTTGTTGGGAGCTCATCTCTCTCCAAGGCTCCTATTCCCAAAGTCATGCCTCCTACAACACCTCGTGACATAAATAGTTGAAGTCAGTGATTCTCCTAGTGTCCCACAAGACCCATCATTTCCCCTTTCTCTTCCATTGTCACTTCCTACATCAGTTCCTTCCACTTCTTCGATCATTTCTTCTTTCCCATCTCCTTCTATGGCCCAAGTATTCTCATCCCTTCTAGTTCTCTCAGTTGGAGAAACTATTGGGTCACCCATTTCTACTTCACTTCCCCTAACACTTCCATTTCCTTCCATCTCATCTCCTAACATCATTGTATCAACTCCTATGGCCGTCCTCACATCCACCCCATCCATTACTACCACTACCATTCAAATGCCAACTAATGTTGTTGGTACTCTTGTTGTGACTAATGTTTTAGGTACTAAATCAACTATTCTATCTTCATCAACATCAGCCATTCCAGAATGGTTGTTTTGGAAGACTCCAAAGCAAAATAAGAAAGTGCCTCTAGGGGGATGTAATAGATCTAAGTATATTGGAGCATATACCAAAGAGACAGGCCAAGAGGCCAAATATTGTTTCTAGCATGATAGTAATCCATCTAAGGAAATAGTTATAAATGCTGCAGATTATTAGATTTCTAGATTCTCACTGGGAAAAGCTACTCACGAAGGAACAAAAAAAGATTTACACACTTTGTTCTTGGAAATCTGCTGGAGAAATATGATAAGGATAAAGCTTCTAAGGATGAGCTTAAGGCCAAGGTTGAGCAGCTCACTGCATTGCTACAAAAAGTAACAAAGCCAACTCCATCTACTGAAGTCTCAACTACTACGGCTATGACAGTTTCATCTACCATTGATGATATTTATTATCACGAGATCGAGAAGATAGGCCGTAGGGGAGATAAGTATATGGATGGATGGACGATATCGCAGAAGTTAATCCTTTAATTAACGAAGCTATTGAGATATATAATGATTTACAGGTTGGAAATACTGCTATTTGCAAAATGGATGAAGCTTTTTCAGAGGACAATAACAACTTGAATTTGAATTTGGAAACATAGAGTTAGATCAGAGAGGAAGATTCGGATCTACTCCTCCAAGAGTATGTAATCTATGATGCTGCAAAGTTGTTCAAATATCAAAAGGCCATGGAATTCCTAAGTGTCAAGTGTCAGCGTAAGATTTACTTAAGACATTGAATGATAAACGAGTGGAAATTACAGATGCTTTGAATGACATAGCAGAGTAATTTGATATTGTTAATTGTAAAATTTTCAACGAAAACATCGATGTTATTCCGCAGGAGCAGATCAAGAAGAATTTCAGAGATTTGGTAAAGCGTGATGACGAGGTTACCAAAACTTTCAATAGTGAATCCATTGACAAGTTGGTTTTATGCCAAAATTTCACAGGAAGATTGAATAAATTTTTGAGTAAACTTAGAAGAGTTCTAGCTAAGATCATGAGGAAATTGAGACAATAGATGTAGTGAATCACTATGCATGTGGGCCAAGGGATGAGGAAATTCAAGGAATCATTAAACGCTTCATCAAGTCTAAACATCAAATGGTCAGGTGGGAGGAAACACAACAAAACCTGTAGAAGAAGAAGGCATCTGAGAACCGTGCCAAAGATGAGTGCTATGACAGACGATCCAAGATCTCGACCTGCCAGAGTCAGTAGGGTTGATCGAGTCAAACCCTCGCAACAAACTTGCTATTTTTATGAGAGCTTTTTCCTTGAATTAATGACATTTCTATTTTTAGTAAAATGTTAGTTGAAGGCCTAACTGTAATGGCTCAACCTAAAGAACTTATAAATAGTTAGGTGTATGAATTCATTTGGGAGATATATAGATCATTTTTGGTGAAGTTGCTCTTCAAGCTTGAAGAGTGCTTCAGAGATTTAAAACCTTTTAATTATATTCAGAGAGATATATTGCCTTGAAGAACCTGATTTATTGTGCTAAATGGTTGATTTATATATGCTTTGTGAATGTATGATTCCTTAGTATAGATGATTAGCTTTCCTTTATTTCAGATTATCTTGTTTCATGTTATGGAAAAGTGATATAACCATCTTTTATGTCAGTTGTGGAAAGAGTGTTTTCCTTATGTTATTTAAAGTTATATTATCGTTAGCCATCATTAGTGAAATGAATGTTTGACATGTGCATGTGTTTTATCCTCGTGGTTAGTTAATTTTGTGTTTAATCCAATTTGGTCTCTCTATTTTGTATGATTCAAGTTTTAACAAAGGAACATATGCTTCTGGTTTGTGGTATTTTGTGCCCTTTCTAGGTTAATAAGTACCAAAAATAATAATAAAAAAGTAATTGAATAAGTATAAATAACCTTTTCATTCATTTTATTCATGGATCGCAATGTTTATTTTTAGGGTAGTAATCATTCCAATCATTATCACTCTTCAAACCACCCTCTATAATTTCCCAAGGGGGTATTTATACCGGTGGATAATTTTCCTTCACTAATTTATCAAATATTCTATAATGGCCTTAAAGGACCAATTTAGATTGTCTTAACTAGAGGTATTTAATTGGTATGCATGCATAATGAGGTGCATCCGTATCCTTAATTTGTGCATGGATATAATTTTTGATCTTATATAGTTTGCAGAACTCCGTTGAATGTGTCGAATACAATTAAATTGTTACAAATTCCCACAGACATGGCATAATTTAGAATGTGCCAAGTTATTGCACATATGATATGAAATGGGATTTTATTTTCTACCACTAATGCCAAATGTAGCCTCAAACTTAATAATCTATGTGTGTTTTTTTGGGTGCCTTTAAAATCATGGGTCCATGTCATGTGGTAATCATGCTTTATGTAGAGGTGTGTGTGTGTGTGTGTGTGCATGTGTGCGTGCATGTGTGTGTGCGTACGTGTGTGTGTGCGCATGTTAGAGATTTAAGGCATTGAGAGGAGGGTGAATCAAGGTCTTTGATTAAAAATTACAATCAATTTCCTCTTTCTTTTCTCGAATATGTTACTTTTAAATATTATAGATTGTTATAAGCATGCAATATTAATCATGAGACTATACAAATAAGAAGCATACACACACATTCACATGAGGAGACTAGATATAATGTGGGAAACCCTTTCGAGACAAAAACCCACTGAAACCATTGCTTATATTACTCAAAGAAAGGACTTGCAAGAATATTACACATCCTACAAGATTTGTTTAGTTGGTAACCAACACCACAAGGAGTATTAGCCCCTTACACCTTTTTTGATATTACAAAAAAATAACTCAAGTGAATATAACACATCACAAGATATTTCTTTAGTGAGGCACCAACCCCACAAGAAGCACCAACCCCTAATTTAGTCAGCTACAATTGATCTTCTGCATGCACCTACCCACAAGGAGGCTGCAACCCCTTGAAAATGCTAAGCTACAACTTAGACTTACTTATACACAAATTCTAATCATTTAGTTTATGTGTTGTATGCACAACTGATTATGATCACCTTGCTATTTCATTCATTTACAATCACTCTTCAAAGTTAGATATGTAATGTTTTCTTTACCTCTTTTTGGTCTCTCCTCTCTTCACATTTAACTTATCAAAATTTCTTCTTTTCTCTGCACATCAATTCTTCATCTGATAATGTTGTCTCCTTCTACACACAGCTCTTCTCTTTCTCTCTGCACTAGATCCTTATTATTCTACCAGTCTTCTTTCTTCCTCTCTCGAAATAACTTTGTCTTCGCCTTCTTCTTTCTCTTCTCTTCGTAGAAAATCTACATCATGTGATTGTATATTATTTATTTGCACAACTCTCTACTTGTCTCTCCTTCATTTACATTGATGCAGCTCAACAATGGTTTTGAGTCATTTCTTTCTCTAAAAATCTCCTTGGCTCGACTACACTTTCTCTCTCTTTTCTCTACTCTTCGATCTTCAACTCTTCACCAGTGAGAGTGTTCCTACTAATTCCATCAATCTGTAATGCATCTTATCAGATTTTAAAATTCATCCCTCATTCTTTCATTACTCCTTTTCCCTCTCTCCTCTTTTTTTTTCCATCCTTAATCTCTAATGCATCATTTTCCCACTCAAGAAAAACCTCAAATGCATCTAATTTTTTCTATATAAACAATCGACCCAATCTGCCACTTCATCTTGCGTGTCAGTGCAATCTCTCCTGCTCTATCACCTAAAAATATAGACTATTAAATGCATGCCACTAACTCCATATTTTTCTCCTTCTATATTCGGCTTGATTACACCTTCTTCTATGCATATGCCAGAAATTATTTATGAGCCGACTCCTAAAAATAGATTTCTTGTATTTTTAGGATTTCCTCATGATCAGGAATAAATGAGCCCCTTTCTTCTCCAATATTTAATTTGTGCCTTAGAATCAGAATCTTCATGGAGAGTGTAACTAAATTACTTTGAAGTCAAGCATTAAATTCTGGCATTGGAACAATGGACTTCATAATTATTTGTGGAGTTCCAGTTGTACACACAGCCACAATATTTTATCAATCAAATCATCATCGATTTTGGATACTGACTCTCACTTCTTCCATTTTAAACTCTATCTGATTGTCCTTGATCCATCTCTAGTTCATATTTTCTTGATCCGTGGCTTCCCTTGGATTTTGTGACCTTTTCCTTTGTATTCGCGGAAATATTCTTTGTTCGCGAATTTTCTCCTTTCTCGGAACCTATTTAGTTATCTCAGGGACTTTTTAATCACTTCTCGCAGCTTTTACGATGTCTCACAGCTATCCTCCTTGTCTTTCACCTTTTGTGGTTTTTTTTTCCACGTCCACAACTCTATCTCTTCTACTTGCGGCTTCCACGCTTCTTCGCATATTTTCTCTTTATCATGTACTTTGCTTCCCCTGACTCCCTTTAATCCTCGCAGCTTTCCTTTACCTTTGTGGTTCTTCCTTTCTCGCATTCGCAGCCTTCACTTATCTCACTCGTGGCTCACCTTTGACTCCATGTAGATTTGTGACTTCACCCTTTTTTATGCGCTGGTAACCACTTACCTTCCACGATTCCTCTCGCATTTCGTGGCTTTGTGCATACTTCTGCGGCTATCTCTAGGATTCAAGGATATCTCCTCAGTCTCCGTGGCTTTCCTAAACCGACTAAGTCCCTTATAAATTATCCTAGATCATCCCAAGCTTGTTTTACATCTAACTTCGACTTTATTGTCCTTATTTTACTTCTAAATTCCCAATTCACTTTCGAGGCTATCATACTTGATTGATGAAAAATTTGTTATCCTTCAATGCCACTATCATGTAGTCACCTAGTTCAAGCTTCAATCTTCTCCATATGCTTTCCTAAGCTGCTTTATGAATCCGATGCTTTCTCTCGTGATCTCGATGACACTACTAATCAACCTTCATTTTTGTTACTTGCTCACTTTACCTATTAACCCTTTTTGCCATCAATGCCACTTCTTCCATCTTTTGTAGCTTTGACATCAATGAGAACACATACGATAATGAAAAAGGTTTAAAAATATCCCCTTTTGTCATTGATGGCAACACACCCAGAAACCTATAACCGTTGATGAGAAAAATACTGGAAATCATGGTTTCTGTTCTTTCCTTTGACATATGATTAGTTGGTTTTTTGACTTTAGCCTCTCCCCTTTGAAAAAATTACAAAGGACCAACTATGCCATATAAGGCTGAATATACTGGTAAGCTAGATTCATCATGTTCTTACCTTAAGAGGCTCCCCCTTGGCTCATGCTTATGATCCACTTGATTTGGTATGTCCGCGGAAATGCTCCTCCTGAGTTGATGATATGAATTGTAGTAATAAGCTAGTGAAGTAGCCCCCTTACATTTGACAATATTAGAAGCCGATAAATCATAAGAATGCTCCCCCTAGGACTGTGTTCCATATTTTCTATCTCTCATTAGCAAAAACTATACCGCTTGATCACTAAGTAGCTCCCCTTGACAATGTTGTGTTTTTCATTGTTAAAACACTCTCTCTTACATGTTGTGCTTCACTCCATTTTATTTGAACTGACACTAAGCTCTCTTTGTCCATATGCTCTTGTTGAGGTTGTATTTCATCTTGTATGTTATGGATTTTTGTCTCAGACACTTTCCTCACAGTATGAATCCCCTCTTCTAATTTCTTGATCTTTGGCTTCCTGACACTTATCCATTACTTAGTGTCTTGTTTCCACTTGCGGCGTGCATTAATATGCTCAGTCTTGTAACCTATCCACTTTCTCCAATCTCATCCATAAATAGTCATTAACTCACCTGAATCTACTCAACAACAAACTTCCGACCACGCGGTTTGCATGGTTCAAAGATATCAATTGTTATGAGATACCATTTGTTACACCACTTAGATCATCAGGAATTTGTCACCAACATCTTTGGGAGCTTAACCTATGCATTTGACAATGACGCCTCTTTCATACATGTATTTTGTGAATACTTTCTCATTAATGGTTACTCACTTACATCCTATCACCTTTCTCAATTTTATCCACTAGTAGATCTTTACTTTATCACTTCATTCATATCAACAAAAGTATCAAAGACTCAATGCACTTATACCATAAATATACATGTGTACTTTACAAATTTTACATTGAGGGATCATGACAAAAACTTAACATGTGATACTCATGACTTGGACTTTTTATAGGCATCAAGATTCACATGTGCCAATACATGCTAAAGTCATTTTTAACATTTAGATAGATCTTCTTTCAATACTCAAAGCATAAGGAAATTTGACCACATGACTCATTTTCAACCATGAACACATGCTATCTGATAACAACCAACCAATTGATGACTCAACTATGACATAAACACTCGCATCCATACATACACAAAGAATATCATAACTATTTTGATTCATATTTTACCATACAACCATCTTGTTCATTGATTTAAGATTTCTCTCATGGAAACACTTCTCACTTGACTATACCAATGACAAATTAAGGAGACAAATACCTGATCAAGAAGTGATTGATAACTTTCTCTTCCTATGTTGGCTCAGGGGAATACACAAGGACTTCAATATATACAACATTATATAACATGGAGCAAATCACATATGACATGACATTGCTCAGACATTACACAACTACACACCAACTAACCGATATTCTATACTTTTCTTGTTCAAATTCACCATGATGAATTCTGAACTATGCTTCCTTTATATTTGGTATACCTTCTAGAAGCTTAGAGAAGGTATATCATGTCTTCTTAGGTCTTGTCAAATAGTAGATAGTCATCATAGTGACATGATGACTCAGTTTCATCTTTCCTAGTTCTTGTTCTCTTGTCATTTCTCTTTAGATGTATTCTTTCGTATCACTAATTCATTACTTGAGTTTTCATTTCCCGATCATATTCTTATGAGACACATATACTCTACTCCATTTTCTCTATCACCACTTGAGGAAGAAACTCTTCATTGCTTGTACTTAGCTTTTCTTCCTTCTTCTTTCCTTTGTCATCATTCGTTGTTTCTTGATATGTGCTAGATTTATGATTTTCTACCTCATCTTCCCATGATAATTTCTTGTCCTTCTTTTCTTCTTTGACTTCTGGTTTTGCTTCCTTGATCCTGTATACCCATCTCATCTTCTTCTCTTCAGGAGATGTTTGTGTTTTGCAGTTTTTGTATGATTCTTAGGAATCATTTTCATGGTAGAAGCTTTATTTTTTTCCATCTGAAGGTATGAGGTCTACTATTGCGTTTAGGTTGTTCATTTTGACAGCAGTGCTTTGAATAATTCCCAAATTCATGACATGTATAACACATTACATGATTTATCCTTTTATCTGAACCTGAATGATCATTGCTAAACTGTCTTAAAGATTTTTCTAAGCAATACCTAGAAATATGTCCTTTTTCATGACAATTGAAACACATCCTATTCTTCTCAGACTCAAATATGTTATCTCTCCATGGATGTTCTTTGTCTATCTTGAGCCTTTTACACTCGTGACCTTGTGACCAAAACCATAACATGAATAACAATATCCACTAAATTTTCTTTCATACTTGGATGTGTTGGGTTGTCTGATTGACTTGAATCATTCATCATTCCGCTAGCTACCTTGGTCTACTTTTGGTTGGTTGCATCTCGAACTAGATTTTTCATCCTTCTTACTTTCTAGAGCATTTTTGACAACATATTTGTCTTGATTCATCTTTCAATCCTCCTTTCTTTACTTGTTCCATTTCTTTTCTACGAGGGTTTTTAGATCAGCATTTAGTCTTTCACATTCCTCGGCTTGTTGAATTTGCTTTACATTCCTCATGCTCTATTACGCCATTATGTATTTGTTTTCGGGCATTTCTGCTTTAGATTCTTTATTTCAGCTTTTAAGCTTCTAACATGCATCTTCTTTAACATTTCGATCTTCACATTTACTTTATTTTCCTCGGTCCAATTTTTTTTGAATGTCTTCATGGTTGAGCTGAGTTTGTCACATTCTTCAATTTTTTCCTTGAGAGATTTAGAGATCAGATTGACTTATTCCTCAAGTTCATCAATCTTTTCTTCATGTTCTTTCTCCATTGAATCACCACCACTTCATGATGTCTGATTTTCTCTTTTTGTTCCATCATAGATGTTTTTGGACTAGTTATTTCTTCTTCGCCTTGTGTTTGAGAGAGTTCACTACTTTATCTAATTATGTGCATTCTTGAGCATTCTCTTGTTCTTGCTTTCTCAATTTATTCTCGAGGAGAGTGATGTGATTCTCATAGGCATTGATGTAGGATTTCAATTTCTTATTTTTCTTCCTTGATTTATCTAATTCTTCTAGAGCACATTCTAACTCAGCTTCTAGATTGAGCTTTCTACGCTTCTTCATCATCTAAATCATTTCTATAGCTACTGCAACTTTCATCGCATCATCAACCTTTCTTTGTGAGCTTCATCATGATGCTTTCTATAACTATATTTTTCTATGGGATCAACTCCAATTTGATAAGCTTTACACAAGAGAACCACCTATCTCGATACCAATTATTTGATATTTCGTATCGAGGGGGTAAATTATCATGATTAAAACTTACAATCAATTTTCTTTCTTTTTTGTATCTATTGTTGTTAACTATTATTGATTGTTATAAGCATGCAATATTAATCATGAGACTATAGGAATAAGAAGCATACACACATATTCACATGAGGAGACCAGATATAATGTGGGAAACCCTTTCGAGATAAAAACCCACTGAAACCATTGCTTATATTACTCAAAGAAAGGACTTGCAAGAATATTACACATCCTACAATATTTTTTTAGTGAGGCACCAACCCCATAAGGAGCACCAACCCCTTACACCTTTGCTGATATTACACAAAAAATAAATCAAGTGAATATAACACATCACAAGAGATTTTTTTAGTGAGGCACCAACCCCACAAGGAGCACCAACCCCTAATTTAATCAGCTACAACTGATCTTCTGACAGAACCTACCCATAAGGAGGCTGCAACCCCCTAAAATGCTAAGCTACAACTTAGACTTATTTTTACACAATTTTTGATCATTTAGTCTATGTGTTGCATACACAACCGATTATGATCACCTTTATTATTTCATTCATTTATAATCACTCTTCAAAGTTAGATATGAAATGTTTTCAAGTACTCTTTCTGATCTCTCCTCTCTTCACATTCAACTTATCATACTTTTTACTTTTCTTTTGCACATCGATTCCTCATTTGATAATGTTGTATCCTTCTCGCAAACAACTCTTCTCTTCTTTCTCTTTACACTAGATCCTTATTATTCTTTGTGTCTTCTTTCTTCCTCTCTTCAATGACTCGCCTTTAGCTCCTTCTTGCTCTTCTCTTTATCAAATCTCGCATCATGCAATTAAATATTCTTTCTTTACACAAAATATCTATGTTTGTCTCTCCTTTATTTACATCGATGCACAATAATGGTTCTGAGTCATTTATTTCTCTAAAAGATCCTCGCTCGACCGCACTTTCTCTCTTTCTCTACTCTTCGATCTTCAACTCTTCATCTCTTCAACTCATGAGAGTTCTCTTACTAATTACATAAATCAGAATGCATCTTATCGATCTAAAATCCATCCCTCATTCTTGCATTACTCATTTGCTCTCACTCTTATTCTATTTCTCCTTCAAATTTAATGCATCATTTTCCCACTCGATCAACAACCTCAAATTCACCCATTTTCTTCTATATAAACAATCGACCCAATCCTCTACTCCATCTTGTATGTCATGCAATCTCTCCATATTTTTCACCTTAAAATATGGACTATTCAATGCATACCGCTAACTCCAAATTACTCTCCTTCTATATTCGACTTCATTACACCTTCTTCTATGCATCTGCTAGAAATTATTTATGAGTCGACTCCTAAAAATATATTTCTTGTACTTTTAGGATTTCCTCTGATCAGGAATAAACAAGGCCCTATCTTTTCCAATATTTAATTTGTGCCTTGGAATCAGGAATCTTCATGGAGAGTGTAACTGAATTACTTTGAAGCCAACAAGCATTAAAATCTCGACATCTGGAATGGTGGACTTCATTGTTCTTTGTGGAGTTCCAGTTGTACATGTAGCCACAATCCTATGTCAATCGAATCATTATCAATTTTGGATTCTGAATCTCACTTCTTCCATTTTAAACTCTATTTGAATGTCCTTGATCCATCTCTAGTTCATATTTTCTTGATCTATGCGGCATCCCTGGGCTTTTGTGACCTTTTCCTTTGTATCATGGAAATATTCTTTGTTCTACGGCTTTTTTCCTTTCTTGACAACTATTTAGTTATCTCAGCTCTTTTTTGCTTCTCACGGATTTCACAATGTCTCGCGGCTATCTTCCTTATCTTTCTCCTTTCCACGGCTTTGTTCCATGTCCGCAACTCTATCTCTTATACTTGTAGCTTTTGTTGTCTTCTCGTAGCTTCCACAATTCTTCAGGACTTTTCTCTTTATCGCTGGCTTTACTTTTGACTTCCTTACTCTCACGATTTTTCCTTTACCTTCACTAGTTCTTCCTTCGCAATCACGGCTTCACTTATCTCACTCACGGATTCACTTATCTCACTCGTGGCTTGGTCTTGACTCCATGTAGCCATGCGACTTCATCCTTTTTTTATGTGTGGCAACCACTTACCTTCCGCGGCTTCCTCTAGCGCCTGTGGCTTTGTGCAGATTTTGGCGATTATCTCTAGGCTTCGCGAATATCTCCTCATATCCGTGGCTTGCCCAAACCGACTAAGTCCTTTAGAAATTATCCTCACCATCCCAAGCTTGTTTTAAATCTAACTGACCCTTAATGTCCTTATTTGACTTCTAAATGCCCAATTCACTTTCTTGAGGCTATTGATACCGATTGTTGAAACATTTGTTATTCTTCAATGCCACTATAATACATTCACCTTGTTCAATCTTCAATCTTCTCCATATGGTTTCCCGAGCTACTTTCTCGACTTTGATGCTTTCTCTCGTGGTCTAACGACAATACCAATCAACCTTTATTTTCATTACTTGCTCGATTTACCAATTATCCCTTTTTTCCATCAATTCCAATTCTTCCATCTTTTGCAGCTTTTAATCAATGAAAACACATCCAACAATGACAAAGGTTCAACAATGTGTGTGCGCACACGCGTGTGTGTGTGCGCAACCCAAAATGCCTTATAGTCCAAATGAAATATTACTTACTCAAAAATTATATATTTTGACAAAATATGGGTTCAATAAACCCAAAGTCACGCTGAAGTCATTTTGGTGTCAAAATTAGTGTAACATAAAATTCAACTTCATGTGGGACAAAGCTTCATGGTAAAGTAAATTTTGTGTAAAAACATATGTTACATGCTCAAATTGACATTGATTTCATTTTTTTATTTCATCCAAAAATCATGTTAAATTTATTTTGGTGTCCAACCTAAGGTCACCTTAGATTCATTTTTGTGTCAAACATAAAATCATGTAAAAGTCTCTTTAATGTTTCCACGCTGGTGCACCTTTACATTACTTGGTGGCAACTAAACATAACCGAATTTATCACACAACCAATCCAAATTTATCTTATGATTTTTAAATGTAATATACATTTAGACATAGTGTTAGACTATTGTTAGCCATCTACGCTCAATGTTACAATTTGATATCTTGAAAATATTATCTTTTGACACCAAAGTGACTTGAAGGTGACTTTAAATTTGGCTTTATTCATGAAAAATATTATAGTCTGAGGTTAAACAATAGTATAAGGGACTATATTGCATTTTCTTCTATAGCCCTCCTTTGCATGGTAAGGTTTTCCTCATAATTTGTCATCATACAATAGGAGACGCAATGTATATTACTAGTTAGTACTATCGATTTTGTATAATGTGTGAAGGAAGTCCAATTAATCATGGAAGATTATTATCACACAACCTAGCATACTTATATAAGAATATATGATGGACAATTAGAAATATTATGTTTAAACATGAAAATATATTATACAATAATATACATAAAAAGGAGATATGTTGTTGGAAAGTAAATATTATAAATTATATCATCATGTGATTGCATCTAACAATATCTCGTACTAATGTCTAATGTACACGCAAGATAACAAAATTTAGAATATATCGTATAAAGAAACTAACCACAACACATTGTAATGAAACCTAATTTAGATTAAATCAATATAAATAATACCTGATTGCTTAAAAGAGGATATCTAGATCATATAAAACATGTGAAATAGTAACATATGTAAAATCTTAAAAACATATGAAATAGAAATGTATCTCAGATATTTCTATATTGATATAAACAATTAAGATCTACTATATGCTTGGAATCAATCTTTTGGCACAAGGATGCATAAAAAGGACCATGTCATTTTCTTAAAACTTCAAATAAGATACACTTTTATGGAATTTTATTGTCTTTAAATGTACTTTTATGGACCTTTGTATTTATGGAATCATTTAAATTCAAATTTAGGGCTTATTGGTGCACAATCCAACACACAATGGGAAATGATGATAAATTGGGGGCACTAAACTTGACAAAATTAAACTCGAGTTGAAAGGGTCTACAAAACACAAAAGATAATTTTTGTGGGAAGTTGGTCATCAATCCGTTAAACTAAAAATACATAGCAACTATAAAGGAAGAGAGAAAGTGAAAAAAGATAGAAAATATGAGGGTATGGAGAAAAGGAGAGATAACATAACCCACATAAAAAAATGAAAATTACAAGTAAAAATAATGTCAAAAATGCTAACAATACAAACCATCAAATTGAACATCAATAAATAATTTTATAAATACGGTTTATTTATATCACTCAAATACTTTAATATCATATAACATTTAACTAATCAAATTGCTTTCCATCACTATAAATAATCATTATCCTTATCAAAATTAAATTTACACACACATATATTAATATAAAACTAATAACAATCATGCACACAAACCGAATAAAAGTTGGCTAATCGCTTTAAGCGAATAGTAAGAATGATCCGAGCCTTCATTAAATGTTTGGAGAGTGCAGACTCACTCTTACAGGGCCCAAAGTAAGGTTTTAAAAGAACATTCAATAATAATTGTGATGCCATTTTCATAATGGCTACACGGTCTATCATTTACTTTATTTATCGCTTATACAAGTGGATACCAATGCAAACCCAAAAAAAAATAGATTGGTCGGGGATACAATTTCTTGTTTCGGGCATTCACGAACGAACATTTTATCATCCCTTTTTAGCATTCCGTGTAATGTTCTTTCGGGCCCAGTAAAATGGTGGGAGAATTATACCGTGTACCAACGAGTTCAACATGGTAATTGGCGGATCAAACACAATTAAGTGTAACATGAGAATCATTTGGCATGGGAGCAACCAAATAATTATTTTACGGTCGAGGAACAAGTTTGATTTCCCACCATAGAAAGATAAGTCTATATATATGGGAATAGTGATCACCAAAAACCACACAAGCAGTGCCAACCATAAACACTTGTGAGCAATCACTAAGTGTACGGCTGCACCAAATGTGATCCCCAGTGACACCAACGCTGCCCACATTCCACGTAGAATCCTCCGAGCAAGTATTGGGTCTGCTGCATTATTTCCAGATTGTGCATATATAAGAAGAGCGGCTGATGTAATTGAATGATAAAATGCCAGTGCATCAAATATCAGAAACACTTTGAAAAGATATTCGTTAATTAGTGCAGGAGCTGGCGAATCCTTCGCGTCAGAGACCAGGTTTCCCGGCATCGTAAAAGCAGCTGCGAAAGCGACTGTCGCGATTAACGCTGCAATTACTGATATCATTTGGTATGCCGATTGTGCACGTGTAGAAGTTGTTTCTGTGCCTAATACGTTCCCTTTTCCACCATATCGTCGCCGGAGATGCTGTTTTAACTGCAACGACGTTCATCATTTCGTTAATTCACTTGTTTCACAAAATTTATAACATCGTTTACTAGTAGTGCATCACTTACCCCTACAAAAAGCTGCGGATCTTTGTTTGTGTTCTCTACATCTGTAGCGATATCTAATGGCGTTTTGCCACTTTTGTCAGAGCAATTAATTCCTCTCTTGGACGCTAAATTTGATATTATAGCAGTGAGATCCCTTCCAATCCTATTAAATATTATTGGTGCATTTGTACTGCCAAGTGCAAGGCATTTCTGCCATCTTTGTCTACCATCTGTACACAGTCGTTAGGGCGGTTTAATATCTCCTCCACTAATACTGAATTACCTTCTTCCGCTGCTATGTGAAGTGGAGATTGTCTATTTTTGTCCACCATGTAACATAAGGATTCGTCTGTATCTCTATCTAAAAGCATTTTCCCCATACTTTGGTGAATATACTTTCTCCCATGATATTTATATCTGACCCTCCGAAAGATCTCACTAATTGGTGGTGGTGTTGCTTCTGGAATGAATGCAGCCAGGTGCAGCGGCGTCCTATCAAAATCATCAACTTGTTAAAGAAGTTCACTTCTTTGTTGTAAAAGCTCCTCGATTACACCTGCGCCATCAACAAATTATTAATACTGCGAAGCAACATGTAAGAAACGAGGCAGACGAGAATAACATAACTGAAATTGGTTGAATTTAAATAATATACAATTTAATTGTATTAAAATAATAATAAAAATTGATTATATTTTATGGACTAGCATACTTATATTATATAAATATATGTAAAATATGTCAAGAGGTATAAGCATCTTGTGAACTATATACCTCTCGGCATATTTTACATATATTTATATAATATAGATATGCTAGTAGCAATCGCAGAGTTGCATTATTTACATAAAATGATACCAAAAATAAAGGAAAGAAAAGAAGGCGGAATTTAGTTCGTGCATGAATGACCTTGACGAGAACCTATTAAATTGGTGACTTGAGACTCATATTATTAATAATAAGGATCCCCACCCATGTATTTCATTGGTGAAACCAACTATTCTTTCTATATAATATCGAGAACCCAAGATAGCATTTGACCCCCTATATATTTAATATTTCCTTGAGTCATAAGAATTCCTAATGAATTTGATTGAACTACCTTAAGGTATATTTTCTACAAATCAAAACCAACAATATCCAAGATAATATATTGAAATTTTCATGGAAAGACAAACATTTAATAATATTTTCTAATATTCATTTGGATCAAAATGTCACAAACAACAACTAAAATGAGAAAATGTTAACAATTAATCCTTTTAGACTCAAATATCTTACAAGGGACATCATAGAGGCATTTAAAGAGGGAATCATCTCTCTTAAGAGAATAAGTATGGGTAATAAAAATTCCATGTCTATAATACACAAAGTTCTTATGGATTTTATTAGTGTTTAGTGTTTGAATTCAAGGTTAAAATCCATGTTTAGTGTTTAGGATTCCACATGTAGGGTTTTCTTTACTTGTCCTATTTACATTTTATGGTAGATCTCAATGGCATGGTCGATACCCCATAAATGATAATGTCAAACATAAAAATATCATTGGATCCCTAACAAATTGATGTGACTTTCTCAATATTAGCACTCATCCTAAACAACACAAAAACTCATACAAAACTAAAATTTGTAAACCTTAAACCCTATTCATGTACGATAACGATGATGATGATAATGATGATGATGGAAGATGAAAATGACCATGATGAACATGGCAATCATGATCACGATAAGATGATGATTATATCGACCCGATAATCATGTGTCGATGACGGTGAAAATGAAAACGATGAAGAAGATATAAAGAAGACAATTGTGACGATGATGACAAGGAAAACAACAAGGATGATGGTGACGATTAATATGACAATGACGATGATGATGATGACAACAAAAATGAGAATGATGACAACGATACACCATAAATGATAATGTCAAACCTTAAAATCTCATTGGATCCCTAACAAACCAGCATGACATTCCCAATATTAGCACTCATTCTAAACAACACAAAAACTTGTACAAAACCAAAAAAATTTAAACCTTAAACTCTAAACATGTATGATAATGATGGTGATGATAATGATGATGATGACATATGACAATGAACATGATATTTGTCATGAA
This sequence comes from Taxus wallichiana var. yunnanensis, assembly GCA_018340775.1. Classification (NCBI taxonomy): domain Eukaryota; kingdom Viridiplantae; phylum Streptophyta; class Pinopsida; order Cupressales; family Taxaceae; genus Taxus; species Taxus wallichiana. The sequence goes on from CM031241.1 coordinate 497,908,168, forward strand.
GATGAAAATCACAATCACGATATTACTCCAAATTATTGATTAAAAATATGATTTAAGACTGAATTCAAACTGAAATTAAGTTTGTAATTTTACTCAAAATTTCACTTTGTTTGATCAAAGCCCAAAAATCATTGTTTCTTGATTTTAATTGATTTTCCAATTTTATCAATTATTGATTATAGTTGCATCCATATTCATATTTTGAAATTTAAATTACTTGCAAATATCATAAAACTAAAATAAAAATTAGAACACAACACCAAATTGTTTACGGGGTTCGAATTCCTACGTCCCCGGGTTCGTGGTGAACCGATCCATTAATAATGTTAAAAATGTAAATACAATAACCTTTACATTAACCAATAATGAATCAAAAACCTAAAAAATATGTTTTCAGACCTTTGAAGGACATTAATGGAGCTCAGCCTATGTCCTTCACCTTCCTGATCCACTTGCAGCAGTGTCTCCCTTTGGTTCTACATGCCTTCAGTGTGACTTTAACAGAAAATAACTCTATCACAAAAAGCTCCAAATTGGATAAATGATCACACCATCGCAATCATCTCAAAATTATGAGAAAATTTCATATATAACTCGAGATCTGGAAGTGAGCAAAAGTGCCCCAAAATTGCACTTTTCCAAAACTACCTCCTTATTCCCTTGACACGCACTCTACACTTTTCATAAACTGTCATTACAAATACAATAATTTGAGCTTTATTTATACCACTTACAAGAGGGTGGCGGGTTGGTAAGGCTCTTATATTTTTAGATGAGGTGTTGGTTCAAATCCCCTTCCATAGGTTTAGGCACCCAATTTAGCCATTGACCCCACATTTGGTGGGAAAGGGATAGGATAAGCCTTTAAATAGCTTTTTGTCCACAAAATCCTCCTTATCCCATGGGATTAGGCTTATTCCCGTGGAATGGATTAAATAAAATATTATTATTATTATTTTAAATCCAAAGCCACTAAAAACCTTCCAAGTGTCACGCCCATAATATGTCATTTGTCCACGTAGTGTGCCACATCATCATTTGACCACAATATTTGACTATAATATGCATATTTTCGCATACGAACTCGATTTGGTCCGTTCAAAAAATGCGTGGTTTGAGGACCCAAAGCTTGTCCTCACGACGAGCTCTATACCATGGAATTGATTTTTAAAAAATTACAAGACCATCAATTTTTCCTTGTCACCAATTGCCACGTGTCACCTTGCATTGGTCCACTTGTTGACATGTTGACCAAAGTTGACTTCCCTGTTGACTAAACTTTGACCGGACATAACTTGAGCTCAGAGTGTCCATTTTTTTCACGTTCTTATAGTCATTGGAAATATATCTAAAGGATCTACTACACTGAATGGTTTAGGGAAGTTTAGGGAACTTTTGACACTAAAAATATCCCCTGATCACTCCTCCCTACTGAGAAGGCTTTTTGTCCACAAAAAGTTGTGTATCAACCCACAAAACATGTTATCTCTTCCTGCATTGCAAAAACACATACAAGAACCCAAAATAACATTATAGGTTAATAAAATGCAAATAGTTGATTAGCTAATTACATAACCGATCAGATAATAACACCCAATTAAGCTAGTGTTCAATGAAATGCAAAATCTTGCAACTCTGTCAACTCGCACACACAATTGTGAACTGTCATACCCCACTGTAATGCCATCACAAATAATTGACCAGATAATAACACCCATTCTATTATAGAAAGCTAGTGTTCAACTGTCACTTTGTGATACAACCGATTACTTAAATTACAATTTCATAAACACATATCAATATACTAGACATCTAAACTACCCACAATTAGGCTAGTGCCCACTGTCCATCTGAAACTATAACAACTACAAGTATTCACTATCCAGAATAAAATAGACTATCAACACCCAAAATAGCTATAGTCAACAACTGAATCCATGTGAATCTTCCAAAAACATTGTATCGCCATCACAAATAATAAGTCAGATAATAACACCCATCTATAATGGAAGCTAGTGTTCAACTGACACTTTGTGATTATGTTGATTACAACTGCAAATATTCACTATCCGAATAATTAAACCATCAACGCCCAAAATGGCTATAGTCAAAATCTGAATCAACATGAATATGCAAATATTCTATCCATACACTAAATCAGTAAAGGGATAGATTATAAATTGTATGCTTACCCAAATTGGTGAACTTCCATAATCTACAAAATGATCACCTGTACCTTTGCAAACCAGTTTGTTAGTGTAATAAATTTACACCCTAATTGCAACCACATCTGATAGTTACAAAAATCAAATTTTCCCAAAATAAGGGTCTTATAAATTAGTGCAAATAACACATGTGGATACAACAAGTTTGTCTATTTATTACAATATCAAACAGGTGCCCAAATGGGTCTTATAAGCATCCATAAATTTGCACAAATGACAACACTATAAAACTACAAGTTTCAAAATAGACATTCTGATGATGCCCATATCCCTACATATTGTTGTCAGAAATGGAATAACCAACCAAAATGTGAGAAGATGAATATGAGTATGATGAACCTATCACTCAAATCTTCTCTTACGACTACTTCTTCCAAATTATTTCAAAGCTAAATATAAACATAGGATCAAATCCCTAAAATATAGCTTTGAAAATGTTTGCATACTATCACCAGTTACTGTAATGCAAACATAAAGTTGAGGAATGTTTTACCCATCCAATTACTTGGATTTCTCCGTTTAGGTGGTTTTACTTCCCCAGTACTAGAATGAGCATTTACATGAGTTAGATCAACAAATTTTGGTTTGACATTATTTTCCTTTTTAACAACTTTCCAATGTTGCACTGAAGGAACATACCAACACATCTTAACATCATGACCATTCCTTTTACAATGGGAACAAAATTTAACTTCCTATTTTTAGGAGTCTTACCCATTTTTCCATTCCTTGAACTCTATCTAGGAGAATGATTCCTCTGTTTAGGAGAGGTAACCTTTTTTCCATTTCTCACCTTACCAGGAGAGAGATTGGTCTTTAGCACCTACCTTATCATTCACAAAAGGCATTAACTTCTTTATCATATTTTTCCTCTTCCAACAATATGTTGCAAAATGATTAGTACCTTCACAAAACGTGCAAGGAAAACCATACTTTTGTCTACCAAAGCTATATTGTTCAAACTTGAAAGAGAGTTTTAGAAGTCTTAGGATTTAATTTCCCCTTAGTGTTATTTTTAGTGTAAGTGGGAGGAGGTGGAATTTCATTACCTCGTTTACCTATTTTCTTACACCTTTCATTGTTCCTCTTGATGGCGGAATCCTACAATTCTAGAGGCGTAGATCCTTGGTTGTTGGAAGCTTGTCTTCCTTCAACACTTTTTGGAACTTTCTCCAATTTCCATTTGCCCACTAGAATAACCCAAACCTACAAAACCGAGGTTGATCCTCTACCTGTATTGGGTTAGCATCACCTTGTCCATTTTTACCAAGGCCTTTTCCATTATATCCCATCTTAACCATTAGTTTAGACCCAATTCCCTTAGTGTGTTTTTCAAACTGACCCAAAGGAATATCTAAAACTAAATGAGAGGAAGTATTTTCATGTGAACAACTTACAGTGCATTCTATCATAGTACCTGCATCTGATTTGGAAGGCATTTCCTTCTTGTGTTCACCTTGTTGCAGCTTTTCCAAGAGGGCATCCTTGGTCCGTATTTCTTCCTACGCAACTCTTTAACAAAGCCCATCAACTTCTTGCTCTCTGTGCAAGCATCTCATTGACATACTCCTCTTTCTTGGTTATAGAGGATTGTGGCTCATATTTTAACCGCACTATTTCCTCTTCCAAGGAATAAAAATTAGCTCTCAGGAAAGAGTTTTTTCTAGAGTTGGTGGTTATGGCTTCAAGCTCATCCAGTTGCTCCTGTTTGGATGACTTGCCCATGATTCCTTGTTCTTGCAAACACAACTTGTACTTCCAAAACTACACACTTGCAAAAGAAGATTAACAAGCCCCAAAATGTTTACACACTGAAAAATGAAATCAATACTGAAAATCAAAGCCAAATTTTCAAACACAATTAGAAGCTAATCCAACAATCTAACTCGCTTTGATACCAAACTTGATCCAAAAATGGGTGTTTGAATCTAACACTTTTAATCGTTTCAAAGGATCGTTAAATCTAATCAACTTAAGAGGTCTTAATACTCCAAATTATTGATTAAAAATATGATTTAAGACTGAATTCAAACTGAAATTAAGTTTGTAATTTTACTCAAAATTTCACTGTTTGATCGAAGCCCCAAAAATCATTGTTTCAAATTTAATTGATTTTTCCAATTTTATCAATTATGATTATAGTTGCATCCATATTCATTTTTGGAATTTAAATTACTTGCAAATATCATAAAACTAAAATAAAAATAGAACACAACACCAGATTGTTTACGGGGTTCGAATTCCTACGTCCCTGAGTTCGTGGTGAACCGATCCATTAATAATGTTAAAAATGTAAATACAATAACCTTTACATTAACCAATAATGAATCAAAAACTACAAAACTATGTTTCAGACCTTCAAGGACGTTAATGGAGCTCAGCCTATGTCCTTCACCTTCCTGATCCACTTGCAGCAGTGTCTCCCTTTGGTTCTACGCCTTTGTGTGACTTTAACAAAAATAACTCTATCACAAAAGCTCCAAATTAGATAAATGATCACACCATCGCGATTTCTCAAAATTATGAAAACTTTCATATATAACTCGAGATCTGGAAGTGAGCAGAAGTGCCCCAAAATTGCACTTTTCCAAAACTGCCTCCTTATTCCTTGACACAGACTGACACTTGTCCATTACAAATACAAGTGAGCTTTATTTATACCACTTACAAGAGGGTGGCAGGTTGGTAAGGCCTCTTATCTTTTTTAGATGAGGTGTTGGGTTCAAATCCCCTTCCATAGGTTTAGGTACCCAATTTAGCCATTGACCCCACATTTGGTGGGAAAGGGATATGATAAGCCTTTAAATAGCTTTTTGTCCACAAAATCCTCCTTATCCCATGGGATTAGGCTTATTCCCGTGGAATGGATTAAATAAAATATTATTATTATTATTTTAAATCTAAATCCACTAAAAACCTGCCAAGTGTCATGCCCATAATATGCCATTTGTCCACGTCAGAGTGTGCCACATCATCATTTGACCACAACTTTGACTATGCATATCTTTCGCATACGAACTCAGATTTGGTCCGTTCAAAATGCATCAGAAAGCTTGCATGATATCTATACCATGGAACTGATTTTTAAAAAATTACAAGACCATCAATGATATGGTTTAGTGAAGTTTAGGAACTTTTGCCACTAAAAATATCTCCCGAACAATAACCATGATGATAAGGATGATGCTTGACTTTTTGATGATGTCACTATCATTGCTAATAAAATTCTAATAAGAATATAATATTAATAATACTAATAATAACAACATTGGTATTTTAGTTCATGTATGAATGACCTTGGATGAAAACATCTCCAAGTTGGTGACTTAAGACTCATATTATTAAACATAATTTCTAAGTAACATGTAAGAAATGAGGTAGACGAGAATAAAATAATTGAAATTAGTTGAATTTACATAATAAATAATTTAATTGTATTAAAATTAAAAAAATGTAATATATTTTATGGATTAATCTTTCTCACTGCCTCACATCCCTAGTCGGACTAGCTCTCCTCTCTTTACAAAGCCCTCAAGATGGTGTTTAAGTACCCACGTCATACTTCTAGAAAAGTTTGAATGGCCTTCAACAAATGGGTTAGGTAGCCGGACTAGCTCTCCTCTCTCTCTACAAATCCTTGAGGATGATGCTTAAGTACCCATGTCATACTCCCAGGAAAAGCTCGAACGACCTTCAAAAATGGTACGTGTATTTTAAATGTATACATGTAGTTACGTAGAGCTCTAAGAGTCTATCAATCACATGTGTTTGCATAGTTTGACCGGTTAACAACCAATGTGTTGTTTACCATTTTTTGGTGTGAATTTATTATTGGTTGGTCAACAAATACCTTCTAAACATATATGAAATTAAGGCCGAGCACATATGCTAGATAACTCTCTCTAAGGAACTCGGCAAAATAGCTCTGTAACTTCGAAAAGGGGTACCTCTTTGCAAAAGGATAAATCATTATGCCGATAGGCTCACTCTTATATATAATTCGATAAAATCATTTTCGACCACCATGTTGAACCTTTTCCATCATGCATCTACCGAAGCACGTATAAACGATACTAAATAAACATAGTCTAACAAATCTTACTTATGTTTCCATCCAAAGAAACAAGCCTCGCGTCCGAACCTTTTCCATCCATCATCTATTGCTCCAACCGAACAACTTAAACTTCTCATCTACGATTTCATGCCAAATAGAAACTCCGTGGATCTTTGCCATGAAAAAAGAGGGATGATGGAACGCGAAACTAGATACAATATAGTTCTCGAGCACCATGACCGCATGTCATGTATCCAATAACACACTTTTCAGTCCCTCATTAGGAGCCAAGTACATTGCAAAATTTGGCCTCTTAAGCTCGTGGAATCACAAACTCTTGCTGCGGGTACCGCCGCAGTTCGAATGGATGCATAGCTTCCTGCTAGTAATTAAGGGCTCTAAAATGGATGCTTCATCATCCAAATTGGTAACACATGTGGTTATTTATGGGACCATATATTCAAGTGGCAACACTTTGCCCTTTTTTAACACCAATCGAAGTGCTTTGACTAATTTTGTAATTTTTACGTAGTCATGTACTTGCTCATAAGATGGCCAAAAATTTCTCATAACAATCTTTCCACACAACATCTCATAACTTATAAGGCTATTACTCAAGATTTTACTAAATGTTTCAACCATTCCATTCACTTCGCAAATGCTATGGTGTTGTCTTATGATGTGTGATCATACATTTTGACAAATGTATGCACATAGTATCATTGAGGAAGTGTGTTCCCCAATCAATCATTATGATAAAAGGATATCCATATTGACTTAATATGCTTTCTTATATAAATATTGTCACAACTTTTGTTGTACAATATGATTCTTGTATGGCTTCAACATAACATGTTAGATAGTATGTTATTTTTATAATAGAACACACCTCAAATCATCTCCCACTTCAATTTATATGCCCAAAAGTCTATGGCCCATTTTTCAAATGGTTCTTAGGAAATAATTGGGAAAGGGCATCGATCTCTTTTTCTTGGATTCCCATTTGCTAAGAAATATCATAATTACGTGCATATTCTCTTACAAAATGAAAACAAATTCCCACCATAATCTACCATGAACACTTTCCATACATTCGCATCCCTAACATAATGTCCTCCTACTACCCCTTCATGTTCTTCACGCAGATCTATTTTTGTTCGCGATCCATTACATAATGCCTTAATACTTCATCCTTACCATCTTATATAGGCTTCCACTTATTATTTCATGGGGAAAACTTATACAATGAGTTTCTTCTTATGTTGTTTACTCCAATAAGTTGGTGTGAATCCTATTTCAAGGACACCGTAATATCGTTTAGTTCATCTAGGGCACTAATTATTCTTAGTAGTTGGCATCATGCATTCCATCTTCTATTTTTTTTTCCTTTTATGTAGTAGTGATGTGTGAAAGATGATTAGGTTCTGCATTATTTTTCCTTATCTTTACTACTATGACGAATTGAAATTCTCTATGACATTATGATCCACCTATAGATTTATCCATGCAACACCTTATACAAAAATGTTTTAGCACCATGTTATTATCATAGAAGACAAATGGAATTGCTAGAACATATTCATGGAATATCTACATAAATGATAGAAATCCCTCTCTTCCATTTGTGTTATAATTTTGTTTTGTGGGTGTTAATTTTATACTTGTAAATAAGATGAGAGGATCCACATTTTCTTCTTCTAGTTGTGCAATAATTTCCGCAACGTTTGTACTGCGCGCATCCACAAGAACATGTAAGGGTTTATTCTATTATGGAAATCTCAAGATTGGTGCACTAGATTGTTGTTAGTTAAATTCTTTGAATTCTTTTTATTGATCTTCACCCCATTGAAATCGTCCTTTTTCCTTAACATTTTTTTCAAATGCGAGACTATTTTGGCATACCCTTGTATAAATTTTCTGTAGTATCCTTAATGTATAAGAAATGTGTATATTTCCTTTCAGGTTTGAGGAGTCTCTAATTATAGAATGAGTACAATTTTGGCTGAGCCAATAAGTAATCTTTATTTACAAATTATGTGCCCTAATAGTGTCCCAAAACGGGTGGAAAATATGCATTTCTTTAAGTTTAAGAATATTTACAACTATTTATAGTACTCAATCATTAACTATAAGCATTCACAAAGTGATCTTTACCATTCCATATACATTTAAATCATTCAAGTAGAATTGTAGGATGAAATCGTTGAATACGGCTATGAAAATGCAAAAAAAGTGGACAATATGTTATTCATCCCCAATGGAATTATTGTATAATAAAATGAGCCCCATTTTGTAGAAATTTATCTTTGCACAATCTTCCTCTATTGTTTTGACCTGATGATATTGGGAAAATCCATATGTAAAGGTGTAGATCTCTCTTCCACCCACCCCTTCAAGTATTTCTTTTGTGAATGGTTTTCGAAAGGGGTATTCTATAGACACTTCCTTTAACACGTGATAGTTCACAAACATTTATATGTGACCATTCTTCTTTATGGTGATAACCATTGGAATTATCTAGTCAAATTAGATTCTATTAACACAATAACTATAGCGGACAACATTCCATAAATTTGCTCTTTTACTTTAGCAAATAGATTGGGATTCATCATGTATGGCCATTTACATATATTGGTTCCCCTTCAACCAACTTGATATGCATTTAATCCCAATATGGGTGTAAACCTTTAATTTCTTGATAACACCTTGGGAAAATATCTTCATAAATAGGTAGAAATTTGACTATTTTTGTAACTTCATCTTTAGACCAGTAATCCCTAGTGGTTGCATTTTTTGATGTGTCTTCCATCTCAATGATTGTTTTATTCAATTTTAGAGGTTCGTATAGTATGTTAATGTTATCTTGCTTATCTACTATTCCCCACGAGCCATAGATAGTTTCAAATTCAAGAATATTTGCATCCTCTTCCTCATATACTTTGTGAAGGCAAATGAGAGAAAAAAATTTATCGAATTCCTTGATTAAAAAATTAGAGGAAGCAAATAAATACAAGCGGGATGCTTACAAGAGAGGGAATCATCGACCAAGAAGATGCCATTAGCATAACCGCTCTAAGTTGGTTTTCCAATAAAACAATGTATTAACCTATTTTGCTAACATTCCCCCTTAATACATTGTTTTTAAACATCATATTTGATAGTGGACCCCCTATTTCAATCAATGTAACATGTTTTAACACTCTTCATGTAGCCTGCTCACCTTTGAGGTGGCATGCCATCTTTGTGGCTTCATGGTCTTAGTGACACCTTGGTTTTTCCTAGGATTACCACAAACCCGGAAAATCACATGAGTACATCTCTCTACAAACACCTTTGGTGGTTTCTAGTTTCCCTGGATTACCACGAACCCCTATGGTTTTCTGATTGCAGTTCACCACGAACCTAGAGGTGACTGGAGGTCTCAACTATACACTTCAGTGGTTTCTCGGATTTCCAAAACCCTTTACACAAGAACCAAGTGCTACTTTAGTGCTTTTTCTCCTCACAATGTTCTTCATTCAAGAGGTACCAAACTGGAAAATGCTCTGCATTTTATTGAAAACACACAATGCACAAAACAAAACAACACCACACACAACAAAAAACAACACTAACAAAAATGTCACCAAAGCAATGATGCCAATTGTCCTCTAACCTTTGTTTATCATCCAGCCTCCAATTTGTTGCTACGTAATTAACAGATATAACTTTGAGGCTCATTATATTCCAATTGATTCAAAACAATTTCCACATTGTAGTTCTCGCCAATGTCTTCCTCAATCTTTTTCTCGTCTTCCCGGACATAATGAACGAAGATAAGTGTATTATTGTATTCTATTTTATTTTCATCGCATACTCCATTGTCAAAGGGTACTTAAAGAACCTCATACTGATCAAGTTTGTTCCTGCGAGGTGCCCTCACATGGGGGTATTTGGAATTTCTGGGCGTCAAGAGTATCTTTGTGATGTGAAAAGCTACTCACGTTCCAAACTTTTGGTTCTTTTTCTTCAAAGTAATTTTCCCAGATTTCACGACTTTGGAAACCTTTTCTGCCCGACCCTTAGGATCAACCTAATTTACAACAGAACAGTCTCGTACTCTTGCCCTGCGTGACTCCCAGCGAAGGAGGTCTTGGGTATGCTCTAAAGCGGGTCTTTATGCTAGTCGCGCTGCCAAATACTGCAAAGGGATGCCAAAAAAAAACAGATCACTCCATTGGTCGTTGCCACATATCTATTATACCATTTTGTCTGGAGTCTGCCACGTTCCAAACAGGTCTGTCAAACTCAGGTTTGTATGGGATGCAACACGCAGACATGAATTATGAAATAGAGCTCCATGGTTCTAACGCTATTTCGTCCAATCTCTATCTGATTCGCCACACTTCCACGTTGATTTTTTCCAAAAAAGATACACCAAGACTATATTCCAGAAGTTTCTTCCGCAATTGTTGCTCTGATACCAATGAAGGAAAATGAGAGAAAATAAATTATTGAATGCCTCGGTTAAAAAATAAATAGAGGAATCAAATAAATACAAATAGGGATGGTTATAAGAAAGGGAACCGTCGACCAAGAAGATGCCAGTTTGCATAACCGACTAAGTCGGTTTTCTAATAACACAATTTATTAACCTATTTTGGTAACACTTTGCAGACAATCTTTTGTTGTCATTTTAACTTATATTTTTCTTTAACCACATAGTTTTATCTTGTTCATTGGAATCATCATTAGTGTTTAGTTCCTCACATATTTTTTTGTAGTTCTTTACTTTTGTCGCTACATAATTTTAACATCCAGTTTTTCATTACAATTTCATTAAAAAATATTTCATTCTTGATACTTTGTAGTAAATGATTTAATGTGGGTACTTTTGACATGAAAGAGAACATGTGAACAAAGTTATATTTTAATCCTTTCCACGTCATTGTTCCTTGACACACTTCATAATCGACATATGATATGCATACATAAATTTGTAGTATAAGATAAAATATATGCACCCAATGTTCTAGTTTGATGTTTCTGGTGCCTGAACTCCAAGCTTCTTCAAATTGCTATAGATTTTTTTCTATCCTTGTTACCTCACTAAATTTATAATTCTTCACATCTAATTTCCCTATTTAAGCCTTGCATGCATGGATTCATATATTTTATCCCATGTTTGTAGTTGTGATTGATGCATAACTCACCATTAAGTTACTATGTTACATACCGTATAAACCATGCAGCTTTATCCATGCTTGCGTTGGGCGCATATATGTTTCATATAGCCCAAATATTCTTGGACACTCCCACAACCTTGAAAATTTGGTTTTTTTACTTTGTTTTCCTTCCTCGCATTAAGACATATCTCTTCATGGAAGTAATCTTCACCGTGGTCAATTATTTAGATTTTAATCTTTTAGTACCACAATCACACCTAATTAACTCATATAACCCATGTTCCTAGTTCTCACTTGTTACAGCTTTTAGTATATGAGACTAATTAAGAATCATTATCCTATAGTACTCCATCCGGATCTATTAAAAATTATACAACCTTGATGTTGTAAAGGTGTTCCAGTCTTCATGTTCCTCTACATTTTAAACATGTGGAGCACTTTATTTTTGGTCCCTAGGTAGTATTACATGTTTCGCCCATTTTAAAATATTAGATAGCTTTTTTCAAACACATATGTAGTCTTTTTATTGCCAAATTATAGCTAGGCGCTGGCACTTCTCCTAGGAAAAATTGATGCTCACCCGGTGCACAGAGCCACCAAGTCCCTCCTTGGTTATGCTTGAAAGGTGGTTAGCATGCACATTCATCAGTTTTAAATCATTAAACCATTCGTGCATGGATAATAATCATCACCATGTCAGTTTGGAAACAAAATCACTCTAAACAAGAATCAAGATCAACTGCATCATTACAACACCATATTTCTATATGCCAACAACCATTATCCAACTACAGCTTATCCATCACTAGCTAGAATTCACTAAATAACGTAAATTAAATACATAACAATGATGCACATAACTATGTGTGCAAGTATCACATACATTCTTCACTCTCCAGTATATCAAGCCCTATATCACCTCCTTAAAAAATAAAGACATACAAATGAAATATATAGGGGTGGGGATCAGAGTCACAAAATCACGCACTTACTATTACATTAGTACCGGCTCGGAAATGTTATTTTATATATGGATCTTACATAGTAAAATTATTCACTAGTGACCTATCCTTTAGTCTTGTTGTCGGTTTGTCGGGCGTCATTGTTGTTTGCATTGTTCGATCATCATTTGTCTCTCAGCTTTTAGGCATCTTTCAGGTGTCTCGGATGTCATAATTTGCTCAACAGTAATCTTTAGGTATACTCTGGGCGCCTAGGGTTGCACTGGGCACCTCAGGGTGCCCCAATTTGTGATTTTAGGCGCCTATGTCGTCGTAAATTTTGTTCTTAATTTCTTTATTCGAGGTTGGTCTTAACGGTTACCCCGTACATTCCCCTAGGTCATAGTCGGCGCTTTAGGTCACTAGTGTCAAAATTTGAACAAGAGATCCTTATCTAAACATACCATACTCACTACATTATGGGCGGACATCTTACACATCAAGGGAAACAATCGACTAAGGCAAGGGATTCCATTTGGGCTTCTTCTAAATCTGCATCACACCGCATAGGGGAAAGCTTATATTCTTTCTATTCCATCCACCATCTCGCATTTTACATCTAGTTATTGCCCCTTATTAGTGCGTCATTGGCGCTAGGGCACCCTAGGCACAAAAATGCACACACACGCACATAGAACTACATTGGGTCTGAAATGTAGTGCAAGGTGCTCCCTGATCTATTCATATACATTTTTTAGAACTCGATGTTTTGATAGGGTTTTGCAGTAAAACTTCACATATCATTTACAACGACACAAGTGAAAGTAGTGCAATACTTGCGCAACAGAGTGAAGGTATTCCGACACTATCACACTCGTGTCCAAAGATGTTCCACAGCCTAAATCACCCAGATTATAGAATAGGCACCCCAGAGTGCCCTAAGATCCTCATAAGCACCTCAATGCAGGTCAAATAGTCAAGCCTTCGCCTTCCTAAGGTCGTTCACCACAACTTGTCTAGTTTGCACACTCGATTTACTCGTGAATAACATACAATGAGGTAAGTCAACTTGAGGTTAGTATCATATCCCTCTCATTTCTTATTTTCTAATATATTCAAATATTAAAGCACAATACTTAGTTTTAACATTTCAATATAGCATTTAGTTTCTATTTAGATTAACTCATAAAATAGTTACAAATTTTTCTATTTTCGCTTAATCATTTTGGTGAACCCTACTGTTAAAATACTTTGTGTTGGATCCTTGATTTTTAATTTAGTATAGTTTATTTTTCATAATGTCTCATTTTAGCATTAATCCCATTTACGATGCGATGTATTCGTTGAGCTTAGGGCTTTATATAGTCAACCCTTGGACACACCTCCAAAAGCTACTCAACAAGAACTCCTTATGGGCCAAGCGTTAGTACCTACCAATCATGTTGATTCTCCTATAGGCATATGCCTTGTTGATGAACCTGTTGCTTTTACTCATTGCACGTCATGCCATCTGGTTGCATGTGATCCTTCTTCTTATTCTTTTGATATGCCACCCAATGTTTTAGATACTTATATCATTGACTACTTATTAGGCATTGATTCACAATCTGGTATGCCTCCTACCTCTCCTCCGACCACTCCTATAGCTACTCCCCTATCTCCTCCTGCTTCTCATTGTGTTTCTATGACCTCTCATTCTAGTTCATCAACACATTCTTATTAGCTTGATGATCCTATTGATAATAATGTTCCGTATGACACTAACCATACTAATCCATCTCTTGTTTCTAAGGAGTCTCCTTCTTTCTACACTGTGTGGTGTGCTTCACCTCTTCCAGCTTCCTCTTCTCTTGATATTTCTTTTACCATAGTGCACGAGCCCCTCCTATTATTTCTCCTCATTCTATTCCTACTTTATCTATGCTTCCTTCTTCTACTTCACCTATAGTCAACCCCTCATTATACATTCCACCCATACCACATGATCATCATAATACTATTAGTGAAACTTCCCCTTCACCATCTCACGCCACTTATTTGACCCACACTCCTCACACACCTCTAAAATCGAAGCCTACTATCTCCCCTCTTGATATACCTATGATCACACAAAATGACAAGCTTCAACCTCTTAATACACTATTGCCATCTTTTTCTATTCCGTCACAGACATTCTATCTCTCATGCATGTCGTAGGTCAATTTCAATATCGGGCCATTCCTCGCCCTAGAAAGTAGGGATTATTATGCGTCTATAGATAAAAATTCCTTGCATGGTAATCCACCCAAAAAAACCCATAATTTGGCCTTTCCTAAGGATTTTATCATGCCCACATTCACCGCTTCGATGGTTTCGGTGACCCTCATGCTCACATTGCACATTATCACATTCTTATGACCTCTTATTCTAATGATAAACTCTTGCTTAAGGCCTTCTCGGTTTAGTCTAGTGGATGATGCGCTTCAATGGTATACACATCTTCCTTCTAATTGCATTAAGCACTTTCTATGATATGGAGGATGCCTTCCTTCATAGGTTTATCATTAATACCGGTCCTAGGGTTACATATGATCACATCCGTATTTTGCATCGGGCTCTTCGAACCTATTCATGATTACATCTTACGCTTTAACATGTGTATACATCAACTTATCTTTCACCCTAGTAAGGTAGAGAAGTGGTTCATATTCCGTCGTCATGGCCTTATTCCTTCTCTTAAACAACACTTATGATATGATAATTGTGAGTCCCTTATACTTTTTTTATACAAGGTTATCGATCTAGAAAAGGACCTTCTTTATTCTCCTCTAGTGGAACTACCTCCCATTACTATGTCCTCTCGTTGTTCCGCCTACACCTATAGTTAAACACCCTTAGCAAAATCCAACTTTGGCTAAAATTCAGACTAAGTGTACCCCTCCCGCTCCACCTCCTAGAAACCACCAAAAGTAACTCGTATCTCAACCTAAAGTGCAAAGGAAACAACCTCATTCCCCTTCTCCACCTCCTAAACATGTCTCTCTAGTTCCTCAACCAGCCCCTACTTCGACTTGTTCGCCTAGATCACATGAACCTAAATGCTTTTCACCTAATGCTCGACCACATGATATCCTGTATATTACTTAATGAGCGATTAATTCGACTTCCTTCCAAACAACATCACCCTTCACACCATCTACAACGGCAACCCCGACCAATACTATCAGTAATTATCACCATATATTTGGACATTGAGACAATGGTTGTCTTGCTCTAGGTGGGAGGCTACAACTACTAGAGGACACTAGTGTCATATCTTTTGCATCTCATGAATGATCCTTGTCTCATTCACCTAGACCGCATTGCATCTACCTCCCGAGCCCTCTCTACCTCGTCCTCAACTTTTTTTGTCATTCACCACCATCACATGCACGCTATCCACCACCTCCATTGCTTCCACCACCACATTCATTATCTACCTCATTTGCACTATCCATCACATGCATCCCATGGGTTTCCGCCGATCTTTGATATCCCATGGTCACTCCCTATGACACGTAATTCATCTCATACACTCATGCTCCATCCATTCCATATGCTTCCACCTCCACCCATCATCTAGTCATTGGTAGGTGATCATTATCACCTCACCCCTCGATGACACACTTGTGTTCTTACGGTTCTTACACAACTGTTGAGGGATTAGTTTTAAGAACCTTTCACCACATGCTCCATCATTCATCTAGTGCACCTCAATCATTTCCCAATGATGCAATCTTACTTACGTGGCTCATACTTGATCAAGAGGGGTATTATTACATGAGCCTATTCATCCATACACTGGGGGGCATTGTTACGCTAATTCCCCCTTATATTTTCCTCACTTTATGCTATTACATTACATTTTCACGATTCATTACTCTACATTTATTTATTTCCACATTTATTCTATTATCACCATTACATTACCTACATGCTACATATTTTATTCATCTCATATTTCATCATTTACATTAGTTATCTACTACATCATTCACCATACACCTTTTTATCACATACAATACAATACACATGCTAGGACAATAACCATCGAAACATATCATATCCATTACATCACAAATACAAAAACATCTCAACATCAATTATATATATCAAAAATAGATGTCCATACATATATTGTTCATACAATCATCATCACAAAAACATGTTTCATCACTGGGGAAAAGGTACCTACATCATATACAATCATCACTATCAAACCTCATCATCACTATCGCTCTCATGTACTATGAGATCCCTAGAACTCGATGCCTTACCACCGATGTGACGTTGCATTTCGTGGCCCCAAACGTCTCCACCTATCTCCGTATTTTACCAATTTGTACATACCGCTCTCCAAAACTCACGCTGCAACTCTACATACCGTGCATACACGTCCCCGGGAAAAGGGACCACCACCTACCGCCTCTCGGGAATGTCGAGTATCCTTAAGTGCCTCATCCCTCTCATTAAGAAACACCATATATGTCACCACTGCTATGACTACTAGCTCAAATAGATGGGCATGCTCTCCTACGATCTCATCCACTTGCTCTAACATACCACCCACTAGTAAATCATTCAGCACATTCCGAGTCAATGTGTCGATCGATGTGTCCACTATTAACGACCAATAGGTATCTCCTGCATACACAACATATAACCTCATGTTAGTCCAACACGTACAACACAACATCGACAATTGTTCACCATGATATAAATATCATCCAATACTTAGGATCTCGCCACAATTGCTCGCTGCAGTGGTTAGGGACACCTCCCTCACCCGCTCCTCCTATTGGAAACTCCATAACACCTACAAATACTAGGTATAGTAATACCCACCGATGTGTTGCCCACCATGCTTGATAATCCTCCATCCACCCCAGTGTCATCAATATCCACAACCGCTATCACTAGGTCTACCACATCTAACCCTAGTGGTATCAACCGCTCTGCCATGGGCCTAGGCCTAACATCCTCCCTCCTAGGGGCTCTGACAACTCGTAACCATATATATGGCTCTAGGGGAATGTCCTGTACCATCCCAAACTTCAACAATACTCTCTCCACTTGAAACATCTCTCGCTACACCTGGAAAGCGGTCCTCTAACCACATGGTCCTCTAAATACATCACAACTCTATCACATCCTAAGAACATCCTCCATAGTCTCGATATGGCCTCCATACAACTGACTCCAGCCCCATCCTATCTATCGGGGCTCTAAAATTGTCCATGTCCATCTTTTGTTGTGGATATCCACCCAGATCGAGAAAATATCTCTAGCCGAGCCACTCCCCTCATGGCCCTATAAATGGTCTCAACATGATTATATACTCATATGCCCATATGTGTAGCAGTGTGGTGGCCCCTATACCTCCACCATGCTCATCCTACGTGAATCGATACAAGTCCCTGTACATATGGGCCAACACACACCGTGCCCACGCATATCTCATCCCATCCTCCTCTATCCATTGACATATGTCATGCATATTATACAAGATGCCGACACCCCCTCCCTCCATTGTTATACAAGACACTATCACCACTGTGATGAAATTTCACAAATGTGGAACCCTCGACTATAATATCACATCCAAATTGATATGGGCCTCGAGTAGGTACCTAGGCCCCGTAAAATATCATCTAGCCAAGTGCATCTGGTGCTCCATATCCACTACTTCCATAATTTGTACTCTCTCTCCGACCACTGCAATCGTAGTATGTGATATACATCCTCTAGTGTCACCGTCATCTCCCCATCGCTAACCAAAATGTGCATGTATCTGGACACCACCTATCTCACAATGTCATTCAACATGGGCATATTATGGGGCACATCCCCCATCCATGCTATATGTCATAGGCCGGCATGGTCCATCACATCCCACTCATCATTCGACAACCCCAATCCCAACAATGTACTCAAGTTTCACCACCGCGGAACTCCCTCGAGTGGATATCCCTTTGCACAACACCAAACGACAAAAAACACAGTGTTAGAACACCTTATATAGTAAAATATAACCTTTCAACATACTAGAAACATATTCCCTAACATTATTCATTAAAACAAAAATTTATGGACCAGGGCGCCCAGATGCAGGATGGGGCACCCTCACCGCTCTTGTCCGGGTCCCAAATGCCGAGAAACTAAAAACCCTAAATTTTCAAAAATTCAACTAAAATACCTAGTACACCCTACATTTTTTCCAAAATAATGCACTTACAAACTCTCACATAAGATGTGACGCTATAAAGAAATCACCACTCGCTCAAATTGGCTAGGATGTAATGGTCTCGCTTGAGGCATCTCTACTCACTCCAAACACACTCTCACACTTGTGCAAAATACAAATGAAGTGATAAGTTACCTTTTCACTTTACTAGTTATAGTCACATTTCACATATCATCTTTACTATAGTCCATGTTTAATGCTTATTACCACAACTAATACACACTACACCATTTTGGTCATATCTTGAGCATTTTTACTCCAATTTACACCCCGTTTGTAGCATTCTTTTTAGAATTATGCCTACCACCGTATGGTACATGTTACACTCACATTATAACTCTCTACCACACTTTTCTATCCACCGCATCCACATTTTAATCTCCTAGCGTTACTTTTGGCTTAGAGTTTGCTCTTCTCGTCACTCCTCTTTCGCCGAAAGGGGGGCATATTATTATCGAGGTCCCCTTAAAAATTCCCATTATGTCACCATGTGTTCCAATATCGTGAATTCAATACCTTAAAAATTTATATACCGTGAAATTTCACAATCCATCTCCCCTAATGACCTAACTTGGGGGCAACAATCATTAACCATTTTCCCAAACACGGTCACACACTATAACCTATCAATCCCTCCTAATGACCTAACTTAGGGAAAAAAACAACTAAAAACCTTTTACGTGACATACCATCAATTTCTAGCAACTCTACCCTAATGACCTAACCTAGGGGCAATTAGCTGAAAACCTCTCCACGACCAACCAATCAAAACACTCAATCAACTAATCAAAATCAATGTGTTCAAATCTACAAGCGGTCTCCCGTGATGACCTAACTTTAGAGTCACACTCACCACTTCTTTCCCGTGATGAACTAACTTGGGATTTTATTCTATATTTCGTGTTTACTTCCGTATGACCCACTTTGGAATCCATCTCATTCCTTCCGTGTTCGCTTCTAGATGACCCAAATTAGAAGTTGTCTTGTTGATTTTGCATTCGCTTCTAGATGACCCAACTTGGAAGCCATGTCATTTTATACCATGTTCACTTCTAGATGACCTAACTTAAAATCCATCTCATTTTCTACCGCATTCACTTCCGCATGACTCGAACTTGAAGCCATCTCATTCTCTATCATGTTCGCTTCTAGATGACCTAACTTAAAAGCCTTACATCATGCAGAAAAACCTATGAAGTGGGGAAAGATTGTCTTCCCCTATCATTCCTATATGGGTCAACCTGCTTAACCAAAATCATCTGGATCTAAAATCACCACATTTTGATCCGATTCCATCTCGCACTGCTAGACCTTGAGGATGAAGTTAAATCTTGGAGAATAACACACTTTTCTCCCTACACTCTTCCTCCGACAAAGACATGACATCCAAATCCTCTCGGTTATTCCATTCATATACAAGCATTTAGGTTGGGAACTTATCACTCCCTACCCACCTATTCGTTATTAAACCACGTTTGAAATCATCATATAACCTAATAATAATTTTCATTTTACACACTTCATCGTGACACTTAAAATTTTTTGATATCGATGGATCAACTCATTGATCCATGGTTCGACAAGATTTAATAGTTATTTTGGCACGCTTTACTACATATCTACGTGTTCTTCTACGACATGGGCTTCTCCGGATTTCTCTCAAGTATGCATATCTATCTACTTTATGTTACGTAGATTTCCTCTCACCAAAATAAAGTGGGGGAAAATGTAGTCGAAAATCACGCACTTACTATTACATTAATACCGCCGGGAATGTTATTTTATATATGGATATTTGATGCAAAGCAAAGATGAGTGCAAGACCAAGAAAGAAGTCTCAGAATGTGGAAAAAAGGACATTAACATGAGTTCAAGTGGTCTTGAAGACCAAGAAGTCAAAATCAGGAGCTTTGATGGGGGTTCTCCATTTTCCCTCCAAAATGGATTATTCAAAATTTGAATTGTGTGAAGACTTTGAAAGGCCTAAACCACCTTCATGGAAACTATCAAGAGGTGTAATGACCTTGCAAGTCATAAGAAACTGTTTACATTCATTTATGTTACATACCCACCTTGACATGCTGTCATGAGTGAATAGGTACTTGTAGGTGAGTTGTAAATAGTAGTTTAGGCATAGTAAAAAGTGAACATAGGCTAAATAAGGCCTATCAAGCCATGACATCATAGGAAGAAGTCTTGGCACAAGTTTTCAAGTAAGTTAGAGTGATATTTATCATTGTACTAGGTTTAGAAAAGTTGTTGAGCCTTTTTAGGCTTAGTTGAGCATGAATAGGATATGGAATAAGGCACCAAAAGTAGTATTTTGGTCTATATATGTGATTCCTTCATGGAAATTGAATGTATCAGAGGGAATTGAATGTAAATAAGAAGTATTGAAGGTTTGGGAGTTCCATATGGTGTATTTTGAAAGTCTTTTCCATTTTTCCTTTAAGCATACATTAGAATTCCCCAAGGTGCCAAGAGCTAGGAAGTGACAAAAGGAGAATTACAGCTATAAACCCCTATGTGATGCATGGAATAGTTAGAGAAATTATTTACAAGAATAGGAAAAATTATTTCAAGTCTTGAAACTGTCCCCGATTAGTTCTCGTGGAACTAGTTTTGTGCTCATTGCCCTCGAATTAGGGCCTCCTTTATCTCTAAATGGTAGGGTCAAAAATCTTAAAATTTTAGAATCTGAATGTTACCACCGGTGTCTTCATATCCCCAAGAGTGCAGAGTTTAAATCTATTGACAAGTATGTCTTTCATGAAACTTTATATTTCAAGCCTGTGATCTTCAGGATCACTACCACAATAGTAATCTAGTGATGTTTTGGATATGAATAAGGGTTTATATTGATTGAGGTCACCTGGCAGAGTCTGTAGAAACCTCATATAAGTGTTGGATGGTTGAGTTCATCTCTGAAACCTTTGTAGTACTCATACAATCTTCCAAGAGACCTAATTAGGTCTATAACAGTCCTCAGCCTGTAAGAAAGTTGATTTTCTTTCAAAGTGATCCCATTTGTAATTTTGATATGTTGTGGGAATCCCTGATTAGCACCTGAGTTTGTATTTAGTTCCACTATATTCAGAGATATAGGAATGTTATCCCCAAATCTCAGAGATTCAAGGCTACAAGCTTAAACCAAGTCTAGAGGTGGCTATATGTCAACAAATACATCCATGACCTCATGACCTAATCATTAGAGGAAGATAGTAAATAAAGGTATGTAAGTGTTTGAAATCTAGAGGTGTCGTCCTTTGGTTCTTGTATTCATTCATGAGGTGTGATTCCATGTCTTAATGTCAACAACCTTGAATGAAAGAGAAAAATTTTAAAGGATGATAATTGATCATAAGCAAAGGAGGGGTATACGATCAAAATACACATCAATTGAAGATGACCCATGGCAAGTAAGTCTAGATAGATCAATTTTATAACTAATCCATCAAGGAGAGGTGGTATCCCAAAGTTGATTCTTTCATATAATGAGTTTTACATTCTAGAGAAGTAAAAGGTAGAATTATATGCTTCATGATCATAATGACTAATGGATATAGATATGGGAAGTTTCAAAGTTGAGCTAGGATGGTAAGTGCACCATTAGTTGAATACTGAGCAGAGGTACTAATTATTGAGTACATTTATTTGATAATAAGAAGTATATCGCCAGTTTGTGCATGCAAGTACCTAAGAGTCATTAAAAGGAGAGAGAATTTGTGACTACAAGAAAGAGAGATAAAATGGTTCAAATAAGAGAAGAATAAGGACAAGCTTTGGGAGATAACGTGAATGATGTGATAAGAGAGCTATTTATGAGGTTGAAAGATATATACTTTGGACAAAGGAGCATGATGGAGGAGATAAATGCTTTGAAATAACAAATGAACAAAAAGGAATCTATGATCAAACATATGGGAGGACAAGGATCTCAAGTTCAAGACAAGAAGGCCATTAATAAAGGTAAGATTGTTCAAAATACTCATTTTAATTGAAAGTTTTTAGATGCCAGAGATATACAGGTCATAAATCCAAGGAGTGTGGGGAATGATTCAGGGAAGTACCTATTATGAAGGAGAAGAGAGAAATGGCTAATGGAGGTGAGCTCAAAGAAGGTAAGTCTCTTTTGATGAGAATAATGATGTTTAAACAAAATAATGTGATGGATCTAATCACTCAAAGAATAAATTTGTTTAAAAAAAGATGTAAAGCTTAAGGAAAATGTTGTAATTTTATCATAGATAATGGAGAATCACTACGAATTTAGCGTCTACAGAGATGGTAGAGAAATTGAAGTTGAAGAAATTCCCTCACCCTACACCATACAAGATGTCTTGGGTGCAACAAGGTCATCAGTTGATGGTGAATGAGTAGTGTCAGGTTGAATTCAAGATAGGAAGCTACAAGGACAAGGTAACATGTGATATTGTGCCAATGGATGTATGCCATGTCTTGTTAGGAAGACCTTGAAGTATGATAGGCAAGCAACTCATAATGGAAAGAAGAATACATATGTGTTTGTAAAGGATAGGATTGAGCATACTTTAATACCCTTGAAAGGAGAACTCCAAGAAAGTGGAAATAGGAGAGTGATGATGGCAACTAAATAGTACTTAAATAGTAAAAGGAAGCAGAGAGGAGTAGTTTCATAGAGGCAACCGAGCCTCGTGTTTTTGACCTAACTAATGAAGTTTTATGTAGGTATGACAATGAAGAAGGAGGTCAATCAATCCAATGATGGACAAGTAACAATGCATGATACAACTCTAGAAGAAGACCAAAAATATTTGATAGAAGGAGTGATAGGGGCATTCCCACCTCTATCAAGAAGAAAACCAAGCGGATGCAACAGCTTAAGTAAGAGGTACAAGTTGATAGCTCAAAGCATGATAGAGCTAGACAAGAAATAGGTTAATGCGAGTTGAGAAAAGAGGTGCAACAATTGCAGCAGATAGAGAACAAAGAGAAAAAGATGAAGTGTGATGAGAAGACAATCATGACACAAGAAGTTCATAGTTTTCATGTTTTTGAATGTGAAATTGCAGGTATTGATCAAGATACAGTATGCATTTCGAGTCTCTTGAAAACAAAGTGATAAAGAAAAGACAATGGAAAAAGATCATGAATTGCAGGATGATGCATTGTGGCAACATATTAAAGAAGCACCAAGGGAATATTTTGTATACACAAGAATTGAGTAAATCGCTAGAAGACATACAAGCCTTAAAAGATGATATTGTTGTTCCAAAATCATCCTGGGTGGGCGTATCTATGGATAGGCGAGCCAACAAAGTGTGCAAGGCATAGCCTCTCTTTGAGAATATAATGTGAAACTGGTTTATTGCTATTCTACCAGCAGGAATCTGCGCAAGTCCTATAGTATTCTGCCTTCAGGGGTTTGGGATCTTGTCCCAGTAGGGGTATTTCCGACTGTGAACAGAAAGGAATGAAGGGAGGAATGGAGATAGGATAGATTTGAAGGGAGAAAAGAAATGAATTCCAAAGTAGAAAGGTCAGAGGGTTTATGTTTTGGGCTGGTAGTAAACAAAGCCAAACCTACTTGCATAAACGAACAAAGCAATACTGATGAGCAAATGACAAAAAAGTAGAGATAGATCTAACAAAAAAGTAACACAGATCTAACTTAAGAAATATCTAATGCACATAACACATCCATTGAGCACAAAGTCTTAATTTTTGTATTAATATTTTCTGTCACAAAAAGTACAAAGCCTTTTCCTTCTAACTTCTATTTTTCATCTAAAAAATGTCCACACTTGAATACTACAAGTATCCAAGTATTTATAGAAGGAGAAGGAGAAAGAAGGAAAAAATGAGCCAACAACTATTTACAAAATATCTAAAAGTCAAAAGTTGACTTTAGGAAATTTTGTGGATAACAACATTCCATGGTGCAACATGGATGATGTCATCATTTGTGCTAACATATTTTAAATATTTTTACAAAAATGGGGAAAAACCGGAGGAAGGAGCCTATTCGCCGTCATCTCGCACTGAAAGGAGTGTCCCGTTCACTCGGGGAGGTAATGTGGAATTGAGCTCGATACTCCATGAATTTGCTTACCATCACTTGGAGTTGATCCTGAGCAGGCCCTTGGTATGATCTCCGATGAGTTCGCAAGTCTCCCGCTCATCTTTGAGTCTCTCTCGGGAGTTTGAAGTATTCATTACCTCGCTCTCCATCATGTATTCAACAAAATTGCGGCAGCCGTAAGGTTGCTTGATAGATTCTGTATCAAAAGTGGCCTCTAACTCTAAACCTTGCGACGCGATCCCTTTGAAGAGATGAATAGTGTCATCCGCCTTCCTCAAGGCATATGATGGGGTGAGTAAACCCGAGACATCCTTAAGACGATCTCGCTCCATTTGATGCATCGCATTCAAGGATTCCTTCTTTATTTTATCTATTTTCTCCAAGACAAATTCCATTTGGTCAACCCGATAGTCCAAAGCAGTAAGGACTTTGTTGGGTGCTCTTGGGTGACTAAAGACGCTAAATTTCATTAAGTCATCGACTAGGCAGTCGAGCATCTTCTGGAATGTCTCCTGCTGTAATCTGGGCATGGTCCAACTCTTCGGAGATAGGTCCTGCAATCGCCTGGAGTTCCTTATTAGCCTGATCTATATTTTGATATAGCTCTGTGAACTTTATAATCACTTCCTCACTATCTTTGAGGATCTGGTCTCTCCAGTGGACACTGCCATACCTTGCTCGCCAATCTTGGCATACTCATTTATCTTTTCCTGACTAAGGGCTTCAGGAGTTTCGGTGGCAGCTACAGGAGGTGCACTGCCCATTTTCTGCAGGGCTTGGAGAAGATGCTTGTTTTGCTCTTTCAATATCCTCTTCTCTTCCTTTGCTTCCTGAAGATTTTTGCAAAGGGCATCCACTGCATGGATAAGGCCTCTCCTTGCAGGATTTCTGAGGATGTTCCCATTGTGACCTGAGTCACTGTAAAATCTGTAGGAGACAGATCTTTTTCTCCTTTGTGGGATCAGGGTATGTGATCTCCATAACTCTTTCACCTAAAGCGCTTTGAGAGAAGCGGGTTATAGCCTTTTGCTTCTTAGCTCCTTTAGTCGGAATCATGGAGAAGTCCATAGGTGCAATGGGGACTTTCCTCTTGTGTTGGCTCAGGTGTTTGGAGATCCATTCTAGACTTAAGGGAGTGGGACCAGGGGAAGAGGAGGGAACAGGGGTGGAAGAAGGAGCAGCTGCAGTGGGCACGGGGAAATGCATCGAGACACTTGGTGGCGGCATCGAGAGAGAAGCCAACATAGTGCTCACGGGGTAGGAGTCACTGCAGGAGAGGAAACCGTGGGGTGGAAGGGATCTGAGAGATGAGAGAAGAAATGTTGGGGGACAGATCCGCGAGGGAAGAGAAGATGGAGGAAGAGGAAGGGGGAACAGTAGAAGATGGGGAGAAGACACAACCAAAGGAGTGGTTGGTTGAGCGACATGAGGAGGGGAAGGAGGAGCGGAGATGGGATGGTGGGAACTTCACTAGTTGCAGTAGTGGCAACATCCTGAGTGGATGTGCCCATTGGAACACTTACCGCTTCTTCTTCTTCTGGGGATATCAGGCTTACTACATGTTCTTTAGTGGCAAAAGGAGGACTCTCGGGAATTTCTTCCTGAGCAGTGCTTGTCTCTCCCTCTTTATCTTTCCCTTTGCCCTTTGGCAAGTGCTTCGGCTTGGGTGCATTTCCCAAGGGAGACGTGGTAAAGTCTACCCCAAGGTAGATGAGACTATTTTTCTTGCACCAATGCTCCATCAGAGTGCCTTTGACTCTTTCCTCAATAGTCTAAGGTGCCTTTGTTCTATCAATCTCGGCAAACGGCCAATTGTCCCGTTTGTGTCTAGATAGACCTGATCAACTTCTTGATCAGTTGCTTGGAAACCTTTCGGGATGATGGCCACACCATATTGGATGATCTCTCGCGAGCCTCAAGCGGAGTGATCCTTTCGTCTCGAGTTCGGTTTCATGATACAGATCGATGTAGATATCTTCGATCTGCGGGATGTGAATTAGATCGAGCTCTGCCCTTGAAAGGCAATCACGAGGATCAAGAGGTTGGCCTTGCCGGGAAATTATGCTTCAAGTTGAGCAATTCAAGCTCCGCAAACATTTCCCGGGCTTTGCTTTGTGAAGTGCAGGTGTACCTGCCCACTGTGAGGGGGAATGGAGTTCCACCCTTCTTTCTTTTCAGACACTTCTTGTGGTATGTGATAAGATGTCTAGACAGCTCCAATAGGATCAGCTTAGGTCCCGCATACCTCGGTAACTTGGTGGGCTCCCCCAAGAAGTTGGCGGCTCTGAGATAGGTGAAAGTGGGGAATTACGTGAATAACGCTCCCCACTTCTCTGTGGTAGTGACCACGCTCTTGGTCGTCCGACCGTGAGTCATATTGGGCCTCAAGAGGCAGATGACGCCGTAGAAGAAGGCATCATTGATTTTGCTGAATTGGGCTATACTGTTTTCCAGTCCTTAACTCTGGATAATATTCGTATATTCTAACCTGGGGCCATACCCCGCATCGATTCAGTGCTAGGTAGTCTCTTTCAGAGGCAACAACGTACACTACATAGGAGTTCATGTAGAACCTCCCAGTTGTTGAGAGTTGTTGAAACCGCTTGAGATCAGTCTTTGCGATAATCTCTACCCATTCAAAATGTTGATCATGAACGTTTATGCTCATGGTTTCTAAATATCTGAGCATCCACTTATGAAAGTAATGGGAGTTAGGAAGTCCAAACACCCTACTCAAGAAAGTGATGGTGTCACTCAGCTCTTCTGAAAAGTCACTGCGGTGAATGACTTGTGGCCATCTACTCACCACCTTCTTGTTTTTGAGGTATACCTCATTCATCAGCTGCATGCATTTGTCTTCGTTTTCATTCCATGCCTTCATGCAATCATCTTGGCTTATGGCTACAAAATGTCGATGGTGGGGGATACCCAACATGATCTCAAAATGCCAGAAATGATGTTGATTATTACCTCTCCCTTCTCATTTTCGACACATCTTGTGTCCTTATTATAACAATGGCCCACTACCATCATGAACTCGTTGTTGATTGCGCTTACGGGATCCCCAGCAAAAATATAGACCAAAGTGCCGACCAATTTGTCCATCCATGGGCTGCCTTTGACCTTCTTAGTTTTGGCCCAAAAGTCCTCCATGTCAATGTGGCCGAGTTCTGAATCTCTGATATCCAGGTCACACTCTGCAAGGGATTCAAGCATCCTGACCCTTTGGTATTTATACTTCATTTCTTCCTCTGTTAGCTTGGCTTTACCCTTAGACTTGGTTGGCTTCTTACTTGATGAAGACATGTGTGGATCTCGAGTTCACCGTTGATCTCGCAAGAAGAATAATGGAAGTCCATCACGTAAGAGCCATGTTAGTGTGAGTCATCCATCAAAACTTATAGAATGAAAAGTTATGAATTTATGAGCCTCTCGCGCAAGGCACAATTCTACCGCACGCGTAGGGTCGGAAAAGCAAGGCGCATTTGGGAGAGTGTTGCATGGGGAAAGCAACGCCAAAAGGGGCACAGGAATGAAAAACTATACACAACATTCAGATGTTGGTGTTAATGGATGTGCGCTTGCGCCATATGAAGGGTTTTAACTGGGCGCAGATTCATTTGGTGTAGCAAGGCTTGAGGTGCGCCATATCATGCAGAGCATGGTACATGCCGCCAAATATTATGATGCACCAAAGGGGCAAATTCAAAGGATGCATCATTAAGGTAAGGTGCACCAAGAATTTTGCTTTGCACGCGTGTGGGATAGGCCTCGCACATCAATCAAATGTTGGTGTAGCTGTACTTGCGCTTGCGCCTGTGTTAGTGCTTTAGAAATTTTGTAAGGCACTGGAAAGGCCAATGTTGCATGAGGGGAGGGGACAATGCACCCCTTTGGCGCGCAAACTGTGTTTGATGTTACAATAATGAAACTTGCGCCAAAGAAAACACAGTGGATGTTTTGCAAAAGCTTTATAATTTTTACTCTTTTGGCAGGCTTTGTGGTTTTTTTGCCTCTTTTAACTCAGATTTTGACAGTGAGGGGAACAGAGGAAAAAGGGACAGGGATCCATTCTGAGACAAGGCCTTCCAGTTTAAGATCTAGAAGGAGAGTAAAACTGGTTTGAAGGTGGGTTTGATTTGCAAAATGGGCTGGAGTTGCATTACCTTCATAGGTTCATTTTTTTGTTTTTAATAATACTAACCTCCAAAAACAACAAAGATACCACAACAAATCCACAAGAAGAGCAAGGGCCACTTACCAAGAATATATATAAGATAGAGGAAACGATGTGGGGTCCACGAATGCGACGAAAAGCAACACACGGGCTGACAGGAGTGCTGACAAGTGCAGAAGAATAACTTTTTTCACGTTTTTTCAATCGTGAAAATGACAGGTCGATGCGCCTATATATAGCAAAAGGTGTAATAAATGCACCACCAAATTTTCTAAGGCGCACCCAGATAGACGTTGACATGAAAATATTTGCACCCTAGGCGCGGCTTTAGGGATTTGTGCAAACACGCTCTTTCAGCGCTTTGGCGCACCATTAAGGGGCGCAACATTTTGAATGTTGACAAGCTGACGTATGTGCCTTGCGCGCTTCTTGAAAGGCGCAACATCTGGAATGTCGACACTCCAAAGGATGCGCCAAAGGAAAGGAGAGGGCGTAGTTTTGTTTGATGTAACGAGATAAAAAACTGTGCCCAACCTAAAAAAGGTTGAAAATGGCTAAGTTCTAAAACTAAATTTTTCGGAAGGGGTTTTATGCCGTTCTGAACGCTAAGGGACCTCAACGAGGAACCAGGACGGAAATTTTGGTATGGTTACCTACAAAATTGCCCTTGTCAATTTTACAGGATAACATCTGGCTCTTTCTGGGGACTATCTTTGAGTGAAGCTTAAGGGTAGAGAATCCCAGATCTACATGTGCCTATCCATTGGGTTGGAGAGTCAAAAAAAGGGCGACGAAAAAGAAAGGAAAACACACAACCAACAAAAAGTAAACAAACGACAAAAAAAACACATAACTAAAGCAAACTATACAAAGAAGAGAGCAAGCTCTACTTCCTGAATATTTTGAGATGTTGCCCGCTATAGGGAAGCGGAGCTCAGTTCCATCCAGATATGAGAGATAGAAGCTATTCTCTCCATTGAGCTTTTTGATCTTGAAAGGCCCTCTCCAAAGAGAGTCGAATTTCTGTGCATGCCCTTTGGCTCTCTTTGCTTGTCCCATAAAAGGATGAGATCTCCCACCTAGAAAAATCTCTCGCTTAGCATTTTTATCAAACAGTCTCTTGACTTTATTCTCGATGTTCGGTGATCCCGTCGACCACCCTTACTCTCTTTTCTTCAAGTTCTCATTAGATACATGATCCTCTTTTCAAGAGAATTCGTGCCAAGCGCAGAGCAAGACATTCCACGTATGGGGAGCTCGGTGTCGATTCCATATAACACCCGAAAAGGTGACATACCGAGAGATCTCTTCGGGTGATACGGTGCCGCCCACAAAGCATCATACAATGACTTGTGCCAGATCGCTGATTCTCATCGACTAGCTTCCATATGATGGTCACTAGGTTCTTATTACATGGACTCGCTGACCATTTCCAACAATTCTGGGGTAATAATGCGAGGCATGGGCCAAGATTATCCCGTATTCATAGCAAAAACCGATAACTTCCCGTGAGGAGAAGTTGGAAGTATTATCGCGAACAATCTTGTGTCGGATGCCAAATCTCACAATAATATTTTCTTTGATGAAGTTGCAAAACAATTTTAGAGGTGGCATTCTTAACAGTGTATGGCCTCCACCCATTTGGTGAAGTAATGCTGTTGCAGTTAGGAAATAACTATGTCCTGCACTTGATTAGGGATGTAGTGCTCGATAAAGTCAATTCCCATTGCTTGAATGGTTCATCAATAATGACAGGCCTGAGGGGAAAAGTAACCAATTTTGGCTTGATGACAAACCTGTTAGCAAGAAGCTCACATTTTGTTGCCTAGGTGGTCAGTATCCTGAAATAGTGTTGGCGAGTACCCGCCCGTATGATCTTATGTGTTGTTACGGACGAGGAGAAGTGGATCGCGCATGACAAGTCATGAAAACTTTCAAGCAATTTGATCATTGCAGCATTGTCAACGCATCGTAAGAAGATGCCATCAATCTGCAAGCCATAAACCGTCATCCCATATGACATATCTGGCTGCCCCGAGCTTTACAATCCGCTTCTCCTTTGAAGTTAGATGAGCTCGACACTCACCGTAAGTGAGAAAGAAATCGATATCGAATACCACTTGCCGCTGGTCGCATCGAACAAAACCATAGGTAGAGAATCGGCTTTCTCCATGGCCTCAGCACTCCGTCGATGTAATAATCTTTCTCTTTGGGGACCTCTCGAATATTTGTTTTCAGCCATAAGGTGACATAGCCCTTGCCTCTTACTAGCTTGATTGGTTTTATGTCTAGATCATACTCCTGACCTTCGCGATCCACCCTCGTAAGCTCCCTAACTCCCGTTGAGTTATGATAGACTTAACTTTCACGTCGAACTAGCACTACCGTATGAGAGTTTAGGATGTAGTACCGGAAGTTCTTGATTGCTTTGACAACAGTGAAGGCGTGTTTTTCTAACTCGAGACATCTTCAATTCATGAGGCATGAGACAAAAGTTCATGAAAGCAATTAGAGATTCAACATCCTTAGGGTTCTTTTGCATTAAGATGGCTGATATAATATGCGTTGATGCATAAGCTGTACATGATAAAATCTTTGGAGAAGTCGTGACATACCAGATGGGTGCATGGGCAACGAAGGCTTTTATATCCTCAAATGACACATTTCCTTCTTCGCTCCACTGGAAAGTTTGTGACCCTTTCATCATATTTGATATGTGACGAGTCTTTTCAGCAAAGTCGGGAACAAAGTGTCTGAGAAAATTCACTTTTCCAAAGAAGGAGTGAACACCGGTTCTTGTGGGTAAGGTAAGGCTCTGAATAGCCTTAACCCTTTCGACATCTATCTTTTTCCTTCCTTACTAACAACGTGCCCCAACAACTTTCCTTCGTGACCACAAAATGACTTTTTGGATTTACGTAAATCCCATGTTCTTGGCATCTACTCAATACTTGTTCTAAATGATCGCAATGATCACTTCGCTTTTTTAGAGAACACAACAAGTCATCTAGATAAACTACGATGACCTTTCCCATCATACCTTTGAATGCGAAGTCCATTGCTTGCTGAAAGGTGGCACCAGATTGGTTAACCCAAAAGGCATCCTACTGTAGGCGAATGTGCCCTAGGGAGTAGTGAATGTTGTTTTGAATCGGTCTTCAAATGAGACCTCAATCTGATTATAGCCCAAAAAGCCATCAAGCATGGACAACATCTCTGAATTGGTTACTACCTACAGAACTTGATCCATTATGGGCAGCAGGTAGTTGTCCTTCAAGGACACTGATTCAGATTGCGAAAATCTACGCATATGCGTATCTCGCCATTCTTCTTTCATACTGGTACGATGTTTGCGACCCAGGTACTGTGATGGATAGGAAAGATAATCCTTGCATCCAAAATTTTTGTATTTCTCTGGATGGTACCGAGATCTTGGGATTATAGTGCTTTTGTTTCCAGGCGAAAGGGTTTGACATCATCTTTTAACGGGATGTCATGTTGAACGTCCTTTGGCTTGAAAGACTTTAGATTGGCATAAGACCATGCCAATACATCCATATATTTCTTCAGCAATTTGACAAACTTCCACTTTTCTTCGGGTGTACAACACTTCCCAATGTTCACAAACTGCGGATGTTCCACAGAACCCAGGTTGACCGAATCGGTTTCTGGAGAGGAGTTAGGGTCATCTTGCCACTTCTTGACAAAACCATCATGTTTGTCAAACAATCATTCCAAAGAGACTAAACCCTTTGGAATTTTATTTCCCTTGAGCTGGCATATGCCATCGCCTTCTTTTGATTCGTTTGCTTGACCAGTGATAGATTCACGGCATGCAGAAGTAGATCCTTCAAAATGGAGCTCATTGAAATTTTCTACTTTCTCTAGAAAGGCAATAAGCTGATTGTCATCGTTGAATACCTGCCAGTGTTGAGAATTGTCTAGCACACTTGCGCAAGACTACCTCAATGGTATATGTGTCTGTTTTCAACCCTGGGTGGGGAGCATAAGAGACGCTGAGACGGCCAATGAATCAACCATGTCATTTTGAGCTCTTGGAACAACTTTTATTGAGAAAGCATCAAATTCCTCAATGTTGTCCCATACTGCGTTGCGGTAATGTCTGAGCCTTTCATTCTTTACTTGGTATATTTTTCACTGATTGACGATCACTCAACATCGCCACGTACTTTTAGGTTCTTGATTCCCCTTTCTTTTGCAGCTTACATGCCAAGTAGCAAAGATTCATATTCAGCAGTATTATTTGTATTGAAAACTGCAACTTGAAAGAGAGGAAAATCTACTCTTCAGAGATATTAGCACAACTCCAAGACTCATCTCTAGTTGCACAACTACCATCAAACCTGCAGAGTCCAAATCTTGTTAAGGTCCTCCTGGACGAGAACGTCCATTTTATCAGACTCAGTGGATAAGAAGTAGTTCCCCATCATTGATGATTCCAAAAGAATTTGGACTTTGGTCGTCATAATTGGTGACCAGTACTTCTTTTGTGATTCGTGCTCCAAAGTCTACATTACACCCCTTGACAAGGATTCTCGCTTGACCAGCCCATATGAATTTCTCCACCAACTTCTCTGCAAAATCTTCTTCCTAGTATAATTCCATATACTACTGGGATATCAACAATGAGGATGGTCATCTTCACTCTTTTTCTGCGATTGCTATGCTTAATCGCGAATTGTGCATCTTTGATCTGACCAATCAATGGAACCTGTTTGGTTTCCATGGAGTAACATCTGCCGAAAGGCTTGGTAAGAGTGAGGCCCAAAGCATGGCGACTTACCGGCATGACATTATCGGAAGCTCCAGAATCAATTATGTAGTTGCTTAGTTTGTGACCATTGATTAGGAGGGAGAGATAAAAAGGTTCAATTTTACCTGATGCGAAGTCGAGGCAACATTTATGCGAGATGTAGGAGGAGTGGAAAGGATTCCTTTAGGGGAGACATGAGAGGGTACGGCAGCTTGACTTTGGATATATTCGGTCAATCTTACAAGCTGCTCAGGGTTAGACTAAAGATATTCAGCTTCAAGACATTTGAATCTTGGTCTTTTTAGCGTGATCGACTATGTCGAATGCAACCAAGGGTTGCGTTGATGAAGGAATGAGTCCTCAATCCGCGCGCGGTAGGGTAGGGTTACTGGTCTTTATGGGAATAGAAGAAGGCTTATTTGGAGGAGAGATGGGAGGAAAAGATTTCTTCGTAAAAGGCTTAATAGGAGGTTGAGCAGGAAGAGGATTACCTCTTTTAGCAATGGTTGGAGGCGTGTTCGATGAACCTTCTCTTTTTGTATCCCCAAGCAAAGCGAACTTCGCTTCTTTTCCATGGGAGTAGGTAATAACAAAGATATGACTATCCGCTCGCATACCCTTGGGTACCCTCTTTCTTCATCGATTCTTCATATTCAAATTCCATATACTCGATTGTAGAGTCGCTAGTCGGATTCACCGACATCTTGATCATCTTCGCTGACGATGAAGGTTCTTTATAAATTTGCTCCTCTTCCTCGATCCGACTAGGGCAATGACCAGAGGAGCCTCAAGTGCCAACCGTGGAGCAGTTGTAGGAAAACGTGGCCTTTGTGGGGCGTTGTTGGGAGTGAAGTTTCTCCATGGGATATCCTGGTATGGAGTGTTAGGAGAAGCTTGAGCTAATTACTTCTTTAATGCGAGCAAGTCGTTTGCCATCTTCTAGAATGCCGGATCTGATGAAGTGGCTTGAGAAGGAGTTGAAGCCTTAGGCTTGGATGGCTCTCGTTTTAACTCACCGGATATATGATAGTTGTCTTCTATCCGAATGGTCGTAGTTTCGAGCGAGGACCAGGGGTGGTGATTTGTTCTTGTAAGAGTAAGAAACTTACTCTTGAGCTCATGGCGTTCACAAAGAAACACTTTTGGTTTTCTGGTGTTGGCAAATGTCCAGTGGCACATAGTTAATTAGCGAATTGAAACGGCGATAAAATCGCGCATGGTTTCATTGGCCTCTTTCTTCAAGTGAGTGATCTTTGACGATAGAACGTAAATGTGTCTTCCAAGGCTTATACCTATCTTCAAATGCGTCAGAATGTGGCCCAACCGGTGATAGATCCGGCCCGCCAAAGAATGTTGGAACCACTCTGCGGGTCCTCGCAGGTCTCTAGAAAGAGGCGTACCGACACGTCTTTCATGGGTCACATCTAGGATGTCTTTATGTATGACATCATAAATGCGAGATATATGTGAATCTTTGCTTTGATTTCCACTCCCATCAAATCTTGGAAATTCTTGCGGTTTCCATGAGGGAGTGCGTGAACCTGACTGTAGCAACGCAAGATGACTCATAGCATTTCCCCATGGTACCGCCATTTAGAAAGCTAGAAAGAGGACGCTTGAGCCGGAAGTGCAGTAGCTTGACGAGTAACAGAGCACCGCAAAGGGATGTGGAGGCACCTTGTGAAACTAGTTCTTTCGTAAGGCGAGACACTTCTGGTGACCAATCAGCTAACTCGGCGATGGGAAGCGTGGCCGGTGTAATATCAAGTTGTCCGCTGAAGTAGATCAAAAGTAGGATCAACTTCTCCACGGCTCTCTCTGATACGGGTAAATGGCTCACCCGCCAGCCATGTATCTCGCTCAAATCTGTAATGTCTTTTAGAGCATATTTAAAACTCTTTTTGTTTGTACTAGCTGATTTTCTGATTTTTCC
This sequence comes from Taxus wallichiana var. yunnanensis, assembly GCA_018340775.1. Lineage (NCBI taxonomy): Eukaryota > Viridiplantae > Streptophyta > Pinopsida > Cupressales > Taxaceae > Taxus > Taxus wallichiana. The sequence continues at coordinate 497,943,760 of CM031241.1, forward strand.
GATAAAAATCAGCAAAGTATGTACTTTTCTAAATATTTAATTTTATCCCTCTTTTGAAAACCGATTGCGGTTTAATGACAAAGATTAACGAGGATAAAATAATGGTTAACTTAGTAAGCTGATTTTTGGATCTTAGATTTGACTTTTGCAAGGGTTTGAAAATGTTTGTAAAAATATCAAGATCTAAGATCTACGGAAATATACAGGTTTTTATAAAAACTCATAGAACTAAAGGTTTCTAACTGGTCCAGATCTATGGATCTCTGAAGAAAATTTTTAGTTTGGATCACTTTTGTAAAAAATATTTTATTTTAAGCAAAGAGTTAAGATTTGTAAACATGTAGTGATTTTCAAAGTTTTATCTATTTTTTAGTCACATTACAGCAGCTTTAAAAATTGTTAGTGTCATAACACTCACATAGATCTCAGTTCTTTACCCGGTAGAGAGTCACCAAAATCATGTTTGTCCAAAAATATATCGGGTGGATAGATCTATGGAAAGACGAGCCAACAATGTGCGTGGTATAGCCCCTCTTTGAGACGGCAAAACGAAACTGGTTTATTGCTATTCTACAAGCAAGAATCTCATGCAAGTCCTACAAAAGATTCTGTCTTCGGGGGTTTGGGATCTCGTCTCGGTAGGGGTATTTCCGATTGTGAGAAATGAAAGAAATGAAGGGAGGAACAAAGATAGGATAGATTTGAACAGAGAAAGAAATGAATTCCAAATCGAAAGGTCAAAGGGTTTATGTTTTGGGGTGGTAGTAAACAAAGTCAAACCTACTTGCATAAACGAACAAAGCAATACCGATGAGCAAATGACAAAAAGTAGAGATAGATCTAACGTAAAAAGTAATACGAGATCTAACTTAAGAAATATCTAATGCACATAACACATCCATTGAGCACAAAGTCTTAATTTTTGTATTAATGTTTTCTGACATAAAAATGTACAAAGCCTTTTCCTTCTCACTTCTATTTTTATCTAAAAAATGTCCACACTTGAATACTACAAGTATCCAAGTATTTATATAAGGAGAAAGAGAAAGAAGACAAAAGGAGCCAACAACTATTTACAAAAATATCTAAAAGTCAAATGTTGACTTTAGGGAAATTTAGTGGATAACAACATCCCATGGTGCAACATGGATGATGTCATCATTTGGCCAACATCTTTTAAATATTTTTACAAAAATGGGAAAAAAAGCAGGAGGAAGGAGCCTATTCGCGTCATCCCGTGGTATCGGAAAGGAGTGTTCTCGCCTTCTCGCTCAAGGAGGTAATGTGGAATTGAGCTCGATACTCCATGAATTTGCTTACCATCGCTTGGAGTTGATCCTGAGCAAGACCCTTGGTATGATCTCCGATGACTTCGCAAGTCTCCCGTTCATCTCTGAGTCTCTCTCGGGAGTTTGAAGTATTCATTACCTGCCTCCATCAGGTATCCAACAAAGTCATGGTAGGCCAGAAGGTTGTTGATAGATTCTATATCAAAAGTGGCCTCTGACTCTAAACCTTGCGACGTGATTCCTTTGAAAAGCCGAATAGTGTCATCTACCTTCCTCAAGGCATATGATGGGGTGAGAAAACCTGGAGACATCCTTAAGACGATCTGCTCCATTTGATGCATTGCATTTGTTGGTCGTCAAATAGGACTTCTTAGAGAGCAATGCTAGTGAGGACGAAAAGTCCCTCCTCTTTAATGGGAGAGGTTCCTTATTCAAACAAACCTATTTACAAATATACAGAACGTCATGGTATGGTCGAACTTGGATATTACGAAAGTGTTTTCCACAAGGATTATCAGTTACACAAGGACTGAGGAAAAGGAATAAGAAGATGAGCAGAATAGCAACATTCAGAATTATAGATAGCAGAATAATTCTTCGTGTATGCGAAGCTTCAAAGGATTTAAGACAAGATCATTTGCATGAGATTAAATTTAAGACACAAAGTTCTATAAATAACCTCCTTCAGATTTATAAATCAAGGACACAAAGTTCCTTCTTGGTTGTACAAGATCGCTGTACTTGCAAAACTGAACAGTATGCAATCAGAGAGACTAAACGAGTTAAGAACAAAAATGATCTTCACAATATTAAAGGAAAACACAGATATGACAAGAATCAGATAGACAAAGAATGAAAAGCCCTTTTGTATTGATTTCTTTAAGATCTATTTACACTTTCAGTAAAAATTCCAAGTTCTTCCTCCTTTCCAAAATGGCGTGCAAAAGCCATTATATAGATTACAATTGATTCTACGATGATTGTAACCGCTTTTTAAATAAAGAATAGTCAAGTATTGCCACTGCAATATCCCAACTAATTACAAGGAATGCGAAAAGACAGAGAGAAGAGAAAAAAGAAAGAAGGAGGAGACAGTGGCTAGCTATGGGAGGGACCCACTGTCTTCGAATTCCGCTGCCGAACTTCTTCAAAGCCTCGGCTATGTCTCGCCACGTGAACCGACGTGTTGGCCGCAGATCGAGTCCAAAATCCTAAACACTTCTCCATCTCTTTATCAAACTCGACGTGAGTATGATAATCTTTATTTGCTTCTTTAATGGCATATCAAGAGAGCAAATGTCCTTCATCTTTTCTTTGAGATGGTGCTTTCCTCGGAATAGATCATCTTTCACAAAAGCTCAATCGAGCTTTGATTTCCTGCAGAGATAGGAAAGCACCGAGTTTTCATCCTCGGAGATGACAGTGTATATCCTCAAGGCGAGACCTGCCAGTGCTTTCAAAGCTTCTCCTTCGCCAACTATTCTTCATCTCTACCACACCTTCTTCTAATACTCCGATCTTCCACTCCACACTGCGAGACCCAAGATTTTGATAAATTGTCTTTGCATCATCAAAAATCTTGTTCGCCATTAAGATGTTCTCATCTGCTTGCCCCATGAGGCGAGGGTCTACTATACAACCGCTCCAGATTTTGAGTTCTTTATCCATGGTATGGATAGTGGAGGAGAGCTTCAAACTGCATATTACTCACCTTTTAAGTAGAGCTTCAAAGCTTCATCGATGAAGTTTAACCCAAAGAACAAGCATGTCATCCACCATGGCTTCGATAGCTCTGCCATGATGTAATACTTGTGCATATCTTTTATACTTTGCACTTCATCTTGGCTTAATATTACAGAGGGGGAGAGAGCAATAAAGGGGTGGGATCTAAAACTTTGTCCTTAGATAAAGAGACTTGATGAAACCTCGTAAGAACTCGGGCTTGCTCTTCTAGGCGTGCTCTATAGTCTGCACGCCTTTTCCACTCTCCCAATAACTCGTGGTGACAAGCTTTCCGGAGGTTATGGATCTCGCCTTCGGGGTGGATTCTCCCATTGGATTCTCGGTGAGCTCCAAGTCGATACTTGCAAGTCCTGTTCTAATTTGTCCATCAGTTTTGGCAATCTCCAGAATCGGCTTGACCTCGAGTATCGATACTATTCGGAGGTGGTTCTTGCTTTCTTGCACTTGCGGAAGGCGTAGTACCCAACATGGCCGCAACAACATCAAAATTTGGTCACAAGTTTTGGGAGGATGGTTTTCTCTTCCTTTTACAACCAAGGGTCGCACCCATGCAAAAGAAGAAGAAGAATCGCAGGGAGAAGCAAGGGGACCAAGAGACAGGAGCCATGACACTCAGGGTGGTCCATGCAAATGCGACTCAAGTTCGAGATGTGGAAGGAGCATCGGAGACAATGGCAATAGAAGAATCAATACACAGCACTCGGAAGCTGCTCGACCTCCTTGTCTTTATCTGGCTGGATCCTCGTGAACACTTGCAGGAATTGGCACCTCACTGTCTTCACTTTCACCGAGAACGATGATGTTCTCTCGCCCCATAGGCATCTCTCGCTTGTTTTCTCGAGGGTCATCCTCTCGCAGGCTCCTTCTTTACCTCTTTGAGTTTCTTCTTATACCCGGGTAGATGGAGAAGGAGTAGATCCTACAAGTCCCCGAGCTATTGAGGCAGGAGGGGTTTTCACCGGTGTCCCGCACTGAACCGATGCTTCCTTATGGGTGTCGAATCATCTTTGGAGCTGGATTCTCCCGAGTGCCTCTTGAGTTCTCGATCTTCTTCACTGAACTGCACTTAGTCCTAACTAAGACTGGAGCAAGGATTTCGCCAAGTCATCCTTCTCTTTTCTGCTCCAATCCAGTGTCCTCCAGAGGGGTGTGCTTTATCACATTTTCGTATTCATACGAATATAGCTCAATTGTCATCCCCGAGACCTTCAGGGACTTGGTACTGCACGAGTTCTTGATCAATCACAGGAGAACTCCGCCACAATGCCTTCTCTTCGGCTTCAAAATCATCTCGCATAAACTGCCCAAGAGTCTTCTCAGATTCCGCCTCGTGATGATAGACTATCTTGATGTTCCTTTCAATGAACTTCTTCAAGTCAAAACAGTTCTTGGCTTAAAGAAATGAACAAAGGATATAGGACCGGTGGCTCTTCTACGTTCCGAGCATCCAGGCCGTTTTTACATGTGTAGTTTCCTAGAGAGATGGGAAAATGTGCCGTAATCTTCTTGTCTCTCGCAAGTTCTGCAGGTAACTTGTCCAGCTTGCTGCTCGCATATCTCGATCAAGGCCATTTTGTCGTTGCAGAACATGGGAAGCCGCAGAGGAGTGTTCTCATAGCCAGCAAGCCTGATATAAGAGAATTTCCTGAACTGAATGAAATAGGCTCCATATTGTGATATCAGGTTCATAGCTTCGTCTGAAAACCTCCTGCCAGTGTCACCTTCGAGCAATCTGACCACGTACATGGTGAAGGCATCATTGACCCTTCTGAAATTGCGGTCATTGCTGGTCTCCAAGGTAAACCGCGGGCAATAGGTGTACACCGGTCGCCTTTGTGGCATCTATATATGAGAATCCAAACCATTGCCTCGATGCTTAGAGTATACATCGAGATACGAAGTCATGAAAACTTCTTTGTTTGCAAAGACGTTGATAGCTGTTCACTGTGTTCATGCCGATGATCTCAGCCCGGGCTTGATATTTTGTGTACCTTCGCACACCATACCGATGAGGAGAGGGCACATCCGAAATGGAACTCGCCGGGTGGAAGGCAAACCCATGACCCGAGCCAAGAGATTATGAAATCTCGGCGCTTCTTCGCCAAGTCTGCCGATGAGAGTTTTGGTGAGGCGGGAAGCTCCTTTCTTAGGGTTTTTTAACCAGACTTCGCCACTGTGTGCCCCGTACTTTCTGCTCGCCGCCTTGATCGAACATGGCTTCGCGCTTGACTTGAGAAACAACTATGGCATTGTCCAATTCCAGATTCTCGCAGCGGCGCCAATGGCGCAGCTGCCTAGCTTCGCGATGAGCTCCCCGTACGTTTGTCAATTCACTTGAGGCGGTCGAAGTGAGCTCCGCATGCAAGCACTGTGACAAGACACCGTATCGAAATGGGGAATCCTCCAAACAGACGCCAAACCACCATGCCATAAATTGTCCGAGCCATCGGCGAGGGATTCGCATCTTCCATCCTTGCCCAAAAATCGCTGAAATCGAGATGTCGGGCCTCGCTATCTCCAATGTTGCTTACAATGACTCGAGTGGAGAAATCTGTTCTTGTCCTTGAAATTTGATCTTCATGTCGATAGTTTCGAGGGGAACAAGGTCAGCAAACTAGACTTGGAATGGAATTACGAAGGCAGAGAACGTGCACAAGTTTGTAGGCGGCGAGGTTTTGAGCAAAGGATAATCAAGGAAGATGTGAGAAAATGCGAAGGGAAATGTCCATTATATAGCCTTTGGGGAGAGGAGTGAATTCAATGCGCATTTAATTACACGACCACCAACTTTGAAAAGCGCCATACTTGGAGTGAGCAGAAAACTAAGTATGGATGACACTAGTACGCTGGGACATGTGAGACGCGAATGCGCGAAACACGCTGGCTCGGGGATGGAGAGAGAATGCACAAAAGCTTTTGGAACAATTGGGACGAAAATACGCGAGGTACGCGGCTCGGGCATTTCGCCAAAATTGGAAAAGCAGTCCGCTGACTTGGGACTTTTAGGGATGAGATAGTTCCGAGTACGCGATCAGAAGCTTCTGCCAAAAGAGAAAGCTCAGTACTTTTTTGACTTTGGGATATTTGGGACAAAGTGAAAGTGCGAAGTACGCGTTCGGATGGTTCGGCCGAAGCCGGAATGACTTTGACAAAAGCTTTCGACATATGGAACAAAACTTCCGACGGGCCCGAAGATAGGACAATTTCGGGAATTTCGCCGATCGGGAACAACTCGCACTTTGGAACTGGGACACGGACAAAAATGTCCGACAGTTCAAATACATGCAAGAAAAGTCCAATACTTAGATTTTCAGACTTCCAAGACTTTTTCACACCACCACTTGGTAGAAAAGACACTTAGACTCAAAATTTTGGGGTTTTACCTTCTGACAGAGCAGGAATTTTGAGTGGACAACAAACTGGCTCCTTCGGGGATGACTTGGTGTAAATTTATGGAATGAGACAAGGCAAGAACTTAGATAACTCGGTGAAGGCATCAGCGCCTTATCCATTGGGCAACTGAGTCAAGGACAAACCAATATAAGGGCAACACACACACAACAAGTAAGGAAACACACCAAAAGCAAAAAGCGTAAACACTCAGTACACAATATACAAAGGGACTCCTAAATACCTAGGATTTAAACAACTTGAGGTACTTGCCCACCGTAAGGAAGTGAGGGGGGAACCATCCATGTAATCAAGATAGAAAGAGTTCTTACCAAAGAAAGTGTCTTATCTTGAAAGGTCCAAGCCCACAGAGAATCAAATTTTCCATGGCTACCACGAGGTTCGTGTCTTTGTCCCACAACAAAGACAATATCACCAACTTGGAACTCTCTCGCTCCTAGCTTTCTTATCAAACATGATCTTCACCTTCCGCCAAAGGTGGGCGCCTATTCTCACAAAGAACCTCCAGCCTATCCTCGCTCGGGCCAGTGTAGGTACATGATCCTTTGTCCAGCATCACCGAAACTAGTGTCTTCAATGGCCTTCATCAGTGTGCAAGGTCAGGTAGTTCCACCGCCACCGGCACCGAGCCTCCACGCCATACACTACTTGAAATGGGGACATTCCAATGGCTCTTTTAGGTGTGATCCTGTCGCGCCCAAAGAGCATCGTAAAGTTTCTTATGCCGCTTCTCCGAGATTCATCGACCAACTTTCTTATGATAGTCACCGATTCTTGTTGGTAGATTCTCGCTTGTCCATTTCCCTGGGATAATAATCAAGAATGAGCCAGTAGAGATGCCATACCCAGAAAGTGTAAATCCATTATCTCGCTTGAGGAGAAGTTTGAGGCATTATTCACATAATCTTGTTAGCACACCATACCTAACCAAGATGTTCTCTTTAATGAAGTTGCACACTACTTCGTATGGTGCTCTTCGACCGAATAGCTTCCACCCATTTGGTGAAGTAGTCAGCAGAAGCTAGCTAGCACATGGGTATGTCCAGCTACCGGAGACGTGGTTGAGTGCACCGGCGATGAAGTCTAGACCCCACAAGTTGGAAAGGTTCTTCAATCACAACTCGGTTCGAGAGGCAAGGAAGCCAATTTAGGTCTTCCTACGAAAGTCCGACATGTGCCTCACATTTATCTACCCACTTGGTTGCATCTTTGAACAAAGAAGGCCAGAATACCCTCCACTTGAGTATCTTATGAGTCGTGGATCAAGCTGATGAATAGTGCCTCCACATGCCCGATCATGAAAAGCCGAGAGCAATTTTCTCTCGTTGTTCTTTGTCTACACACTTCAGAATCTCCCATCCAAACCGCGCTCAACAAGGCATTTTCCCACAATACATATTATGCCGATCTCAACTTAACAAATCCTCTTTTCTTTAGCATAGCTTAAGTGAGAGGGGCATTCCCCAGTAGGTGAGAAATGAGCGATGTCGCCGCACTCATTCATCAACTCGAACTCGAACAGAACAATAGGAAGGTCACCTTGCTTCTCCAAGAACTCGTGTTGGGCTCCTTCAAAGAATGAGCTCGCAAAGACCCTTTCCCCCGAACCAGCTTGGTGGGCTTGATATCAAGGTCATACTCCGACTTTACCACCCGCTTCCCCTCTCGATCCAAATTCTTGTTGCGTGAGAATTGACTTTACAGTCGTATCTGGGACCAGCACCGTAGAGTGAGAGTTGAGGATATAGAAACGGAACTGCTTGACAGCTTTGACTACTGCAAAGGCATGCTTCTCCATCATGGTGTACTTTAGCTCATGGTTCTTCAGGATATAGCTCATGAAGGCAATTGGTAGCTCATGTTTATCAGGATCCTCCTGGGTTAAGACAGCAGCCAGAGTACTGTCTGTAGCGTAGCAATAGATAATGAAATCCTTGCTGAAATCAGGGCAGGCCAAAACTGGAGTTTTAGCAATAGCTTTCTTGATACCCTCAAAGGATTCCTTTCCTTCAGAAGACCAACCAAATGCTTGCTTTCCTTTCATCATCTGAGAAATATTCAAAGTTAATTCAAGCAAAATCGTGGATGAATCTTCTTAGAAAATTGATCTTACCGAAAAGGAGTGCACGCCTTTTTTACTAGTAGGGAGAGGAATCTGTTGATGGCTTCGACTCTTCAGATCAATCTTGATGCCATCCTTTGAGACAATGTGTCCTAATAGCTTTCCCTCTCAGAATACGTAATATGATTTTTTAGGATTTAAGGAGATCCCATGCTCTCGCATCTTTGCGCAGAACCGCTTCCAAGTGATCGGGTGATCCGCTCTTGTCTTTGAGAACACCGTCAGTCATCAAGGTATATGACTATGCATTTCCCCTTCAAGCTTCCGAAAGCCAAATCCATAGCTCTCTCGGAAGGTGGCACCGCATTAATCAGCCCAAAAGGCATCCTCTTGAGGCAAAGGTACCCCAAGGAGTCTGTGAAGGTCAGCCTTTTATGTTGATCAAGCCAGATCTACCTCTACCTCGATCAGATCCAAAACCATCACATGGGATAACATTTCGTGAGCCTCGCTACCGCTTGTAAACCCGATCCATCATAGCAGTGAGGGTAGTTATCTTTCGTAGAGGCCTCGATTCAGTTCCCGAAATCAACACATGATGGATCTCTCCATTCTTCTTCCTAACAGTACAATGTTTGTAATCCAAGTCGAATGGTGAATGGGAAAGATGATTTTAGCCTTTAAAGCAGCTTCGCTCAATCTCCCAAATATGGTGTCACCTATCTTTGGGTTATACTGTCTCGCTCTATTGAAAGGCTTGATTCTCGGCTTGAGAGGGATAGAGTGCGTGCATTTCTTTTCAGGCTCAAGGCTTTTAGATCTTCATAAGAATAAGCAAGCACATCCTTATATTTCCTTAAGGTCGATTGCATCTTCTCCTTTCATCCGATGTGCAACACTTCCCGATATTTACCAAATTCTCGGGTCACTCGTAACTCCCAATATCAATTTTATCATACTCACTGATTGCACGAGGTCCAATGGAAGCTTTAGATCTCACGACTGCCATGCTTATCAAACAACTCCTCCAAACTCACCAAACCTTGGGGGATCTTGTTTCTTTGAGCTTAATGCACCCTTCCCGATCGCTTTCTTCTCCTCGGGGTGACGGTTGGTCCGAAGACACGCCTAACGAGGCAGTCTTGTCACTTCCTTCAAATACAGCTTGTTCAAAATTGCCTTGAGCCCGTGAAGGAAAGCAAATGCCGGCCGCCGCCAAGACTTGCCATTGTTAGTATTGCCAGTGACACTAGGTCGGTGGACCATCTCAATAGTGAATTTATCCTCGAGAAAGTTTAGGATGAGGAATCAATAATGACCCCGAGACAACCTGTGGAGTCACCATTGCTTCTTTCTCCGGAATTGCTTCAATGGAGAAGGCATCATGGAATTCAATCAATCCCAAACCCGATTCCGATAATGCTTCAAATTTCCCTGCTTCTTTACTCGAAATAAAGCTTCGACTTGCTTTCACAATCACTCCCAGATCACCACGAGCCAAAAGATTTTTACACTGCTTCTTGGCCACTTGCAATCCAAGGATGAGAGCCTCATACTCGCCAGATTGCTAGTGTTCTCGAACCGCAATTTAAATGAAAAGGGGCACAGCAACCCTCAGTGTGATATTAATGTACGCTACGGCTCCGTAACCACCAAGAACAATCGCCATCGAATTCTAAGTTCCGACACCATTGGGATCTTTAGGTGATATTTTCATAGGTCGGATTTCATCTGGGACAAAATCATGTAATTACCATGGCCTCTCGGCCCTCATAGAGTATTTGTGCCTTTTCTGGATCATCTCGTCTTCTCGCACAATGTACTGATCGCTTCTCGTCGTAAAAGTAGCTTCTTCATTTGTCCATCGACAGTATGAGAGCGTGTGACCAATCCATTTGAATCTCTCCACCCACATCTTTACAGAAGTTTCGCTAGCAACATTCCATGTAGAAGGAGGAATGTCTCTGCTACTAGTATGGTAGCCAAGACCTTCTTTTCGTAAAGCAGCAAAAGCCACTTGTGTATCTTTAATCCTTCCCACCAAAGGTACTTTTTACTTTCCATGGAGTAGCAAGATCCATAAGTACGAGTAAGGGTCAAGCCTAAAGCATGAGCTACTTTAAGTGGGCATCACATTATCTCGAGGCTCCTAATCTATGACACATGCTTATCGAAGCCAGGCTGCAGCTATAAGGAGTGTTACATAGAAAGGCTTGATCTTGTCACTGTGAGGTGACAAGCAATACTAGACCTGGGTGGTGCGTAAGGAGGTGTGGGCAAAAGGCCTTTGAGGTGGTCTTGGAATGGGAATTTACAAATTGAATCATCTTGCAAAAGCTTTTGGATGGGTTTGTAATATTCAAATTCCAAATTTGAACTTTGGTCCTTTTTGGATGATCTACAATGTCAAAGGATCCAGTGAGGTGGATGGTCCATCATCATTTGGAATCTTAGGTTTATCAACTCTAGGAGAAAAAGAAGAAGAAACGACTTTGGGGGCGGATCGCGCATTTACCTTTGGTGCGTAGATGAGGTAGAATAGGAGATCCTCTTCCTCGGCAATTACAGGAATAGTCAGAGGCTGCTTCGACTTCTTCGTGGGTCAGGTCACCTTTCCTCCGATGCGTCCTCTGTCTCGAGTCATGACAAAGAAAGGATTCATTGCTCATTCTCACGCTACCGCTTCATCATAGTCATCCGCATCATCAATGCCTTCAAGGTAAAGAAATTGACTCGAGATCCCTGGGTTCTTTCGCCTCATCATCGAATTCCTCCAGAACTCTTCACAAGCTTCATTATCATCTTCTGCCCTTCGACCTCACAAGTCGCATTCACTGGAACTTTGACGGAGGTCCTTCAAGTGCCAATCTTGTGTGGGGAGTCGCAAACGGTTTCTGGGTCAAAATTTCTTCTAGGAACATCTCGCATACTACGCATGCTGAGCTAATTGTTTCTTTATAGCAAATACTCAGATCATTTGCAAGTTTCTCGGACCAAGGGATCAAGATTGGGTCCGTATGGGAAGAGGGAGAAGCAACAGATTTAGATTCGGGAGGATCTCTTCAATTTCCCCGACATGATTAGGTCATCCTCGACACTAACAACAGCCGCTTCGATCCAAGATAATCGCCCCAAGATTAGCCCTTCTTAGAGCATAACCGACTTTAGGCGTTGGGCATTCAAAAAGAAACATTTTTGGATTTGATCAACCGCCGAGTGTTCACGGGATTTTGCTTGATCACCACTGAACCGAGCCACAAATTCTCTCATGGGTTCCGATGGATCTTTCTTTATTTGAGAAATCGGGCAAGCAAAGGTATGCACATCTTCTCGCCGGGTTGAAATGGCTTTCGAACCGAAGTTCTCATGGTATTCCTGGGCCGATGATGGCACCAAATAAGATGATAGAACCAACCAAGAGATTGTCCCGTAACGCCTCGATCGGTCATGCCTTATCGAGACGCCTTCATGTTCAACACCCAAGACTCCACACGCAACCATGAAGGCCGTAATATGCTCATCAGTGGTGCACTTCACGCCGCCTCTCCGAATTTGGGGAAGTTCTTCTCATTACCTCTAGGTAACCATGTGGCAAAGGTCGAGTGAGGGCCAGTGGTCCGACACGTTGACCCCATGGAACTTGTGCCATTCTTCTTGGAAATACGATTCTCGAGGGGAATCGTAACACCAAAGCAAGGATTAAAGCTTGAGATTAGGACTAGCATGCAGCTCAAGGACTTCTTTCTCGAACAGTGGAGTGCTCGTGAACGAAGTTCTTCTATTTGAAGGGAAAGGAAACCCCGTTGCTCCAAAAGCTCGAAACCGAGAATCTTCGATACCAAGGGCCCTTCTCCTCGAGTGAAACGCTGGAGTCGCCAGATCAAAGAATGATCGAAAAAATAGTACCTCGAATGCGATTTTCCCTCAAATGAGTCGCCAAAACCAAGTTGGTCGTCAAATAGACTTTTAGAGAGCAACAGCCGAGGACGAAAAGTCCCTCCTCTTTAATGGGAGAGGTTCCCTATTCTCAAACAAACCTATTTACAAATATACGTAATGTCATGATATGATCGAACTTGGGTATTACGAAGTGTTTTCCACAGGATTATCAGGACTAAGCACAAGGACCGAGGAAAAGGAATAAGAAGATGAGCGTAATAGCAACATTCTGTAATTATAGATAGCAGAATAATTCTTCGTGTATGCGAAGCTTCAAAGGATTTAAGACAAGATCATTTGCATGAGATTAAATTTAAGACACAAAGTTCTATAAATAACCTCCTTCGCATTTATAAATCAAGGACACAAAGTTCCTTCTCGTCAGATAAGATCGTCCGTATTTGCAAAACCGAACAAAAGATGCAATCAGAGAGACTAAACGAGTTAAGAACAAAAATGATCTTCACAATATTAAAGGAAAACACAGATATGACAAGAATCAGATAGACAAAGAATGAAAAGCCCTTTGTATTGATTTCTTTAAGATCTATTAACACTTTCAAAGAAAATTCCAAGTTCTTCCTCCTTTCCAAAATGGCGTGCAAAAGCCATTATATAGATTACAATTCGCCACGTATCAGAACTGCTTTCTTTTAAATAAAGAATAGTCAAGTATTGCCGGCCGCAATATCCCAACTAATTACAAGGAATGCGAAAAGACAGAGAAGAAGAGAAAAGACAGAAAGAAGGAGGAGACAGTGGCCACCACACAGGAGGGACCCACTGCCTTCGTAATTCGCCGCCCGAACTTCTTCAAAGCCTCGGCTATGTCTCTCGCCACGTGAACCGACGTGTTGGCACAGATCGAGTCCAAAATCCTAAACACTTCTCCATCTCTTTATCAAACTCGACGTGAGTATGATAATCTTTATTTGCTTTTTAATGGCATATCAAGAGAGCAAATGTCCTTCATCTTTTCTTCGAGATGGTGCTTTCCTGAATAGATCATCTTTCACAAAAAGCTCAACCGAGCTTTGATTTCCCGCAGAGATAGGAAAGCACCCAGCAGTCTTCATCCCGAGATGACAGCATATCCTCAAGGCAGACTACCAAGAGCTTTGGAAAGCCTCTCCTTCCGCCAACTATTCTTCATCTCTACCACAGCCTTCTTCTAATACTCGATCTTCCACTCCACACTGTAGACCCAAGATTTTGATAAATTGTCTTCGCATCATCAAAATCTTGTTCGCCATTAAGATGTTCTCATCTGCTTGCCCTATGAGAGCTGAGGTCTACTATACAATCGCTCCAGTATTTTGAGTTCTTTATCCATGGTATGGATAGTGGAGGAGAGCTTCAGCCAGATATTACTCACCTTTTCGTAGAGCTTGAAAAGCTTCATCGATGAAGTTTAACCCAAAGAACAAGCATGTCATCCACCATGGTTTCGATAGCTCTTTCACATGCATGTGCATACTTGTGCATATCTTTTTATACTTCGTGACTTCATCTTGGCTTAATATTACAGGAGGGGGAGAGCAACAAAGGGGTGGATCTAAAACTTTGTCCTTAGATAAGAGACTTGATGAAACCCGTAAGAACTCGGGCTTGCTCTTCTAGTCAAGTTCTATAGTCTCCCGCTCTTTTTCCACTCTCCCAATAACTCGTGATCAAGCTTCCTCGAGGTTAATGGATCTCGCCTTCAGGGGGTGGATTCTCCTATCGGGATTCTCGCAGCTCCAAGTCGATACTGGGTAAAGTCCTCGCTTCTAATTTGTCCATCATAGCTCGCAATCTCCAGAATCGGGCCGACTTTCGAGGCATCGATACTATTCGAGGTGGTTCTTCGCTTCTTGCACGGAAGGCGTAGTATCCAACATGGTCGCAAATGAAGATCAAAATTTGGTCCCAAGTTTTGAGGATGGTTTTCTCTCCTTTGTCAACCAAGGGCCGCACCCATGCAAAAGAAGAAGAAGAATCTCATAGGAGAAGCAAGGGGACCAAGAGAGCAGGAGCTCATGACACTCAGTGGTCCGTGGTCACATAGCAAGCTGACTGCCGAGATGTGGAAGGAGTATCGAGACAATGGCAAGAAGAATCAATAAAGACTCCGGAAGCTCAAAGGCTCGACCTCCTTTATGTCTTTATCTCGGTTGGATCCTCAGAACACTCGGCAGGAATCGGCACCTCACCGTTTTCACTTTCTACCGAGAACGATGATGTTCTCTCGCCCCATGCAGGCATCTCTCGCTTGTTTTCGAGGGTCATCCTCTCGCAGCCCTTTCTTTCTCTTTACCTCTTTGAGTTTCTTCAGTATACTGGGTAGATGGAGAAGGAGTAGATCCTACAAGTCCCCGAGCTACTGAGGCAGAGGGGTTTCACCGGTGTCCTGCACTGAACTGATGCTTCCTTATGCGGTGTCGAATCATCTTGAGCCGGATTCTCCCTGAGTGCCTCTTGAGTTCCTTTGGATCTTCTTATCGAACTGCACTTAGTCCTAACTAAGATCGGAGCAAGGATTTCGCCAAGTCATCCTTCTCTTTTCTGCTCCAATCCAGTCCTCCGTAGGGGTGTGCTTTATCACATTTTCGTATTCATACGAATATAGCCTGCAATGTCATCCCGAGACCTTCAGTGACTTGGTACAGACCGAGTTCTGGATCAATCAAGTAGGAGAACTCGCCACAATGCCTTCTTCCCTCGGCTTCAAAATCATCCGCATACTGCCTACCAAAGAGTCTCTCAGATTCCGCCCGTGATGATGTAGACTCATCTCGATGTTCCTTTCAATGAACTTCTTCAAGTCAAACAGTTCTTGGCTTCAAGAAATGAACAAAGGATAGTGACCAGGCTCTTTCTACGTTCTCCGAGCATCCAGGTCAGCTTTACATGTGTAGTTTCCGTAGAGATGGGAAAATGTAAGCCAGTTAAATCTTCTTTCTCTCGCAAGTTCTGCAAGTAACTTGTCCAAATGCCTCGCATATCTCGATCAAGGCCATTTTGTCGCCGGGTTAAACATGGGAAGCCGCAGAGAGTGTTCTCATACCAAAGCAAGCCCGATATAAGAGAATTTCCCGAATCAATGAAATAGGCTCCATATTGTGATATAAGGTTCATAGCTTCGTTCAAAACTCTCCCGCGGTGTCACTCTCGAGCAATCGGATCCACGCACATGGTGAAGGCATCACTGCACTCTTCTCGGCATTGCGGTCGGGCTGGTCTCCAAGGTAAACCGCGGGCAATAGGTGTACACCGGGGTCGCCAGGGGCATCTATATATGAGAATCCAAACCATTGCCTCGATGTCATGCTAGAGTATACACTCGATACGAAGTCATGAAAACTTCTTTGTTCGCAAAGACGCTGATAGCCGTTCGCCGTTCATGCCGATGATCTCACCTTTCAGCTTGATATTTTGTGTACCTTCGCACACCATAATCGAGTGAGAGGGCACATCCGTAAATGGAACTCGCTCGTGGAAGGCAAACCCATGACCAGCCAGCCAGTGATTATGAAATCTCGGCTCCGTCAAGTCTCGCCTGATGAGAGTTTTGTGGAGGCGGGAAGCTCCTTTCTTAGGGTTTTTTAACCAGACTTCGCCACTGTGCCTCCGTACTTGCCGCCTTGATCGAACATGGCTTGCGCTGACTTCTCTCGAGAAACAACTATGGCATTGTCCACTCTCGATTCTCGTAGCGGCGGCCAGCAATGGCGGGCATATATGGGCCTAGGCTTCGGCCGATGAGCTCCCGTGCACGCTTGTCAATTCACCTGACTCGCAGGTGGTCGGCGAGCTCCGCATGCAAAAGCACCGATCAAAGACACCGTGCATCAAATGGGGAATCCTCCAGCAGACGCCAAACCACCGTCATAAATTGTCCGAGCCATCGGGCGAGGATTCGCATCTTCCATCTCTGCCTAAAATCGCTGAAATCGAGATGTCGGCCTCGCTATTCCAATGTTGCTTGGCAAATGACTCGAGTGGAGAAATCTGCTCTGTCCTTGAAATTTGATCTTCATGTCGATAGTTTCGGTGGGAACAAGGTCAGTAAAACTAGACTCTGAATGGAATTACAGGTATAGGCAGGAACGCAAGCGCAAGTTTGTTGGCAAGTAGGGTTTGAGCAAAGGATAATCAAGGAAGATGTGAGAAAAATGCGAAGGGGAAATGTCCATTATATAGCCTTTGGGAGAGGAGTGAATTCTAATGCGCATTTAATTACACGACCACCAACTTTGAAAAGCGCCATACTGGAGTGAGCAGGAAAACTAAGTATGGATGACACTAGTGCACGCTGGGACATGGAGACGCGAATGCGCGAAACACGCTGCCTCAAGTGGACGGAGAGAGAATGCACAAAAGCTTGGAACAATCGGGACGAAAAATACGGAGGTACGCTGGGCCGTCCTGCATTTCGCCAAATTTGAAAAGCAGTCCGGGCTGACTTTGGGACTTTGGGGATGATAGTTCCTGAGTACGCCATCAGAAGCTTCGCCAAAAGAGAAAGCCTCGATTTGACTTTTTGGGATATTTGGGACAAAGTGGTGCTAAGCACGCGGTTCGATGGTTCACCGGGTCGTGGAATGACTCGCATGCGCCGCGACATATGGAACAAAACTTCCGACGGCCCGCCAAGATAGGACACCTGGGAATTTCGCCTGGTCGGGAACAACTCGCACTGGGAACAACCTCGGGACACGGACAAAATGTCCGACAGTGTCCCGAAATACATGCAAGAAAAGTCCAATACTTAGATTTTCGTGATTTCCAAGACTTTTTTCACACCACCACCGGGTAGAAAAGACACTTAGACTCAAAATTTTGGGTTTTACCTTTGACAGCAGCAGGTGGAATTTTGAGCGGACAACAAAGATTCAAGGCTTCCTTCTGATTTTATCTATTTTCCAAGACAAATTCCATTTGGTCAACCCAATAGTCCAAAGCAAGAAGGACTTTGTTGGGTGCCTGGGTGACTAAAGACGCTATATTTCATTAAGTCACTCGACCAGGCAATGAGCATCTTCCTTCGAATGTCTCCTCGTCAGTAACTCCTCGTCATGGTCCAACTCTTCTTCGGAGATAGGTCCTTGCAATCGCGTGGAGTTCCTTAATAGCCTGATCTATATTTTGATATAGCTATGTGAACTTTATAATCACTTCCTCACTATCTTTGAGGATCCGGTCTCTCCAGTGAAACCGCATACCTGCTCGCCAATTCCTGCATACTCATTTATCTTTTCATGACTAATGGCTTCAGGAGTTTCAAGTGGATAATTGACAGGAGGGGCACTTCCCATTTTCTCGTAGGCTTCTGAGAAGATGCTTGTTGTCTTCTTTTTCAATATCCTCTTCTCTTCCTTTCGTTTCCCGGGCTTTTTCAGAAAGGGCATCCACCATGATAAGGCCTCTCCTCAGGATTTCCTGAGGATGTTCCTATCATGGACTCGAGTCATCAGAAATCTGGTAGGAGACAGATCTTTTTCTCCTTCAGGATCAGGTATGCGATCTCCATAACTCTTTCACCTAAAGCGCTGAGAGAAGCGGTTTATAGCCTTTCGCTTAGCTCCTTTAGTCAATCATGGAGAAGTCCATAGTGCAATGGGGACTTTCCTCTTGTGTTGGCTCTCAGTGTGTTTAGAGATCCATTCTAGACTTAAGGGAGTGGGATCAGTGGAAGAGGAGGGAATAGGGGGTGGAAGAAGGAGCCGCCTGCAAAGGGCATGAGGGGAAATGCGGCCGAGACACTTGGTGGCGTGATTTAAGAGAGAAGCCAACATAGTGCTCTTTACTGGGGCAGAGTCACTGCAGGAGAGGAAACCATGGGGGGTGGAAGGGATATGAGAGATGAGAGAAGAAATGTTGGGGGAAAGATCCGCGAGGGAAGAGAACATACGAGGAAGAGGAAGGGGGGAACACAAGTAGAAGATCTGGAGAAGACACAACCAAAGGAGGGTTGGCTCGAGCTACATGAGGAGGGGAAGGAGGAGGAGGGAGATGGGATGGTGGGAACTTCACTTGTTGCACATAGTGACAACATCCCCAGTGGATGTGCCGGGTCGAACTTTACCACTTCTTATTCTTCCGGGATAATGCTTAAGCACATCTGCTTCTTAGCTGCGAAAGGAGGACTCTGGAATTTCTTCATGAGAAGTGTCATTTCTCCTCTTCTATCTTTCTCGTTTTCCTTTCTGCAAGTAAGCTTCAAGCATGGCGCATTACCAAAGGAGATTTATGGTAAAGTCTACCCCAAGGTAGATGACACTATTTTTCTGCACCAAGGCTTACTGTCATAACAGCAGAGTGCATTTTGACTCTTTCCCTAATAGTCCGAGGTGCCTTTGCTCTATCAATCTCTAAAACGCCAATTGTCTCCCGTCCCATGTCTAGATAGACCCGATCAACTTCTCGACTTGGGTCAAGTTGCTTGAAACCTTTCTTTGATGATGGCCACACCATATTGGATGATCTCTTTCAAAGAGCTAGTAAGAGTGATCCTTTCATGTCCAGAGCTCTGCCTTACGATACGACGATGCAGATATCTTCGATCTACTTGATGTGAATTAGATCGAGCTCCGCCTCTTGAAAGGCAATCACTTGTAGATCGAGAGGTTGGCCTCTGCACGAAATTATGCTCAAGTTGAGAAATTCAAGCTCCGCAAACATTTCGCGAGCTTTGCTTGCAGAAGTGCGGGTGTACTCCGCCCACTGAGAGGTGGAATGGAGTTCCACCCTTCTTTTTTCGTGACACTTCTTGTGGTATGTGATAAGATGCCTCAGACAGCCTCCACAGGATCAAATTTTTAGGTCTCAGATACCTCAGTAATTTCCGTGGGCTCCCTCTAAGAAGTCGACGGCCCGAGATAGGTGAAAGTGGGGAATTGTGGTGAATAACGCTCCCTACTCCTCTCCGTGGCAGTGACCACGCTCTTCGCGGCCGTCCGACCGTGAGTCATATCGGCCTCAAGAGGCATAGCGACGCCGTAGAAGAAGGCATCATTGATTTCATGGAATTGGGCCATGCACTGCTTTCCCAATCTTAACTTCGATAATATTCGTATATTCTAACTCCGGGCTATACCTCGCATCGATTCAAATGGGCCAGGTAAAGTATCTTCTCGCAGGCAACAACGCACACTACATACAGAGTTCATGAACCTCCCGGGGCTTGTCGAGAGTTCGTTGCCAAACCGGCTGTGGAGATCAGTACCGCCGATAACTCTACCCATTCAAAACGCTTGATCGCAGAACGTTTATGCTCATGGTTTCCCAAATATCCGGAGCATCCACTTATTGAAAGTAATCGGGAGTTAGGAATTCCAAACACCCTACTCAAGAAAGTGATGGTGTTCACTCAAATTTTTGAAAAGTCATCATGGTGAATGACTCGTGGCCATCTACTCACCACACTTCTTTTTTTTGAGGTATACCTCATTCATCACCGCGTTGCATTTGTCTTCGCTTTCATTCCATGCCTTCACGCAATCATCTTGGCTTATGGCTACAAAATGTCGATGGTGGGGGATACCAACATGATCTCAAAATGCCGGCAATGATGTTGATTACTACTTCTCCTTCTCATTTTCAACACATCCGGTGTCCTTATTATAACAATGGCCCACTACCATCATGAACTCGCTGTTGATCATAGTTACGATCCCGGTGGGTAAAATGCGGTATCACCGCTAACCAATTTGTCCATCCACGGGCTACCTTGACCTTCTTCTTAGTTTTGGCCCCAAAAGTCCTCCATGTCAATGTGGTCGAGTTCCTCGAATCTCTGAGTATCCAGTCACACTGGCTTTGTAAGGGATTCTGCATCTCGACCCTTTGGTATTTATACTACATTTCTTCCTCTCGTTAGCTCGGGCTTTACCCTTAGACTTGGCTGGCTTCTTACTGATGAATACGTGTGATCCGAAATTCAATGCCGCCGATCCTCACAGAAGAATCAGAAATTCCATCAGCGTAAGAGCCACAATGCTAATTTGTCCATCAAAGCTACGCTGTAATGAAAAGATGAATTTAGTGAGCCTTCGGGCGCAAGGCGCAATTCTACCGCAGCGCGTAGTATCGTAGCAAGGCATAATTGGGAGACTGGGCTGCATGGGGAAAGCAAACTTCTCGTAAAAGGGGCGCAGTGGCGCGGAAAACTATACACAATATCTGGGACAACAGTTAATGGATGTGCGCTCGCACGCATAAGCTGAAGGGTTTTAACTCAGCGCGATTCATTTGCAAGTTCTTCGGGCGCGCTACGACGCAGATACGGTACATATGTCAGCTAAATATTATGATGCGCCAAAGGGGCGCAGATTGTAAGGATGCATCATTAAGGCAAGGTGCGCTAAGAATTTGGCTTGAGCGCGGCGCGGATAGGCCTCGCCGGCAAAGCAATCAAAGGTCAAAATTGGGCCATGAGTTGCGCTTACACTGTGTTAGCAAGGCTTTTAGAAATTTTTAAGCTGCACGGAAAGGCTACAATGCTGCATGAGGGGACAAGGCACCCTTTGTGCGACATTGTGTTTCATGTAACAATAATGAAGTTTGTGCGCAAAGAAAACAAAGTGGATACAAGCTGCAAAAGCTTTATAATTTTTACTCTCGCAGTGTATTTCATGGTTTTTTTACCCTTTAACTCAGATTTCACAAAGGAGGGAATTGAAGAGGGAAAAAAGGGACAGTATCCATTCCCGAGGCAAGGCATATCTCTAGGTTTAGCAGATCAAGGAGAGAAAACCCGTCAAGGTGGGTTTGATTTGCAAAACGGGTGAGTCAGCATTATGTTCACAGGTTCATTTTTTTGTTTTTAATAATAAGTTAACCTCCAAAATAACAAAGATACCTGGCAACAAATCCACAAGTAAGAGCAAGGGCTCACTTACACAAGAATATATATAAAGATAGAGGAAATGATGTGG